>JAUMHQ010000065.1:15735911-15770712 GCA_032361165.1 Enteromius paludinosus | reverse complement strand
TATTTATAATCGTTTATAATTACATTTATAATTCATAATAATGAAACCAAGTACACATAAGATATAGACAATGGCTACGCTGTGATCTATATCTTTATAATAAGCAAAATTATATGATTTCCTGAATATGTAAATTAGTCTATGGTGTCCTCTACAACGGCAGGCTTTAGCTACTTTGAAGGTGAAAATAGTTGACAACAGTGACAACATTAAATCAAAAGTGGGCATGTTTACTTTCTGAATGTTCCTGGTAATAAATTCAAATGTTATGATTTTATAGTTTTTTTTTTTAATCAAAATTAAATATCATCTGAAATTGTATCTAAGCTGATTTAAACCGGGCAATGTGGTGAAATATGATTCATAAAGAAAAATAAGTGACCCAAATGTTGTTCTCTCAGGATTATAAACCGCAAGAGGACCCAGCAGTCTTTCAATCAGAGAAAACAGGCCGGGGACCTCTAGGACCGGATTGGAAGGTGAGCGGCTGTATTAAATTAGTTCATTGATTGGTTTCTCAATTAAAATTGTTTGTGCCATGTGAAGCCCATGTGTGGTTTTCTCCCTGAACAGAAAGAGCTCCTGGCTAGGCCGGACACACCTCGTATGTGTGCGTACAAACTAGTCACCGTCAAGTTCAAGTGGTGGGGCCTTCAAACCAAAATAGAAAACTTCATCCACAAGGTGAAAAGCAACACCCATTCAAGCAAGAACTTTACATTTTATTCTCCCTCATGTTTTTTAAACGCATACAGGGCACAAAAAGAGATATTTACCAGTCCTAAGTGCCTCTTTCACACCCATGTGATGCTGTCATGCTCCAAAAATGTCAAAAAATTTCCATGGCCTAAAAACTTGTGCATATTGAGGCGTTGCACCAGATTTTATGCTAGAGATATAAAACATTTCCTATGTGTCTCTTCGTTGACATCAGACCTTAAGTAATGTCTCTCGAATTTCAGTGAGATGTTTTTTTCCAACCTCACAATGCTTTGGAGTAACAGACTGTATGTTATCTGCACTTGCAGCAAGAGAAAAGAATTTTCACCAACTTCCACCGTCAGCTCTTCTGTTGGATTGACAGCTGGGTGGAGCTCACCATGGAGGACATCCGCCGGATGGAAGCGGAAACACAGCGAGAGCTGGAGGAGGTGAGAATGACGTTAGCACAGAATTATGGTCTGAAGCATGAATATTTTCCTCAGTTGCATTTGTTCCCACCCATCCTTGGCAGACCTTATTCCCAGCAGTCCAGATCGTGAAATGCTGTTCTTTCCACTTTTTTTTTTTTTGTCCATGTTTTTTTAAAGGTTAAAGGGTTTATTTCCATGCCTGTATCAGAATATGAAAAAAATGCTGCTTTAAATGTCACAAATGAAAATAATGGTTTACCACAAATAGTTGAATTAGGTTTATTGAGCAAATGTCATTATCATTCCAGTTTGAGAATCATTGATTATACTATTTTTACTTTAAATGCTTTTTAAAATTTTTTTTTTTTTTTTTTTTACAATTTCTAGCCTTTTTACTTAAAAAAAATATTTTGTGAGTCATTTTTATTATTTTAATATGTATATGTAGGTTTTTAAATTTTTTTTATTATAATATATTTTTTTAATTTAAATACATTTTATAAATAAATTATTTAAATATGATTTCAAGGGAAACTAAAAGAAAATGAGATGTTCCCTTGGTGAAATAAAATATGTTGTTTATTTTAAAGAGATTTTTTTTTGATGGTTTTACTTTGGATAACTGTAACTCTGGATTAAGTCATTAAATTTAATCTGCAGTTAAAATATAAAATGCCAGCGTGTCAGTGCACTAAGAAGCGCTGCATTCGTATTATACATTTACAGTCTGTACATCATCAGCCTACAGTGCACATCTGGACAGATTTTACAGCATAATATGGGCGTTTATAAGCTGAATAAAATGTTAGTACCTGTGATATTAGCACCAGGGTTCATTATTTGACTGTAGATGTAAAATAGTAGTCTCTGAATGTAATCCGGCTTCTGGACGTTATTGAAGGGGTTACGAATTTAAGCTATATTGGGTTTTTTCCCTGCTGGTCACCGTTGGCAGGGCGCTCATATTCTCTATTTTCAGTTGTGTGTTTTTGTTGAACGCGTCCCAGCTCAAGTGTATAGTATTTGGCCCGGATTCTTTCCTCTACCCAGTAAATATGACGATCCAACGGCACACAGTCTCTCCAAACTCTGACACGCTCTGTGATCGCTTTCAGCATGCAGCCAAGAAAAACCACAAACTCCTCACTGCCTGGGAAATATCGATCAGAACATTCTCATCCAAATCCCGAAGGCGTAGTCACTAGTTTTATTCTGAAGCGACGCTTGGCCAAGACCAATAAAGTGATTCCTTAACCGTCGACCCATCAGTCACGTTACGAGTTATATCTTTCCCCTAACCAGTCCATAACCTGTAATTGCCTTCAGTTGTAAAGGCTGGCATTAATAAAACAAGCAGTATATGTAGTAAAACTTTATATTAAACAAACAGTTTTTTTACACCGCTACTATCCAGTTGCCAAGCAGAAATATGTATTTGGACTAATATTTGACGAATTAAGTTTATTTTGGCTTTGCTGTGCTTTACAGAAACCTTCCAGGGTATATATTTTTTCAAAACCTCTTTTATGGAAATGATGGTGAATATGTTTCCAGTGAGAGTTATGTCCACTTTAACCCATTCGTTGCCTCTTTGTTAAATGGGTGACTCCCTCACAAAAGCAGTTATAAATGCATCACATTTCTCCCTAAGATTAAGAGAGCATATTTTTTTTTATCAATAGCTTGTTATGGGAATAAATAATCTAATTAAATGTAATTTTATACATTTTTAAAGTATGTTTTCCCCCCCAAATATGCAAATATGTAGCCTTCCCCTAAAATCAGTACTAAAATAAATGGCTTTTAATGGGAATAATCAAATTCTCTTATATTATATATATATTAATTATTTGAACTATTTAAAAGAAAAATCATTTAAATCTAAGAAGTACCATTTTTAAATCCAGTACTGAAATACAAATTATTTTTTTATAGGTTAATATAATATTTTAGGAAATGTAACAAATGTATTAATAATAATAATAATAATAATAATATTATTATTATTATTGGTTGCTTTATTACAGAAATGTAAAAATACTTAATATTTAAAATGTTATAACATGACTTAAGACATTTAAATTAATTATAATTAAATTGCATCTGTTTTCAATTATTTTAATTCCTTTTTGTGTAAAAAAACAACAACAACCTTGTATTACCATAGTGTATGAAATATGCTTGATAAACTACCTATTCCTATAAAAATAACTGGTCTATTTCTACCTGAGATTGCCTGAAATATGCTTTTCATCTTGTGTTATCTGCTATTTTGATATTCTCTAACATTTTGCTTCCAGCTGGACGTCAACAAGTGGAGTAAGATTGCACCTAACGTCATGTTTTGTTTCTAGATGCGTCAAAAGGGGTCCGTACGAGGCACGACAGCAGCCGAAGAGTAGCTGAATCCTTTTTAGTAACACAAGGCAGGTGGAGAGACTCCGTAAGTGGTGCGGGAGAAAAGTCGGCCGCTCCGTCGTGCATTCTTTCTCACGTTCTTTTCATCCGCCGCCACCCACTAATCCATCACTTCACTGTCTAACCACAACTAACTTTTCTTCTGGTGTTCTCCTCGCAGCTGACGGGTGGACGAATGTAACCCGAGTTAAAGTGTTAGTCATTTTAGACAAACTCTTGGCTGAACCGCCCAATGGCGTTCGCTCAGGCCAGAGGAAAATAGTGCCTCAACAGCTCAAATTGAAAGCAGGTGTTTGCAGCTCCTTGAAAAAGGCTCATCTGCAAGTTCTAATGGTTTTAGACTCCAGTTGAAAGGTAAAATAGTGTTTTGTTTTTTTGTTTTTTTTTGAGGCATTCTTGATGTTTAAAGCAAGTGTGGTAGCCAATGCCTGTAGCTTAGCTTCCAAAAGCAGCGTTCTTCTGTGGAGTCTTCTCTCTAAATGGAGGCAGGTTGCGATGTTTACAGGAGCATTGTTTTCCAGCGTTCTCATCCTGAAGGGTTAGTAGTGCATACGAAAATAAAATGCGATCATGTTGTTCCATATCCGAATGACTGACTTTCTTCCATGGAGATGTTTTTGAAGAATCTCCATATAATTAGAGCATACAGTGGCCACAGGCTAATAAAAAAAGTTTGTGACTCGCCTGCTGTATTTTAAGTCTTCTGAAATCAAAGCTAGTTTGAAAAAGAGAGAACTCTTTTCTTTTTGCATGTATGAGATGTTTTAGACAAAAGTTATTTTTTTTTCCATCACATAAAAGATATAATTGGGCTTCATGACTTTAAGTGCAAGAGTTGTATGGACTACTATTCTAGAGTTTGTCAGCTGTCCTGAATGTTCTGCGGAACCTTTCTTTGGGGTTCCACAGAAGAAAGAAACTCAAGCAGGTTTGGAATAACAAAGGACGACAAAACTTTAATATTGCTTTATTTTCAGATTGGTCATGTGGTTTTCGTCTGCTCGAACCTTGTGTTTATCTTGCAGTGTCTGTAAGGCAGTTATGAAGTTGAGTTTATAGACTTTCTTCTCGAGAGAGAAATTTAGCGTCTGTTGAGAGTCAGAACGGAGCACAGCCGCTTCATATTTGTGTTATTCTCCCTCCCTCTGCGTTTGGCTCTGCCGTAAAACGATCTGGAAGAGATGAGACTCTCCTCGGCCGCTCTTTCCAAGTGTCTCTGCCCAAGCTTGTTTTTTTTTCCCTCTTTGATTTCTCATTTCTCCTCATCGCCCCATTGCTGCTTCTCTGCGCTCTGTTCTAGGTTTCTAATCACCGCTTTTTGTGTTTGTTGATTTTTCCAGAGTGCGTTTGTATTATGAGCATGTGTTTTTGCTCTCTTTGATTTGAGTGAGTGTGCATTTGTACACATGTGAGTGTGAAAAAAAAACCAGCCTGGCGTTTCTTCAGTCCACGCAGTGTCCTAACCAGGCACGATGAAAACTTAATGATGCGACAAAATCCAGCCGATCAGAACTAATTAGTGGTGTTTGCTAAGGTTAGCCATACTTGTTATTATAAATTGTATATTATAATACTAAAAAAATAAGCTTCAGGGTGAACTCTTTTGACTTGAGTCAGTGAGAAACCACCTAGAAATGTCAAAAATGTACAACCTTTAGTAATCCATCTTTCAAAAAGAGTTTTCATTTTAGTTAACATTGACACCACTGCAGACAAACGCCATGCATTTCCTTAGAAATATAAGATGTATGCATCCAGTTAAAAACAAGCAGCAATTAAGTGCACCAAAACTTGAACTAGCATCGTAGAGCTGGTCTGGTTCATCATTTCGTACCTGGTAAGGACAAAAACGTGGCACGATTCAGCGGTCTTCAAACATGCATTGAAAAAGTAACTTTTTTTCCCCCGCATTCTTAATGGCCATTGTTTTCTTTTCCCACTCTCATAGCTTCGTAAAACTGGTCAGGTTCGGGGCACCAGTGCTGCTCACGAACAATGAGGCTAAACTTCAAGAATCCAACCACGACGACACTTGCCGAAAAAGACATCACCGCATCCAACCAAACCGACCAGCGGCGGCGCTGTCCTTTACCAGCAGACTGCAGAATGACACAGTGATCAGTAGTACTGTACTCACACACCTGCCGACAGGGTGGACACATGTCACGCTCGACCTGTTTTAGATTCACGCAGGTCAATCCTGAGACTTCTACCACTTTGTTAGAAACACCAGAGTATTTCTGTATGGTTGTGTTATTCAATTTCAGAAACAAAAACGACTTAATTTTGGCAGGCATCGGACCAATTCTTTGTGTTTCTGTTTTGGTTTTATCTGTTTGTAATGGTTCTTTACTTTCTTGTCTGTGTTTAGTCTTTCCCCCCAGATGAAGCACTTGGTTCCTTTAAAAATCCTAATCCCGTTTTAATTAAGTAGATTGTCATTTCGGATCAGCGTAGTCCTGCCTTTCTAAGTAAAATTTGTGATGCTACTGCACAGCATGCACATTTGTGCAAAAACACACGTCCACCTCGCTGAACCTTCTCCGCGAGTGGCTTTTGCATGAGCTCAGGCATGTTTTGAGAGGGTCTTCATGTTCTTGAGACACTTGGCGTGACGTAAGCCCTCAGGACTCTTCAGGTTCTCCTCACCAAAATCCAGACTAATTACCAGAGCAAATCGCTGCTGCTGCTGCCTCTGCTGCTTTTTCTTATTTTTTAGAGTCGCTTTAGGACAGGCAAAGTGCTTTTATATCGCTTATCTACCTGTAATGCCCTCAGGGTTCCCACGGTCTTGGAAAATCCTGGAGATATCAGGGAAAAATTATGATTTCCAGGCCTGGAAAAGTCTTGTGCATACACAAAATAATTACTCAGTAAAAAAAAAAAGCAAAAACCACCATTTTGCTGTCAATGTTGCAATGCACGTAAAGTGTGATGATTCTTGCATTTGATCTCTGAAGTTATCTTTTAAATTGCCGTTTCTGAGTAGTAGCTACTTTGTAGCTAGGTGGAGGAATCTCTGCTTGCTGACATGTGAACAGTGACTCCTTTCTGGAATCCTTGCGCATATTATGCAAATGTTACTGGCGTTGTCATGACAACAGATTTAAATTCGGTGTCACTACACAGGCACGGGCAGTCAGGGATTCTAGTGCACAAGTCTCATGGTTTTAGTGTGCACTTGAATCTTTATCAGCCAGCCATGCTTGCATTGTTATTTTATTTTATTTTTTTAACAAAAACGGACATCCATACATTTTCTACAATCAACAAGCTGTCCCCAAACCTTTCTATAATGAAATCATAAGGCATAAATTGATGTATTTATATAGCGGATATTGCAATCTGATAACATGTGGGAACCCTGAGCTCTGCACCCGAAGGAGTGCGTCGATGCCTCGACAGACGCTTAGGACAAAGAGGAGAACGCATTTTAAAGAGCGGGATATTTGTATAGTTTCTATATCGTACCAGGTCAGAGTCGCAGTCCTCATCTCTGGCCATCTCTTGCACCAGCTCAGATCATCCAGCCTTGCAAAAAAAAAAAAAAAAGTCTGCTGTTTGCACTTGACCCGCAGTGCAGGGCTGTTTTATCTTCTCTTTTGTTAGTAACCGGTTTTTAACGTGTACGGTTCTCTGTCCCGGTCGGGATTTTTTATCATGTATTGTGGCCAGTGCATTAGTTTTAATAGATGGGCTTTCATGGACAGCTGACGGCCGGAGTTTGCGCAGTCACACGCGAACCAGCGCCGGATGTCTGCGTGTTGTGATTGTCTAGTTAGCATTGCACATCTGTACGGTGCGTTTCTTCTCGTGTTTTGTTTTCTTAGCGTCCCTCTCATTTCAAGGTCCACAAATGTTCACGCAATCATGCAACCCGTCAGGTTCGGCCTCAGCGGCACCTTTATGGCAATCAAGATGACGTTGTCACATACCTGTGCTCCTCTTCTCAGATCCCCATGGGAGGAAGGCAGGTTTTGATTATTGCTTTTTTTTTTTCTTTTTTTCTTCTTCGTATGTTCTCTAGATCGTAATAATTGAGCAATCAGTGCACTGACGTCTGTTCTGACATACTGTCTCGAGTCTCACGGATCGTGTGGTTTACTTTTGTACACGTACATGGCTTTTAGGTTAGCAGGGACTGGGATGGGCAAGGGTTTCAGATATAATGAATGAATCGTATTGTAATCAAAGCATAATTTACTGTTTTTCTTTGGGAATTACACAGTGCTGTTTTTCTGTCTTTTTTTCTGATTGATTGTTTAAAAATCAGGGGAAATATCAGTGAATGTACAATGGTGTGATTTTATTCTGTTAGTTTTTTTTCTGCAGCTTTTGAATTGGTTATAAATTTAACAATTAACAATATATCTAATAATAAATTTCAACACCAGTCATGCTTGTCCTTTTTTTTTATTTATTTATTTTTTTCACTGTGCATGCTTCAATTAATGTTGCATTTGGATTCAACGGCATCAGGTCATTTTAAAATCTATAAGCTAATTTTTTTGTATTAAATATCCTAATTCTGTAACAGAAAATTACTAGTCTTAAAGGTGCATGCTTTAATTTGTGGTCAGAAGTGATTTTTCTCCTAATTCTCATCAGAGCACTAGATGGCACTGTTCCGCTTTGCCAAAGAAACGGGTAACGATTTCTTATAAAGACCACAGGGACCTACAAAATAAGTCTTATGGCTTTCCATTTATTATCCTTTTATTGGTTTAATTTCTTCAGTCATACCTATCAATAAATGGCCACTTATATTTCACCATAAAACCTCTCAGTAGCCTAATGGTTGTTTCATTCCGTGGTGGGTGTGCAGGACACAGTCTAGGTAGTAGTGTAAGGGTTTTTATTTCTACAATTTTGTAACCACTATTCATTAAAAAGCTTTTGTTGTAAAGATAAATAATTTGACCCATGCCGCAGCAGTGAGTTCTAAAAATACATCACAATCACCGGTTACTTACAGGAAATTAACCCTGAAGACACATTCATTATCTCCGGCTGCCATTCGTCACAGCTTGAAAATGAAGCCTGTTTCATGCATCTGCTAATTTACTAATTAACTGCTGCATATTTACTACAGTATCCGTATAAAGGAATATAGCTGTTTTGCATATGAAGGATTTGGGAGTGACTGAAGATTTACACTGATTTCATATTGCATTTAAACGTAAATTGCTTCAATGTGTAACTGTAAATAAGAGATCTAGTGTTTCACACGTAGAGCAATTAAATGCCTTCGAGAATTGATGCAGACGTTTTTATGATATGCAAATTGCGGGGAGAAAAAATGATCTGTGCAATAAATAAAATCTACTACTGATTATGTACAAAATTTCATACCAAATAAAGATGAAATCATTTAATTCTTACACCTTGTAAAAAAAATATATGCCCTCAAGTGTAAATAATAAATCTAGTTCTGTTCGTAAAAGAGTATCACTGAACACATTGTTTTATTATTTATCCCTTATATTATATATTAATACGTTATACGCATCTCTTTTAGACTTCCTTAAGCGAAGCCCCGCCCCTCGTGCGTCAGACCCCGCCCAGGCGCTTGAAACCCTGCCCCCTGCGCATGTGTGTCTGTGTCGGCATTGGTGAGAAATCCGCGCTGGAACAGATGAGGGAATGTCAAACTTGTTGCCGATGCCCGCGGCTCGACACATCCGAGTCGAGGATAAGCGAGAAAACCCTCCTGAAGCCAGAAGCGTTTGATGAGCAGCGCGCATCTTACGGACGATATTAAAGAAAATGGCGATTAATTTTCGTGCTGAATATATTTCATACTGTGACAACAAAAGGGATCCAGGGCTCTCCAGTTACTAACAGCGGCGCATCGAGTCTCATAGGATTGAACGCACGCGCGAAGTTCTCCTCAGAGGACCGTCGATTTAATGCATTTGTCGACTCTTTTTGAATTCACGTAAGTGTTTTTCATATAGAATAATTAACCGGGATCGCGCGCATTGCATTGGAGATGTGAACATGGGACATGTGCTCCGCGCGCTGCTTTGCCCTCCTCTGGATTTGTGTTGAACGACTTGGAGACGTTACGCATCGAATAATGATGTAAACGAGGAGTTTTTTAAGATGTGCATTTTCCAGGGTCGTTGCTCTAAGGATATACAAAGAGGAGTTCGCGTTTTTACGCTTGTGCTGGAATCGAGGTACTTCCAATTGTCATCCGATCTCTTACTTTCGCATCATTAAAAATTTATCTATAAGCACATGCATGCGAAACGTAAACTTTAATTTTTAAATGATAAAGATGTTACTAAAAATATAGAATGTTTACATATTTAAATTGGCTTCTAACATGGGCCCCTGAGAGACACAAAGATTTTAGTATTTTTTTGAAAGTACAAAAAAAGCATTGTTTGATTCAACTGTGTCTTTTTTTTTTATTTGCAGTGACATACAAACAAAAGGAATTTAATCTCTGTGGACTGAAAATGAACTCTAATTATAACAGTGCCGGATTTCATATGAAAGGGCCGTCGGTAGTTGTGGAGCCGATGATGGGTCCACTAAATGAATCCCCAATGCAGGGACTCAACTTTGTCTCGAATAGAGAGCAGTATGGATTCCAGACTCATGGCCATGGGGATATGCTCGCTATGGGAGTTCAGTCACAGCATCAACTCCACATGCAAGGACCGTTCAACCATCAACCTCCTAACCATGAGCAGCATTCACATCTGTACCAGGACAGCGTCCCCTCTTGCCTGCACGGGGACAGACACATGGGCTTCAATAATAACAACGCAGGTCACCCGCATATGTTTGAAGGAGGATTCAGTCAGCAGCTCGCAGAGGCGCAGTCGCGAGAATGCATCTCGCAGCAGCAGCAGCAACAAAGAATGGCCGCAATGCCTGAATTTCAACCGCACGGCCATCCGAACGGTAACCATGCCGTTCCAGCGCCGTGTCTTCCACTAGACCAGTCGCCAAACCGCGCCGCGTCGTTCCACGGCCTGCCGTCCTCGTCCCCCGAAACCCACAGACTGGAACATTACAGGCTTTTCCCACAGGGCAGGATGGGGGGATCAGAGCACTGTTTTCCCTGTGATCCTCTGACGGGGAATTTCGATATGACAGGATTCTCCACCGCGGACTCTTCAGAGCATAAACTGCCCTATTGTGAAACGGGGAACCAAGTGGTCGGGGGTCATTTTGCCACTTGTAATCGAAGTGGCTCCCGAGGGCCCATGATGGGCGGCTCTAAAGTCGACCAGCAGCAGCTACCTCAGCAGAATGTGTTTTCGGACCGATTCGGCAACCGGGGAAAAATGGATCCGGGGGTTAACGCAAGGCACCACCTCATGCCGCAGCAAAGACCGGCACCCGTCACCAGGCAGAACCCCAGTTCCCCTGCGCTGCCGCGGTTCTATCACACCCCGGACTATGTAGCCAACAACACAGACGTTCAAGGTGGCGGCCCGATGGTCCACGTTCAGCAAGGCCACCTGGACCGGCCCATACACAGACTGAACAACCATAACATGCATCCCTTCGGGGAGCCGGTGTTTGATGTCCCCCAGCTAGCCCCTCAGCCCCCACATCACCCTCACCTCAGCTCGCTGCCTTATTTGAATATGGCAAAAAGGCCACGGTTTGATCTCCCAAACGGCTCTGCTGGAGAGAGCTGCAGCCCTCTAAGCAACAGCTTACATAATCGGCCCAATCTTGAGAACCACCTCTCCCCCTCTGCTTTCCCCTCTCCCATGGGGGACTTTGCATCTCATGTGACGGATGGGTTTCCATCAGGCCCCCTACCCTTGAGCTCCGGCCCACAGCAGCAACAGCAGCAGCAGCAGCAGCGGAGGCAGAATGCAGCGATGATGATCAAACAAATGGCATCGAGGAGCCAGCAGCAGAGAATGAGACAACCCGACCTGCAACAGTTAAGTCTCCACGGGGACGTCACGTCAAACGGCATGGTCTGCCGAGGCCCTCTGGGTAGTGTGTCTCAGTCCAATTTCGAGAAGAAACATAATTTTCACGGAAACTTTGACAGCCCCCACCTACCTCAAGAAAACTCATGGTTTCCCGAGCCGCAGCAGCAGCATTGTAGAGAAACAAACACACATGCCTTGGAGCAGGCAGAGAACGGACACAGCATTATTTTTAGGCAAGGCGTCACAAGCATGGACATGCAGTCTTTGAATTCTCCGGGAGCGCATCATCCGTTCGAAAATAATGTCAGCAATCCTCTGCAGATGCAGTCTCCCGATGAGAGCAACATGCAGTCAGGCGCACCCACGGACAGGAGGCCGGCTGAATTTGGAGGAATGGCGATGAGGAGGCAGCACAGCTTCCCTCCTGGAGGGCCGAGTCAACAGGGAGCCCCCCAGAGCAATCCTCCAGGATTTAGCTCCTCTCCAGGGAACTATCCCGCCCATCCCGAGTACCTCTCCAGCCAGCACCTGTCAGTCAATAAGCTTGGGGCCCTCTCTTTGGGGAATTTGAACAAAGCCAGTACAAAAGACAGTGTGTTTGGCCAAAGCTGTCTGGCAGCTCTTTCCACGGCCTGCCAGAATATGATCGCCAGCCTTGGGGCCCCGAACCTCAATGTGACTTTTAATAAGAAAAGTCAAAACGAGGCCAAACGCAAAGCAGGTCAGGTTGAGCAGGACATAAATAGCAGTGGCAGTAGCGGCCCAGGGGCAGAGTATTTCCAGAGCAATGCTTCTCAGAATAGTCAAACGCCTTGCTCTGGGAATAACAACAATACGACGGCAGGTCAAAGTGGTACGGGCCAGATGGCGAAAAGGGAAGCGAGCACCCTTTCCCCGAACGACAACATGGAGTCTGCATGCGAGGGGAAAATGGCAACAGGCAAGGGGAGGGGGAAGAAGAGACGCGACAGTGGGCACATCAGTCCCGGAAACTTCTCCCCTCCGTGTGGCGGTAACCCACAAGTCGTCAGTCCGGGTCAGCAGGGCGCTGCTTTGAACGTGGGCATGGAGGGCCGCGGTAAGACCCCGGAGAGGTCCCTCGTCTCCCCATCCTTCGGGAAGCCCGACCTCGCCACCTCCATGGACAGTGGGATTCAAAGCGTGGGCAAGTCCGATGGCGTTTCGCCGTGCATGGATTATTTAGACGAAGCCAGTCCCAACTACAGCGCCGAGGACCCGAGGCCTTGCAGAGCTGGCGTAAAGTGCAACGCCGAAAACAGGGCCGGCTACGGCGACAATCCGTGCATGGAACAGGTGCGGACGCCGCTGAGCAACCCAGGCCAGGACGAGGTTCATCCTCTGGAGATTTTGCAGGCTCAGATCCAGCTGCAAAGACAGCAGTTCAGCATCTCTGAGGACCAGCCGATGGGAGGGAAAACGGGCAAGAAGGCTGACTGCCAGGCCAGTCTGAACGGAGAGTGCGCCCTGGCCGGTTCCAGCCCGGTCGCGGGCAAGGGCTCTGTGAATACCATTGACCTTGACTCTCTCATGACGGAGCAGCATGCCACCTGGTATGTCCCTGGCAACAAGGCTCTGATAGAGGACCCCAGTAATGACAAGTGCCTGGGATTCTGGGATCGAGCACGGGGCCAGAGTGACAACAAAGAAGGTAAACTTCATTGACTTGCAGTGAGAGCATGATGAATTGGTGTTTTTATGGACTGTTGAGTTTACTCTGATGGCTTAATGGTTGAATAATGAACAACCCAAGGTAGCTTAACCTCAGGCACAGGGACCCATTTACAACTAATCTGTCACCCAGAAGTGAGCTTTAATTAGCACACTTTAAAACACTCAGTCTTGAGCTGACAGAAAACAGGATGCAAAATAATAATGAACTCAGTGACAGCAGAGAAAGTTTGTTTGGCTCTGCAATTTGCAGTAAAATACGTCCTAATAAAATATGAATGTCAATACCAAAAAAAATTGTATAGTATTAATTGTGTGTATGTGTGTGTATATGTATAATGTATGTATGTATTTGTACACACACACACACACACACCTATATATATATGAAAAATAGTTTAAATTACATTATGGGGAATCATTATTAGGTTAGTTTAGATAAATCAGATTAGATTATCAGTTGTATTGGTAATAATATTTCTTTTGAATATTTTACACAAGACATGTAATTGAGTTTTATCTACCTCTGACACAAAGAGGATCTGTAGTTAAGATTTTAATGAGATTTAAGTACATTCAGATCTTAATTACAGAAATCTAAGAGCAAACAAACTGGATTCAAAACCTCGAGTAGCTCGTGCAGTTTTCTTCTGCGTTTAGAAAATATGTCTGCAGCCTTTAATATGTTCCTGGTAGCGCAAGTGTTTTTACCTCAGGCTTTCTTATCAAATTATTTACTGGAAACTTTACACGGCTGTTCAGATGTATTGTCAACGGTATAAAATATCAGTCAAGAGCATCGTAGGTCACAGAGCTCCAGTTCCTTGAATTTCTTGTTGAATGCCACAGCAAACACACAGTGTTATTTTGGAAACAAACGTTGTCTAAGAGGTTAGAGCGGCCAAGTTTGCGATTAATTTGACTGCAGGCACGTTAGAGCTCGCAGTGGCATTATTAACCCATGAGGCCTGACAACAGCGCCGTGCGAGGGTTAAATGCAGGCGTTAGGCATGTGGCCAAGATTCAGTGTTGTTTTACCTCAGAATACTCTTTCCTGTCACTTCACGCTTTGTGATTGGTCCCGTCGGTCCTGTAATTGCGCGCCATCAGATGTGTCATAATCAGAAGTGTGGCATGGTATTCGCGAGGGGACGTGTTTGATTTCCACGATAGTGAAGAGGAAGGTCAGAATTATTTTCTTAACAGGACTTGTAACTTAAAACATCCAAATGCTGTAACATAGCCAGTTGCTCGGTATTCCCTTCTCACACACACAAAAAAAAAAAGCACACACACCAGAGACCACAAATCTGTTTTTGCATTTATCTCTATTTCCATCTTTTGCGCCGGGTATTGAGTTCCTTGCTTTATTATTTATTTTTTTAAATTACATTTTTCTGAAATGCAGTAGCTTCCTCTCCGTGCACTTCAGACTTTATGAAGTTTTGCAGCAGTTTTAATCATAGTAATGTTTTAAGCCGTTTTTATTATATATATAAATTTTATGATAGTTACTGTATAAAACTCAGGGATGTGATTTTCAATGCATCTCGACCAAATGTAGAACAGATGTAAGATGCAAAAAGCACGTTATCAGAATGCAGTCCGATCAGAAAGCTCCAACTTGGAGTGTTTTTTTTTTTTTTTTCACTATTTTGCCTAATAAATGGAGAAGGTTGTCAGATGCAATTTCTCAGACGGGGCTGTCGGATATTCTGACAGCTTTGCGGCTCTGAGAATAAACACTAAAGGCCAGAACAGACAGAAAACAAAGGAGAAGATGCAATGGTCTCCTGGGAAAACGACTCAAAACAACACACCACAAACAGGCTGAGAACACAGGTATAGGGATGCGTTTTGTGAGGAAGGGACGTCAGTGATGTGAAGAGAAAAGAGGGCTTGATATCTATGTGGAAAATATCAGCAAACAGTGTAAACTCCAAACGCTGTGTAACTTGCAGATCCTTTACAAAAACGAGCTTCCACGTCTTTGAACCTTTTCCCTGTTTGTCAGAAATCCTGATATCTCGGTGGCTCTGGAAAAAAAACACATTTGTAAACAGTGTACACTTTGTGCAAGTTGCATATCCTAAAATAACCATCGATGCCTTTTGAACGTTTCCTCATTTATCAAAAGTAGTCGTTTGTTGTAATTGTGGCTGTCATTTGCATACAATATAGACTCTTTCTATTTAATTGTAGTCTGTTTTACAGCTGATATCTGTGCTTTGCTCGATGGATGCACACCTTTCTATGGGAGTGTTAGTTTGCCGAGCAGAATTAATTAGTGTCTTCTTGTGTCCGTGTGATACACTGCATTTTTCCGTGAGGAATGTCAGGGTGGAAATGAAAAGAAAAAAAAGAAAAGAAAAGCATGATCTTGTCTTGGCATGTATTGAATTCCGCTTTTGCATTTTGTCGAGGGACAGGCCTGTATCGTCAGAGATGCATCGCTTTGATTTGTGCATCATCTCTCAGTGCTTAACATTTTAGGAGCAGTTCAGCTGAAATAAAAAAAAAATAAAAAAATTATTCAAATGTATTTTCAGTTAAGCATAAATAGAGACGTTAATCAAAATGTCAAAGCTGCTCTTTTCCATTAAAACAAATATAGATGATTTTTTATCGCCAAACCTCAACAAAAGTCTTATTTGCAATATTTTATCATTGAAAATTCCTATTAAAGCTCTCTTTATAATATTATCTCCCGGCTTTAATCTGCTAAATGCAATTATAAGGCATGAATTATAAAGCACTATACAAGCACTATTTGACTTGACTTGCCACAAACATCATTTTTAGTCACATTCTTCTTATTATTATGTTTTGTTAATCAATTTTTGGGTTTAATAAAGTGAAGAAAAGAAGAGTAAATTCTGACTCAATTTTAATTTTGGGCTAAAATGTTTTTTTTTAACATTTAAAAATTGCAATGGAAAAGGAAATATTAGGCTGAATGTTCAAGCTGTTCTTTTCCTTAAAACTAAATAGGATGTTTATTTGTATACCACCAGACTTCAATCTATATTTTGCAAAAAGCTCTGTATTTCTCTATATTATCGCCTAGCTGTAATCTGTTAAATGCTACTATAAGCTATTCAAATGTACACGTTAACATTATGGTTTTCCTTAAAGAAAATGCTTTGAAATAATGTGTGTTGTTAAAATTTTACTTCATTTGACCAAACACATGCATGAAAAAGATTTGAGCTTTGATGAAGAGGAAGAAGCAGAAGAAGATTTTAAAAGACTTTAGAGTAAGCAAATAATTGTCCTTTTGGCTAAAATTCTCCTTAAGTATGAAAACTTGCATTGAAAAAGGAGATATTGGGCAGAATATCCCAGCTGCTCTTTTCCATTTATTTTTTCACACCGCTACATTCTATCACTAAAAATTTAAAGCTCTCTATTTAATGCTAGACATGAAAATATGAAGATATAAAGATTAACACTGCTTTTAAAGCATGTGTAGTGTGAGCAGTGGTATCGGAATAAACTTGATTTGCATATTAGATTTGTAGTTATCTTTCGAAACTGAACGGAGAGCTTAGGTGCAGGGGAAGATTTTTGTTTAACAGAAAGTAGAGAGAAGAAAACGGCGTTAGTGAATAATTTAAATCTAAAAAGCGTCTTTGAAGATTAAAAGTGCGTGTTTTGTGGCAGTTGGCCCGTCGCGGATAGGTCATCCCTCAAGCTCCGATCCCAGATGTAAATGTTCCGTGTCACCTCATATGTTGTTGTTGTCATACGTGTCTCTAAGATCATTAATGTTTCTTCATAGCAACCCCACCCTCAGAAACATAACCCCCCCCACCCCCCTCGTTTTCAAGTGACCAGAGCCTGCCTGTGAACGGCATATGGAGCAGAAGGGTGTTGCTTTTCCAATGCGTACGCTTTAGTGCATGTGTTGCACTGGCCAAGAGAACACGTCTAAGAGCCAGACAGAGCAGTCAGCCATCCAGACAGCAGTCAGCCATCCAGACTGGGCCCCACAGCTGGCCCGCTTTCCCAGCCCTTCCCCTCTCCAGATCCAGGCCTGACGCTCATGAAGGCGATCCCTGTCCGCTGCGCGCCGGCGGAGGAGGAGGAGGAGGGGGGAGAACGGCCCCAGGGCTCTGATGTGAAACTCCTTTAGTGCTTTGGGCCCTCAAAAACTGTGAAAAGCTCTTTCATATCCCTTGGCCTGGGTCCCGCGCTCTCTTTAGAATATTTTAGAATAATTTCATTCTAATTTGTCAATGGAAATTCAAACCATATAACAGCATATAAAAACAGGTTCTAGAGGGACTAGTTTATGTAAAAGAGCGCGCCGGTGCCAAGCTATTTCCACGCTCTTGTGTGGGGAGGCACCCACTGCGTCCCCTGCAGTTCTGTTGGCTGCTGTTGAGAGACTCGCAATATAAGTGCTTAACAATGATATGGACACAATCCCGGCGTTTGAGTAATGAAGTCTGCACTGTCGGGATGATTCGCAAGATGGAGTTTAAAAGAGCAGTTCGTGCAAAAAACGCCATTTCTGTCACTGTTTGCTCGCCCTCGTTTCTTTACGAACCGTAGGGTTTCTGTAGCGCACAAAAGAGAGTTTGAAGAGGGTCCTGGCTGCTCTTTTCCGCACAGGGCAACTGAATGGGGAGTATGAATAGGGACGATATTGGAGTCATTTAGGGGCTACAATAGGGCCGGCTATATATTGCAGCATATATATGAAAAGCTTATTTGCTAATTAACACAATAAAAACATAACATAATGAAAAAATGATTTTTAAAAATGTTAAAAAATCAGTTTGTGTGTGTACTTTTTTAACAAAAAAAGTTAGGTAGGACTTTTTTTTATTTTTTATTGTACATACTGTATGTTCTATATTTGGTCAAGTTGCATTTAAATCACGCCCTTTTAATTATACATGAAAAATAAAATGCATACAGTAAACTTCCATTAATCATTTATCTGTCAGAATAGAAAAAGATCACAAAAACTATATGTGTGTGTGTACGCAGTATTAATTGCTGAGCTGATTCTGCACTGTAATGTTTCATCCTCATTTGTTTTTCTTTATTCCAGTCATGTGTGATGTGATTTTAATGTACTTTCCTCTCGTATCTTCTCACAGGACATGGGTAGGAGCGCTCCTCTGCTGGCTCTCCTTAGCGTTTCACTAAAAAAAAAGGTAAGACGGTCCAATCTATCAGATGTATATCAGTCAGTCGGGGTTTCAGAAGTAAAAATGCGGTTTTAAATAGAACTTTCAAGGTGAGCTCCGAAGTGATATTTGCTTATGTGATTTCAAATTCATGCAAAAAAATAAATAAATAATGACAATCATGTTTAGTAGCCAAATTCTCTGTGCAGATCCAAGAGAATGATCCACCAATCAGAGAGCTCGCTGTTACCATGGAAACAGAATTTGCTCCAAAAAAGCTCATCAGTCACCGCCCACTCCCATGAAGCATTGCGAATGATGTAATCAAGTCTGACTCTCAAACTACTTCTATATTAGAATGTTGCATTAAGCCTTTTCAATGTATATGTTTTATTTCAGTTTTAGCTTTATTATAGAGATTCAAGTGAGAAACTCTATACATTTAAATATATTTAAAATATGTTTTAGTATTAGTGCCATTGATAAGCTATTATTATTAAATTTGTTGGGTTTTTTTTTTTTGTAGTTTTTGCCGTTTTTTTTATTTATTCAAGTTACAAATTTCTACAAAGGGGAAACGTTTCAGCAAGTAATTGTATGGTTTTAGTTTAACGATATATAATCTAATCAGTTTTATATTGTTCCAGTGTTTTTGATTGGAATGCATCATTCGCAATGCATCATGGGATACGAATTCCTTTGGATCAGATTTAGTTTTTCAAATGTGAAAAATTCTTCGCAAACCAAGGCCGCCGCGCGCTGTGATCTGTGCTGATTCACTTAATTTTCCACGGAACGAGCCGTAGCCGCCGCACCATCTGTCTCCCGCCGTTTGAGCGCGACGGCTCCCGTTGATATTTCTGCGAGCCGTCCATGGCGACAGGATGACTGACATGTGTCGCATCTCTCCACAGGTGCTGCACAATCTCGCTGTGAGGGTGGGGGTGGGACCTGGAGGAAGCCACCCGCGGTGTCCGGAAACCTCGGGACGCGGGGGTGGGGAGGGGGGGACGGAGGGGCCCCCGCTGTTCCTCTCACTTCCAGATGCGACTTAAACTCATCCAGAACAACTCTAACCACTTTGGGACCTCGCTGGCTGCTTTCCGTAACTGTAAGGATGATGGCTGGCTTGGTGTTTTCAAGCAGTAATTGGATACTTTTTTTTACTAGCCCCAGAGAAACCGCAAACTCTCCGGGTGTCCGTAGAGAGAGTCTTCGGGCCAACAAAGTCTCTTTAGATGGACTGGAGATGAGAGACAATGGGATACAGGAAATACACAAGCACACCAGACTGGAATCTTAGACAGCGAGGCTCAGTTGCTTTTAGTGTATTTTTATCTTCTATAAAGTTCCACTTTTGCTGGGATTACCTCATTATTTTATTTTTTTATTTTTATTTTTTTTTTTTAAGACTTGCAAGTGAGGGTTTAACTAGTTAGTCTAAGAGCGTGCCGCTCTCTCTATAAATATTTATTATCCCTGTTTGTTCGGCGAAGCTCGTTTATTTGTGAACTTCTTCAGCGTCGCGTTTAATCCATCTTTTTCGGTTACGTTATCTCCTCTGTCTCTCTTTTTTTTTGGTTTTGTTCTCAACTCCCAGAATTCTGACAGCGAGCCGCCATCCAATAGAGACCGAATTCCTTCACACGAGAGGGAAGCAGCGTGTTATAAAGCTTCCCATTCTCCAGGGTCTCCAGCAGCAGGCTCCTTGTCTGTGGTGGGTCAACCTTTTGACTTTGAAAGGCCAGTGGGGGTTCTGTCCTCTCCCTACTGTTTTTGGAAATTTGATATTCACCCTGAGAACATCCCTTTGTGACCTGCCTGGCCGGCATCGGAATGCCATTGTTTCAAGTCGAAACTCTCCTTTGCTTGGGTTTTCCCTCTTTACCAAGCCTCCATTGAGACCCTGAGCTTCCCTCTGCCTTTAAACCAACTGATGGTGAATATGTTTAGTCGGAATTGGCAGGCTATTCAAGCGAGGACAATGGTTGGAGACAAAAGACTTTCCTTTTAAGAAAATAGGTTTTCTTCTGGAGAGAAAAAGGTCTTTAACCAATTTTTTGGTCTTCGACACCTCTCTGTTTCCTTGTTCTACCTCTTTTCTCCGTTTTTCTCTCATTATTGTGATATACACGAAGCTTAAAGTGAAGTTATTTGTGCCCGCAGAGTTTTTTGTAAATAACCTGTATATTATGAATCACTTATTAACAATAAATATGTTGTAAATTATGCTTTTTCCCCCGATTCCTCTGTTTTCCGCTGTCATCTCATTCAATATTTTCCTATGAAATGTGCCGTTCTTCCCAAGAGAGAACCCAAATTAGCACGCTCTCCGTAGCTACTGCTTGCAGTTCCTAAATGGCGATGAGGATTGTTTTAAAAGTATGATTACATCCATTTTTGTTTGATTAGGGGGCACCGGGTTTCAGATATGCCTGAGAAATGCCGTCTTTATGTTTACCCTGAACTAATCTTAAACAGTGGGAAAATACTTTCGAGAGAGAGAGAGAGAGGGAGAAGTCAAACGAGGAGACTACAATCTCCAGTGGTTTGGACGAGCTTTGAGACCGCTGGCTTTGGGTGGTGAAGTCTCCCGAGTATCGATTGTGATTACTCCGGTATTCTTTACGTAAATCATTGCTTATTGATGGTGGAACAAGTTCAAGGATGTAAAATGCAAATTGCAGCGTGTTTGCGAAGGGCCGTTTCTAAACTTTGGAAACCATTTCCTAGAAGAATGTATAATGTGCATGTGTACGCACACAACATGTGCTGATTACACTGAGCAGATGTTATAGTTCAGCGCTCCTCAACTGGGTTTGTTTCAGCACTCTTATTGAACAGAAGTAAAACGCTGACATTGAGCACTATGACTATGAACCGCATAGGCCCGAGAAGGAATATGCAAAATAATTAACATGACATGACACCATGAAATGCATAAACATAAACATAATGTGATCTACCAGTTAAACACATGAAACAAACTCTGGATTTTATTAGCAAAAGAATTAGTGACATGAGTTTGTGCCATATATATATATATATTTAAGTGAGACCTGGCGTCAGGAAGCCAGATTAATTCAAATGCATAGTATGCTGATTAATTAAACCTAACTCTGGGGCTTTCTAAAAAATGTAAAAACTTCTCGTCTTCTCTCTGCTTCAAATAGCCTTTTTTGCATTTGTACCAAAATCAAATATTTTTTTCAGAAAATAATCAATAAACCAATGCATTAATATATTATTTATAAAAATATATTTTTGCTGTAATTTATCTAGACTATAGATGTATGCAATCAAATTCTCTATATGTATCTGTGTGTGATTGCACGGCTTCAGTTGAGAACATGGTGCTTTCTGCTCTTCTACAAGTTGGCTAATATAGTAAAAATACTTGCATTTTATTCTTTGAATTTAGCTTTACTCTTGATGATCAGAACAGACCTGCAACCCACCGGTTGATTTTGACTTATCTTATTTAATCCCGAAAATCGAGAACACAGCACGAATTCCTGTTGCAATGTCACGATGTCGTATCAGCGGTCATGTGTTTTGTGCTCTCCACACGTCTTCGCTGATATTTGCCTCTCTATTCCAGTACAACAGAGAGAAGCAGTCAATACCACGGCGATTCTGATTCCCAGGAGTGACGCACCGTCTAACAGACGGAATCTCTAACAGGAAACGCAGTCTGAAAAATGTCCTAGTGCAGTTAGGCCGAAGGTGCATTTTCTTTGGCTGGCGCCAGACATTCTTGCTCTTGTTTTTCCAATTTACTGGAGCTACAGTGAGACAGTTTTCCCATTTGGAGATGACTGCAAACCTCTGCTTTTACTATCGTTGATTGTCATTAGGAGAGCCGCTTTTAGGCGTATTTACAGAAAAACTCATTTGCTCCCGGTGCCAACGTGAACAAATGTTTAAGCGAGTTTCTAAATGCTCAAATTAGATCTGCACGTTTTTAGAAAGCCCCAGAGTTGGGGTTTAATCGATCGGCAAACTCTGCATTTTAATTAATCCGGCCTCCTGATGTCATTACGTCTTACTTAAGCTTATTAAAAACTGATTTGATTTGTTCTGCATCCAACATTAAGCCGTTTCGCTCTTCCAGGCAAGATAGCTCTCTGGTTCTCCGTGTTTGTTTAAGACGCCAATGGCTTTGCCATTCCCCACGCAGCGCGTGCGTCGGCCAGAGCACGACCACATGGTTTAGTCCTCACATACATGTTAATATGCAACACAAGTGGCTCTAAAATTGCAGGCCTTTGAGAGCTTTGACAGTCTGTGCATTCATTCAGTCCCAAAGCAGGTTTTCCTATTCATCTCCCCTCACAGAGGAACACCATGGTGGGACTGCTGGAGAACGGGACACAGAGTGGAGGAGGAGGAGAAGGAGGAGGGGTATCTAAGCCCAGCTTGGCTTCAAGAATGGGATTCAGCAATTGGTGTGCAAATGGCAGTGTCTCCCACAGTCCGGCGATCCCCAAGGAGCCCAACAGTGGAGGGCCACTGGCTTGGGTCTCTTGTCTGTCCTCTGAATTTTTCATAGGTCAGCCTTCACAATACACACTTAAATAGCTGGGCAGAGCCGATGGAAATCAGCATAGAGAGAGAAAGAGAGGGGGAAAATCCACCCCCCACCTCCCGAACAATGGGAATAAACAAAGATTTTGCTATCTTTTTAAGGAGAGCTCATCCAAAAGCAAGCTGCTTGAAAGGGGAGAGACGTTTTTCTTCTTCACGAGAGCATGAGGAAAGGGGGATGGAGAGGATCTCTTGTGCTCGGGAATGCTTCGCAATCCTTATATTTTTCTTTCCGTCCCCATTAGAGTGGACGCGCACCCGGGTCGTCTGAAACTTCCTTTTGTTTGCGTTCTATGGGCCGAGGAACCCGGTGGCATTGGCTGCTTCAGGCTGCTTGGATTCACTTAACGCTTCTATTATCTCTAATGGTTTTGGATGGGTTGTAAAGACTTCCATGTGCCTTATCTGGTTGGGTGGTGGTGGGAGGGAAACCGCGAGACGTAATTGACTGATTGTTATATGGAGCCTTCATTGAGAAAGTAAAAGCGCTAAATGTCATTGAAGACATAGTAGCATTTACTAACATTTGCATTTGCATCAAATATGTGCATGTGAAGTGTGCCGCTGATTTATTTGGCAGGTCGTAGATCATCCGGACCAGCGGCCCTCGAATGCTTTGCCTTCAGGACTCTAGGTTCTAGATTGGACGTCAAGTCACGACTCAATACAGTCGGCGAGTTATTTATTGCGAAATGTTTTCTTTGGTTTATTATTGGTTTCGTGCAAGCACTTCCCTATTAGTTAACATCCGAATGGCACTTGCTCGGCTGGAAGCACACTGCATGCATCTTCTGCACATTGTTTTAGTCAATCACCTGAGCCGTAAATGTCACGTGACTAATTACCCTGCATTTATTACGTCCTGACAGTGCTGATTGACTGATGGCACCACGGGCCCATCGTTAGCGACTATCCTGAACTGTGACGTCAATTTCACGCTTTTACAAGCCCCAAAAAACAATCAGGAACTTGTAAAACATATGCTATAATGAAATGTGTATATATATATATATATATATATATAAATGCAAATGCATGATGTTAACTACACAAAGCATTGTAATGTAGTTAGGTTCGTATTCTCCTTTATCATGCATTTTTTTGCTATGCAACCTGTTCATGTTGGTGTCTATCTAATTTGACACGCTTCTATCAAGTTACAGATTATTTCCACCTTTGACGTCAACAAAATAAGATACGGATGTGTTTTCTTTTAAAAGTTGATGAGCCTAATTTTACGCGTTTGCGTCTGCCAGATGCGTTTATCAAAAGCCACTTGCATTGCTTAAAGCTGTGCATTATTTGCAATCAACATCATTTCACTGTCCGTGACGCTTTCGGAACAGACCTGCGAGTCGTTTTTGGGTCTCAACCCACTGGTTGAGGACCGCTCGTGATCCAGACCATATGGATATAGATTCGGTGGACCCCCATCCCCCCACGAGCTTGACTTGTGGCTCTTGGTCGGTTGCCGTACGTATGACTCAACATGGCTTGGGATTCAGGGGTGGAAACATCAATACAGCTTTTTCTTTTCGCCTCTTTTCTCTCTTTTTCACTCCCTTTCCCTCCAATTCCTCAAAGCCCCCCACCTTTAGCTGCTGGCTGACCTCTCCTTGTCTTCCAGAGAAGGCCTCAGCGTGTCAGGAGTTGGGGGGGAGCTGGGGGTCTGTGATGGACTGAAAAAAGCAGCTGTGCTGCTGTGCTGACGGCCCACTGAGCGTCTCTCCCCCCGTCACACTGAGCGAAGGCCTCCTGCCGTTTTCCTCTGCCAGGCAGCCCCAAACTCCTCCAGCAGCCCCTCGCTGTAACCCGAGCCGCGTTTCAGCTCCCCGAGCTTTGATTAGTGCAGGAAAATCTACGCTGTTTTATGCTCCTTTTGGAAGAAATCAGCGCTATCAGTGCCTCAACACCTCCGACTTGTAGCTGTCGGTTACTGTGGCCGATATCTTTAGTAAATGGTAAAACAGCTTGTCAAGTGGGTTATTTCAGATTAAAATAAGTTTTATCAATGCAAAAATAACAAACAAGGATGCTTATCAGCTAAACTCTGAGTTATGTTTTCCTGTGCAAAACTCCCACCATAATGCATATCAGTGCACTTAATGCTTGCTAAGGTGTTAATAAGTATTCGTGTCCTGAAGAGCTCGTCCTTATGTCTCTAAGATATTTAGGCCATTTTATTTTAAACTGTACAAAAAAAAATTGACCTTAAAAAAATGATTCCACCTATCGCACTGAAGTTTACTCAGTAAGCAACTGACAACTTAAAAACTAATAAATGTCAAATTACTGAGCGTTCTGTCAAAGGTTTTTTTTAATAACGCTTTTTCTTTTTGCATAATATGGGTAGTACAATTTTAACGTTTAAGCTAAAAGACGAATGAATTCTACAAGTTGCATTGACACATATTTGCAATCATGGTGAGGATCAACAAATATTAAATCAGGAAAAATATGAGCTCTCATACACATGACAACTACCTGACAGTGACAACAGCAGGAGCGGCATAAATTAATCCAGAAAAAGAATGATAATATTTTAATAATAATTAACGCAAAATGTTTTCACGCTGCAATATTGTGTCAAATGGTTTGTTCAGATGATTCGATTTTAAAAGCTGGGAGACCACTCAGATATGTTTTGAACAAGAAAGGCAAAAAACTTGCTAATTTATTCTTTTATTGATAAATTCGGTATTAAAAATATATTAGATACAGTTTACAAGATAATTCCTTTTGTTAACTACTTGAAATAACTAATAAAAATATCTCTAAAACATTTCTAATCTTAAATAATCTTAATTTCAGCATTAACTAATATCATTTAAAATCAAATGTTGACTATTGTTTAATAGACCTAAGCTGACATTTCACAAAGATTTCTAAATACTGTATATTGCTTGCTTGATTTCATGTATGAAGGATCTCTGTATGCTGCATCATACTTCATACTCTTGCTGTAGTTGGCATCAAGCAACTTTATTCTGTGTGGTACAATTAATTGATCGCAACTAACCCTTCATAAAGACCCGCCCCCCCTTTTTGTTACTATTGCTACGTCCATACGAAAATACATTGCGGAGCAGCAAATTTTGTCTTTTTCCTGTCTGGTTTGTATATCAGAGAAAATGGCAGATCCTCTGCTTTGGTTGGTCGAATCACATGTCAATCAAACTCCCACCAAAAGGTGTTAGTTGTGTGCAGAAATCTGCTTGCATTGCTGCATTCATTTCTGACTCGGCTTTAAGGAGAAATCTCTAGCTGATGTAATACAGCATTATTATTATTATTATTAAGATTAAATATGTATCGAGCATTGTGTCTCATATCATAAGCTACTGCTTACCATAGCATGAAGCACTTTGATTTTGCACTATGGTGATTTTAGCCCAATTAAAAGCTGTTAAATGCAGAACTTTGTTGGTTTAGTATTTATTATTTTATTAAGAATTAAAAGCACAACGGCTAAATACAAATGCTAATTCAAGTAATGAAATGCTTTTTCAGTCAATATCTCTACTCGCTTAGATTCGTCAGCCTCTAGTTGATTTAATGCATTATTATTATTTTTGCACTGGTATCTTAGCATCAAGCTACTTGATTCTGCGTGCTACAGTTGAAAAGGTTGTAAAAGGCAAACGGTACAGCGTCTTTTGCACAATTAAAAGCACAACGGCTTTAATATAAGATGCTAATTCAGCTAATTAAAATTGATTTGTTTCTACAGGTATGCTGGATGCTAACTTGCAGTGCTGCGACTTGGCAGCTTCCTGTTGCTTTCAGACTGCCTTTTGAGGTTAAATGCAGAATTCAAGTCAACGTCTTTACTCACTCGGGCCTTGTTTATGACTCTGAAGTCTCTAGCCGATTGAAAGTTGTAGCCAGCGCTACAAAGAGATTCGGCGAAATGCAAACAGTCCATTTGCCTGGCTCTCAGATAAACCCCAGCAGAGAGGTGCTTGATGATTAATTAATCAGCGAACTGGCAGTCTTGACTGAATAATTCATCCCATGCCCTGTCTGTAATTTCTGCATCTCCATATTAGATTCCGGATCTAACGGGGAGCGCGCGGCTCGGCGGCGAGGTTACCTGCTCCGCGGCCCCTGTCATTCACATGCTTAATGAGATGACAGACTCAAAAGTATCTGATTCGCTTTCTAAAATAATTAACCCAAACCTTTACAAATTGGCTCAGCTGACGCAATGCCCGACATAACAAACGCGTATGGTGAAAATGCTCTTAATTACTGCTAATTATCCATCTTAGCTAATTAATGGCTACCCCACTGGGTCACTCATTAGAGTCTGTGCATTTTGCATCGACTCGAGGCTTTACCTTACAACAGAGTCTGCGCTGTTCAGGGTTTACTCTGCTGGGTGACTTTTTGCAGGTAGGTTACCTGATAAGGAGGCTGGAGACAGAGACCTTGGGCTGAAACAGGAGCCGTTACGGAGCGAGAAAGCCAATCCGCTGCTGGGGGGAAGCTAGCTGAAGGGAAGTCAGCGGCACTAGGCGTATCAGATCAAAGGAAATGATATTGGGACATGCATGAGTTTATATCACCTGACATGTGGGGTTATTCATATGCCGCTGCTGAACTGTTTCTTCTTCCCTGCAGGAAGGAAAAGATGGTGAGGCTGGTCGACCATCGTGGTGTTATGTGGTAAAAGTGGTCGACCATAGAAGCCTTGTTGGTTAAGCCAGCTAGGGTCACCAGTGCTGGTGAGTTGAAGAAAGATAATGAGAAATGCATTCGTTTTGCAGTTTGCTTTAATAAATAAAAATGTAATGCAAAATGTAGCTTTATAAAAAATTTGCTCCTGGCTTTGTAATGCAAAAGATTTCAAGTTGTCCAAATGAAGTTCTTGGCAATGCATATTACTAATCAAAAATTAAGTTTTAATATATTTATGGTAGGAAATTTACAAAATATCTTCATGAAACATGATCTTTACTTAATATCCTAATGACTTTTAGCAAACAAGACAAAATGTTTATTTTGACCCATACAATGTATTTTGGGCTATTGCTATGAATATACCCCAGTAACTATATATATATAAACACATATGCATGTAAGTATATACACAAGTATTTTTAAAGGAAATTTGTGTCTTGTTTTAGAAAGAGAAGAAAATTCAAAATATGACTGTCTAAATATAGATTTGCTTGCATGGTCTACTTGCGTAGGTGCAGTAAACTAGTCAATAAACATAACCAATAAAATTAACTGAAATCTTTTGAACTACAAACACTTCTGTACTTATTTTAGCTTCATGACTTGTGTAAAACAATCAGGGTTGAGCACCAAAACGAGTTAATATGTAGTATATACTTTTTTTGGGGGGGGGTATATGTTTTATATATTTTACTCTTGCTATTGGGCTGCTGTGAGCATGAAACAATTGACATGAAACCAATAAAAAGTCAATGAATAAATTTCAATGCGTTTCAGCTGTAAACAGTATTCAGCCACTGCTTGGTGTCTCATACATGAAATCAGGGTCTGGAAGCAAACCCAGTTGAGAATCACTGAACACAAGTTGGTGACCCTGCTGTGCCTGTCTTTTCAGCAGAGTTTATTTCGAAGGACTCGACACGGGGCCACTTGGCATCCTATCAAGCCTAAGAGCTTAAAAGGGATCATATTGTGGCGAGGTGGTGGTCGGATCAGCGTTGGATTTCCACTCTTTCTCTTCCAATGAGAGCGCTTGTGTTTGCCGTGTGTGCACTCTTGACGTAGCTGGTGTAATTAGACTATTAGCGGCGCTCGTGTTTCAGGGTCATGGCTCCATCGTCTTGTCTGCTGCTGGCTGAGGTCCAGTGAGATGGGAAGCACCTTGATGTATGTGTTGTCCCATCATTTAGCAATCCGTTTAACCGCAGACAGCGCTAAATCCACTGGCACCGACGTGGTGTTGACAGCAGCGACGCTCAACTGTTGTGTTCTGTGATCACAAACAACGCGCCTCACCTCTCACCACCGATGATACTTTTGTTTCCCCAGCTCAGATCCCTGGGAAATAATTCAACACAGAATTATGTTACTGTATGCAGCCGCTGCTTTACATCATCTATATATAAAATAGGGGATGGTGAAATAAGTTGCTCTAAAACAGTGGCTCTCAACTGCTGAATTTCAGAAAGCCGAGAATAAGAGAATAATTTTCTAAAAGATTTAATTAATTAAATTCGATTGATAGTGACCATCTAATGACCTCTTTGAAAACAGTAAAAAATAATACTATATTATGCTTTAAATAGTTTTTTTTTTTTTTACTTTTTTAAACATAAATTTAAGGTTGGTGTACCTGTTTTTTTTTGTTTTTTTTTGTACAGAATTTATTCTAATTGTCAAATGGTGACAAAAAAAAAACCCTTTGTTATTTATTTTTTTTTTTTTGAGGTAGCTATATAATGCTAAAACTAATGCATTTTTCCTTGATGTATGTGTTTTCTCATTAACTGCAGACAGGGCCAGATCTATTCTAGACAAGTGTCGACAGCGACGACGCTCAACTGTTGCGTTCTGTGATTCCCAACAACGCGTTTCACCTTTTGTTTCCCACTTCTCGCTCGACCGCCAGATCTCTGGGAAATAATTCAAGCGCCACAATATACCACGTTCTCGAGATTACCTCGTCTAAAATAGCTGCTTGATACCATTTAGCGCAAGATTCTCAGCGGGACGCTAATGAGCTCCAATCTGGAGTAATCCCAGACGACCAGCCGGTTTTGACAGCCAGCCCTGCGGCTCTGGGGCTCCGGGTGCGCGGCTGTCTTACGCTTCAGAACCGTGCGGCCCCCGCCAGTCTGCGGCACCCAGGAAGCGCCGCACAATGGAACCATCAAAAAGCTGCCAAGCCTTATGGGAGCCGAGGGAATCGGGATGATTTCTGTAGTCCCGATGGGAATCGGTTTCTCGTTCCGGCGCTATTCAAATACAGGCGATACAGTCATAAACAAACAAAGCGATAAAACCGGCCGAAGTTCCTTCACAGCTTCTCTGTGATTTAACAGGAGCAATCAAGCGCAGTCAATTAAGCAGAAAGGCAAACAAATTGGGTGAGAGCACATCTTATGCGATGTCCTGCGGCAATGGGGAGGCGGAGGAAGAGACAGATTTCTCTGTTAAGTAATACCGTCTCGGGGTGTAAAACTCCCCTCAGCGCTGGCTAAATTAATTCGCTCGCACTAGCGGGGGACACATCTATTATAGACGAGTAAAACGGGCATTTCGAAACAAATTAATAGGCAATCCGTGCCCACGCATGCAACTCGCAGTAATTCCTCTAAAATGACTTGATTGCATTGAAACGTTCCCAAAAAGCAGGTGAGCTGGTGGCCCTGCCGTCGGTGACAGCCCCGCTAATGACCCCTCTCCTGCGGGTGAGTGGGCTGTTGTAAGAAACCGCACACCCGTCGCAGAAAAACAGCTCTAATTGGTCTATTTATAGTGGGACCTGGAGAAGCTCTCCTGAGGATAACGCGGTAAGCTGCTGGAATCCACTGAGGAATAGAGTCTGAGGATTGAAATGACAGCCTACACCGACTGCAGCGCAAACAAACAAACAAACAAACGCCGGTAATTGTGCTTTATCTGTAATATTATTGAGATAAATGCTACTTTGATTTATGCACAATTATGCGGCAGTCTCACTGGGAAAAATAGACCAGCTCAGTTCTTACAATCCAAATTTGACCAATTTACAGAATTGGTGTAGCATTAAATGGATTTTGTATATATGTTTTTTTTTTTATTATACGTAAAGCAATGCTTCACCAAAAGAATTAAAACGATCTGAATGAGCACTCGCCTTCCAGTCACCCAGATGACTTTTCATCAGAATTGGAGAAATGTAGCATTCCATCACTTGCTCACCAATGGATGCTCTGCAGTGAATGGGTGCCGTCACACAGCTGATAAAAAATTGCAATAATCCACACCACTCTGGTCCATCAGTTACTGTTTTCACTAAATCAGGAGAGAAATCTGCACAGATCAAGCACCGTTTACAAGACAAAAACAACTTAAAAGAACAAATATGTGTGTGTTTTTTTTTTTTGTTCATAGTCCAAAGAAAAACTCAATTCTAAAATGAAATGTTCATATTGTGATATAAAGAAAAAGTTGAGATGAACTCAGAACTGTGAAGTCGGAATTGAACGTGTAAAAAGTCACAAATACCTTTTTATTGCTGCGTTTTTATTACAATTTACTATTTTTACTATTTCATTGCGACTTCAAAATTGGGACGACCTTATAAAAGATTAATTTAGATTATAAAAGAAAAACTTCAAACTTTAAGGCATTTTGAAAGTCAACTTTGAAACATTATCTTGACAAACGTTTCTTTGAATTTCGTTCAATTTAAATTCTTCTTCTTAATTTTACATTCTAATTGGAATGCTGCGTCATGTTCGCTCCCGCAGTTCCAACTCAAATATAATGATTTGAGTGTTTGTAAAATGATCTGGCATTAAAGGGCATGCGGTGCGACGCGTGGTCACTCTCTGATGAAACTGCTGTTCAATAATGCTGGTATTTACAGCAGCGCTGAGACAGACACTAAAGCAGCACAGAGAGTGTCAGGTGTCGTTCTGTGTCCAGCGCTCTGGGGCTCAGAGGCTCCATTTCATTAGCTGCTTGCCTCAAAGGAGGAGAGTACATCGCCAGGTCTTTAATTTAGAGTTTAGCCAAGGGCTGTGTGTGTGTGTGTGTGTGAGTGTGTAGATTCCACGGCTGAAATCGTAAGACACGGAATCACCAAAACACTTCTGAATTTGACTCAGAGCAGGACAAGCTGGTGTGCATCTTCAACTCAACATTAAAATGAACCATGCATTTTCTGAGTTCATCATCCTGAATGATTTCTCAATGCACATTATTCTAACTATCTTTGTCTTTCCTTTTCAGCTGATGTCAACCACTTGTCATATAGAGACACTTTCACCATCCCATCAGTTCCTGGTGGGGAATCCCACATTTTTACGGTAAAAAAATAAATACAAGCTCACGTTGTGTCAGCCACATTTACACACTGCCTCTGATGACTAATAAGGAAAAAAACAAAAACCCATTCCAGACTCCGTGCGCAAGGACTGTAACTGTTTGTAGTGACATTATATTACAGTACTTTAAGTACACATACACTAATTTAAAGCCTAACCCTTTTTTCTCACAATTTGGACACTTCTTATCAGTATTGCTCTTTTTTTCTGTTATGTTTTTGTTTTATTTGTGTGCGTTTAACTTCTTTTTTTTTTTTTCTTCTTTCAGTAAATGTAGTCCTGTTTGACAGTGTTCAGAAAAGCATCAATTTTAAATAAAATGTCTTGGTTTTCTTTCTTTCTGTATTAAGTGATTTGATGTGGATGTGTGGTTCTCCTCCAGGATCTGCTCTGGTCTGGTGGTCAGGTTGTCAGTGCTGAAGGAGTCATGTGGTGTACCATGGTACAGAGGTGGTGTCAGATGGTAAAATTGTTTATGACAATGCAATTAATGCAAATCAATTAATTTATTTAAATTGAGCCGTTTGCTTACATTCAGAAAAAAAGGTGTTTTTTTTCTCTGAGAGTGTACTATAGCAGTTAACCTTTCTACTATCCTATTCATGCTATTGCTGCAGTATACACTATACATACAGTACTCGGCCAACCTAATTAATATCGAATATGGAGCTGCCATTAAAGCAAATGTGTGGCACTGGTGGTGTGCTGGTCGATAGGTGTTAAGTGTTGTGTAATGGCCCTGATGAGGTCATCGTCCAAGCTCTGAAACCCCAAGAGCGACTGGTGTTTAGTGGCAGTCATAAGACGGCGGTGGCTGGCGTCGAGATGAGGCTCCGCTCTCAGAATAGACAGCGCTCTCTTCGCTGGGTGCTCCAGTTGGCTGCTCCGGAGTGCGGTGATGCAATGCAGCCAGATTAATCACAAACAGCCTCTCTCTCTCTCCCTCTCTCTCTTGCTCGCTTTCACTCCGTATCCTTGACACCGGCCCTCACTTCTTCACGACGAGTCAATCTCTCGTTTTGATTGTGCTCGGGCCGTTAGATAAAATTAACCGGGCGCTGAGCAGCAGCCCCCACTCCTCGTCCCTGAAACCATCACCCTCTACTCGCGCTCGCTCTGTCCTCATGCTAGGCCAAAAATACCCGGTGTACATCATGCTCATAAATACACCCACAACACTGGTGATGCACATGCCTCGGATTTCTTCCACGGGGACTAAAGTTTCTGAAATAAACCTGACCCATGTGGCACCGATGATCTCAGACGCGACACACCGACTGAGTCTCGCAGGACATGGGAACACTCCAGAGGCACTGGCAGGGTTTAGAAAAGTTGTTTTGCCTCATGCATGTATTAAAATAACAACCTGGTCTCATGAAAATATCTACCTCCATGCACTTTTTGTGCAAAAAACACAGCTTCAATATAGTGAGCCCTGGCACGTTTTTATTACATTGATATAGGTACATATTACAGTGGTTCCGAATTTTAATATGTATGGACTTTTGGTAAATCATGTTGGAAATATTCCCTACACCAAATCCAACCCTAAACCGACCCGAAAGTGTTAACAAATGCAAAACTGATATAAAGATGCATTTGTTGATGCAACCGTGTCATTTCAACCGTTGTCGAAGGTTTTGTCGAACCGTTGTTACACAGGATTGAACCGGAGCTCCTCTCTGTACTCCGTGAGCTACCGAACAAACCTACCGCCTATGAAAACACATAGATGTGAAGCTAGATATGTGTGATAATAACGCTCAAAAGCAGCGGTTTTCAAATATCCCAGCATATTATATTGTTTTTAAAAGTCATAACATGATTTTCTTCAAGTAATTGTTTGAAACTTATGCTTTATTAACTGAAATTTGTACGAATCAGCCACCTGCATTGCTGTGAGATCGGGCTCATGTTTCATGCCTTGCTAAAAAGTGCAGCAAGGGACGTCTATGCCATGAGACCTGGTAGCAAAATAATGTTCTGCAAGTATTTAAATTTAAATCTACCTGGCCCTGAACCATTTGTTTTAAGCAAGTCAAGTTAATCTGATTTACTTTATTGAAAATCTTTAATGTTTAGCAGAGAAGACAGATAATATAGTTGCATTTTGATACATTTCAGTTAAGTTTTGCTTTAAAGTAGGTTATATGTTTTATGTGAGTAGGCTACATGCAAATACAGTTGTATGTACAGTAGCTACTTAAATTTATATAGAGCCAGGTGAAAAGAGTTTTGTTTGAGATATAAACAGTCTAGCAATAGATTGGCTACTGCCCATGTCAGTTAAAACTTATATACTGTATATATACTTTATTAACTTTGTGATAATATGCATTTTACTATTACATAACAATCAAAGAAATGCACAAAAGTGATTTTGTGTCCATAGAAAGCACATTAAATGTGAGTACAATGTCTTTTTGTAAGGTTTCAAATACGTTTTTGCAGAATACAATGTCAAAATTTGGTTGAAATAATCTTACGTTGCCATTCAGTGTAACACAATATGTAAAAATTCAAACAGCATGCTAATTCTGACTTGTACATATTAAAATATATAAAAGAATAAGGAAGCATATTCAATTTGACTTTTAAATGAGTAAGAAATCTTATGGGTAAAACCTATAGTAGCAAATTTTAACATCTAATTAGTATTGGGGTGAAAGTAATTTGTATTTTAATGGGTCATAAATTTGACCCATAAACAATTAAGCACTTTTTTATTTGCTATTCAATGGGTACAGAAAGTGTTCAGACCCCCTTACATTTTTCACTCAGCAGCCATTTGCTAATATCATTTAAGCTTATTTTTCATAATTAATATACACACAGCACCCCATATTGACAGAAAAACACAGAATTGTTGACATTTTTGCAGATTTATTAAAAAAGAAAAACTA
>JAUMHQ010000065.1:15701312-15733350 GCA_032361165.1 Enteromius paludinosus | reverse complement strand
GAGAATCATGAGGTCAAAGGAACTGCCTGAAGAGCTCAGAGACAGAATTGTGGCAAGACACAGATCTGGCCAAGGTTCAAAAACAGTTCTGCTGCACTTAAGGTTCCTAAGAGCACAGTGGCCTCCATAATCCTTAAATGGAAGACGTTTGGGACGACCAGAGCCTTTCTCAAAAAGACTCATGGCTGTATTCGATCAAAAGAGTGCTTCTACTAAATACTGAGCAAAGGGTCCAAATACTTAGGACCATGTGATATTTCGTTTTTTCTTTTTTAATAAATAATTTTTTATATATATTTTTTTAAATGTCAACAATTTTGTGTTTTTCTGTCAATATGGGGTGCTGAGTGTACATTAATGAGGAAATCAAATGAACTTAAATGATTTTAGCAAATGGCTGCAATATATAATATACAGTGGGTACGTAAAGTATTCAAACCCCCTTAAATTTTTCACTTTTTTTTTATATTGCTATCCTATCCGTGTGTACTATATAAAGTTGGATAAACCCATATATCCAACGTTACATATAGATCAGTGCTTTTAATAACATAAATTAAACAATCAAGCAGTTGAAACTTGTTATATAAAATGAAGATGTGAATAAAGTTGGGCTTGTATATCCAACAATTTACCTTGATAATCCCAATCAGTTGATATTTGCTATATATATATATATATATGCTTTTATATAGTTTTACTGTATGCATGTGAATAAAGTAGGATACAATTATATACAGTGTAATTATATATACTTCAATATTCAGCCATGCTGTGTGATGAAGCATATATATAGTATTGTGTACTATATATGAAATTTATTTGCAAGCTTTTTTTTTTTTTTTTCATGTTCAAAGATCATATTTCTTTGTTATGTCATCATGTTTTTTTTACTGTGTTTGTTGTATTTATTTCTATATAATTTTTTCACTTAAATCAAAATAATCCAACTGCAGTTTGATTGAGATTAACTGTAATGCACAATGGAAAAACATTTATTTATTTATGTTTGCAATTGAATTCCTAATATTTTAAATATCGCCATTTACTGTAGACCTGGCCGATAACATAGTTTACATTTTGTGACAATATAAACAATGAAGAAGCCAATATTTGCTTTATAGCATATACTGCTTTGTGAGTTTACTCTGTTTGCAAATAGAGTTGGATATACTTAAATATCTAACTTTATTTCTAGAATTGTGAGAAGAAAATAGATATAATATCTGTATTTTGCAATGGTAAACAATCAAGCTGAGGTTTGTTACATTATATACTGCTTTACTTGTTTACTGTATGTGTGTGATATGAAGTTAGGTATACTTCTATATACAGCCGCAATAATATAGTTACATTTTGTGATACAATCAGGCAGTTGAGATGATCACGTCAGCAAGTTTTGCAGCCTCACGGTCTATAGTTCTTGTAACTAGTTTTGTATACACACAATGTTTTACAGGTCATATTACTGTAAAACAGCTAAAGCCCTTTTGGTTGGCATATTTCGTAACACAGGGGGGAAAAAAAAAATATTGGAGTTTTATAGTGTGGTTTATGCATTTATGGGTTATTAAACAAAGCGTCCAGCGTCAGTTTATTCCAAACGCGTGAACAAACTACTACCTCATGTGTTGGTTCATGCCTCGTGAAAACAGTTCCTTACCATTTGTATATTTGTTTATTTTGTTTATTAATGCGAGGCAGTCGTAAAACGTCACCATAGAGCTTTCCAAGTGTGTGTGTGTGTCTGCTCGCTCTAAGCCTTTTGTGTATATTTCTCCAGCATTAGCTCATGTCTGGATTTTCACTCAGGCGCTGTGGAGGACACACTCCCTATTGATTGATGCATTGGTGGGGGCCTCAGGGCAGCATTGGAATTAGTTTTATTTTACATCCAAAAACCTCCTGCTCGTTATTTGCATATATTGCAGCAGACAGACTGCTGTTGCATGCCATAACCCAAATTCAGTGCATGAAGAAATGAATACTTTTATGCAGTAAGGACACGTTCAATTGATCAAAACTGATAGCCGCTATAGGCCTTTAACGATAAGGTTTCTATTTCTTATAAATGCTGCTCTTTTAACTTTCCGTTAAACATAAATATGTTTATTGAGCTCAAATCAGCATATTAGAATGCTTTCTGAAGGATCATGTGACACTGAAGGCTGCAGTAATGATGCTGAAAATTCAGCTTTGATCACAGCAATAAATTACATTTTAAAATAAATCCAAATATCAAAATCGCAATAAAATCATTTTCACCATCCTTAAAACCAGAGAAATTAGAAGTAAAACTGTATAAGATGTTGTTTTCTTCCCCCACCACTAGACAGCTTCTTGTTTTAAGCAAAAGCGATCCTAAATTTGGTTCCATTTATGCTTAAAAGAAGATAAAACAATTTGCAGTGAGGTAAGAGAAATAAACGTAAAGGTATTTGATTTTTGTGCTTTAGGGGTCTTGCAGACGGTGGTCTGGAGTGTGTGGCGTTCAGGTCGTCTCCGACTGAAAGAAGAGCCTGTCTCTCTCTCTCAGACACACTCTGGCCGGTGCGGTATGTTTTCATTGCAGTTAGACAATCTGTTTATGTTAGCCGTCTGAGAGAGTAACATGAAGATGATGGGCAGCCCAGAGGCGTGTTTGGGAGGCAGCAGAGTCTAGATGTTATATCTTGATGGTAGCATGTGAGTCACAAGCTCAGAGACTTACATTGCATTTTGTGATTCACTTTTTGCACATGCAGAGGTGGATCATCAAAATGAGTGAACGTGTGTTGGCAGCAGGGGTCCCATCTCACTGTCCGCTTTGAGAAAACACTTGCTGATGTACTGCACGATGTCATCAGTCAAAGCACAAATCTTGTCCGTCACTGGCGACAGCAAACTCAACAACAGATGCTTTAGCATTTAACGGGACACTCGATGACAGTGGTCGCTTTGGGACTGGTTTTGCAAAAATAGCAATAAAATGACAAACTGTGAATGAATGCATTGATCTTCTATTGATAAATATTAATTGTAACTTTTAATATTAATACAATATCCATTTTAATATTCCCTTTTAATATTGTATTTCAGTATTAATATTACATTTATAATAGTGTAATAATATTTCAGTTTAATATTATTAATTTTAACATAAGTTTTAGTGTCAATACAATTTTAATAATACTTTAATTTTAATATAATGTAGTTTAAATTTGTTTAGTCATAAGTGCTAATATCCTTTTAATATAAATTATAACAATTATCTTTTTAAATAATAATTTTAAGTGAACTCCCATAAATTTGGTCTGATTTTATTTTGCTTTTGTAGTTTTGTTCATGTTGAAATGGGTTTGTTTGATGCACAACTTTACTGTTTTTTTGTTTTGTTTTATTCTAATAAAAGTACAAATAATACATAAAGTGCATGTTATGAAATATCAAAACTATCATTCTTATTTAATTTCTCACGACTAGTTGCACTCTATCGTTTGCATTCAGCGTCGTTATCCCCTGCAAGCCACCAGTTGAAAACCACAGCACCTTTAAAAGATCTTCTTTGTTAAGAAGCGCCTGCGTAAGATTAGCGATGATGTTTTACTTTAGCGCCGCTATTGCGAGGGACAGACCTATAGATGGACATCCAGTGGAAGCAGAGAGGTATTTTTGGAGCCCACCATGTTTGACATTGAGGATATTTGAGACGTTGGGGTACAGGGGAAGAGGGGGGCGGCATTCCTGCCCCCATCCATATATATTACACCCCTGACGCGCACACACCGACAACGGCAAAACAGATGAGAGAAATTTAATCCCCGGCCTGAAGGGCAGTAGTGTGTGGAGCCTTTCATTTGCGCTCACCTGAGTCAACAGCGGCGCTCATTACGTTACCCGGAGTAATTGGCGCAGGCTGATTTCTGAACGCGAGAAAAACGAGGAGAAAGCACCCCCCGGTAAAAACGTGAGCTCCCGCGGCAATTACCCCGTCTTTGTTTGTCTATTAAAAATCCCTCCCTAATGAGACGAGCTCCTTAAACCCTTGATGGTTTTCATTAGGCGACTGTAAATCTCGCGTTAAAACGAAACGGGAAGATACTCATCAGCGGCTAATGAATTTATGACGGGGAACCTGGCTATTAAAGGGAGTTGAGCTTTAATTTCATTAAATTGGGCCTCGCTAGGTAAAGCAGCAGGCGCCGGGCCCTCAGGATCAGCTAATGGCCGTGTTGCAGTTAAATAGTGACTCGGGTGGCAGCGCCTCATTGGCCATTGTGTGTTTAACGCGCCGTTAAAGTGGCAGTAATTGACAACAGCTGGAAGCCTGCTTGAGGCAGGGTCTGGCGTGGGTTCCTCCATAAGATCGCTGCTCTCTCCCTGTGGACCAATTGCGCACGGAGACGCGCAAGTTTACGAGTGTCTGTCTGTCTGTCTGCATGCGTGCGCGTGATCCTCTCTGTCTCCCCGCGCCTGTGTGTGGAGGAACATGTGGCATTCATGTACTGGAGAGAGAGAGGGGTGCAAATAAATAACCCTTAATTGCTCGCAAACCTTTCAATTCGGTCGTAAACCGGTTGCAAAATCGCGCTAACGCGCAGCAGATTTCCGAGCGCGGGAAGTGACATCAGCGCAGTCAGGTGTCGCGATGCGTTCGCGTCTATCTCGCCGCGCGTTCCCCACGGGGGAGCCGCGGAGGGTCGGAGCGTGTCACGCATGCGTGTGCGGGATCCGAGCCGCGGTGCAGAACGCGCGCGCTGCTCATGAAAGAGTGAAGTACGTTCGCGGTGACTGCTTAGCAACCGTTCCCGGCGGCCCGCGTCCCCAGAGAGCCTGGCGCGCTGGTTGAGACACATTCATTAACCAAGAGGGAATCTTAGGACGGATTAAATATTCATGTTGTTTACAGGAACAAAAGCTGCCATTAATGAATAAAGGCAGCGCGGAGCATTGTCTATCTCACTGTACGCAGCCCAATCACGAGGGTTGAGCAAACATATTTACATACCTGCTAAATTCAGCCCAGAAATTGCGATGGCAGCGTTGTCTTCCTGCGCGCTTCCAAGACGCCAGTAAACACGTTTCAGGTGATTATAATTTGTTTGAACAACTATAAGGGGAGATATTTCAGTCCTAGCTTGAATTTGCATAATGCATCACACACATTAGCGGTGCGGAGTGCACTGCAAACACCCTAAGCTTGTTTTCCAGTTAAACTATCTCAGCCGTCTGGAATATGAGTGTTTTGTCAGATTTTTAATAATAAACGTGTTAAAAATCTGCTAGTGCGTGTGAATATGGATCTTAATATCTTGCCAAGTAATTGATCTGCTTTCAAGGCTACATTCTAACTGGAAATTAAAATACATAAATCTCAGTTAATAACATGATTTTTATTTTTTTTATTTTTTGCACTGTGCTGCGTGTTGCATTATGCATGTTAGAAAGTTTATCTATCTCAGAGTTTATCTTGTTTTAAGGATTTCAAAATACAACATTAAAAACTTTGGAACAAATTAAAAAACAAGCAAACAAAACTATTTATTAATTTATTTTTGCAGTGTACTTCAGGTTAGCATATTAAATAACTTCATGGTAATGCAAATGTAAAGAAAGATAATTTTTCCTTTTTTTCCCCCTTTTTTTCTGTTTGTCTCATCATAACGGTTGTACGTTTGCAGATTCAGTCAGCTTTGGCACCATGTATGTATTTTCTTTATATTTTTGCCTTGTTTTCCAGTACAAACATTCTTAAATCAAGATATTTGAAAATTATAAAAAAATGCACTTTTGCATAAAATAGTTTTCCCCTATTATTTTTCTTACCCAATTGGCAGACGGCAGATCTTTTAAACATAAACTTGCTTAAGTAGGAAGATTATGGACCTCTTATGTATATTAAGCCTCAAATATGTTTGATTAGCTTTGATTGCATCACATTTTCACTTTTGTTGTTGATAGACCCAATTCTTGTTGCTAGGAAATGTGGAAGTCACTTAAATACAATCAAGTCATGTCACAGGCTATAGTTTCAAATACATTAATAGATGAAAAATATGATAAATTGCGCCTGGGAAAACAAACTAGGGATTTGTGTTCAAATCACCATTTTAACCTTTGAAACTATTAGCAGTGCGATATAGCAGATTCCTAGTTGTGTGCGAAGGAAATGTGTCTTTAAATGCGCGCAGGGGTTTGGATTTTACTCGTGAATCGTGGGTGCAAAAAGATGCATTGTGGGTGATCGATTTGGAGGGAACTGTGCATGTGATACGCGACGACAAAACGCTTGTACTTGCTTGTAGCGCGCATACCGCCTGCAAAAGCCCAAACCCACGTAAACAGACACACACAGAGGCGGTATACAGAATCTTTACTCCTTTCTTCTCGTATCTTTCCCCATCAACACCTTTGTTTGACAGTCTGCATGCAAATGGGCCAGGTAATGAGAAAGACAGAGAGAGTTTGCTTAAAAGCAGCAGCCCAAACCTCTTTGTTCCCCCACCTGCATCTGTTGAAGCGTGGCTAGGAGAAGCTGTGCTGTCATGTGAGTGACAGATATTGAGGATAATTGTCTTCTTTCTTTGGCTGCCTGTGTTGCTCCACTGCAGTTGTGAGCGTGCAGCTGAGTTAAGCAGCAGTCAGCCAGAGGAGAGACGGAGAAATCGTAGGCGGTGGGGAAGGAGCACTTTTAGGGGAAAACTCTCTGCTGTGATTGTCTGTGCTCTCCTCTGGACACCCAAAAGTAACACGGTGTTGCTGAGGATTTGTACCTTGTGTCTTCAGCATCGGTAATGTATAGCACGGTATTCCTTCAAATGTGCATAAACCACATGGTTTGATACCATCACTTTGCACTGTAGTGGCAAAAAACATTCTAAATGAGCTTTTATGTCTTGTATTCCTGTGAAAATTAAGAGAGTGTATATTTAAATGAGGCATTTTTTTCCCTGCTTGTTTGAAGTATAAACAAATTGAAAACAAGTCTTAATATCGTATGCATTGTTTTTTCTCAGTTTGGTGCATCTTGTTTTAAGGATTTTTAAATATATCTATTTTTTATTTGAAAAGAAGTTTAAAAAAAGACTCATTAAAAACCAATTAAAACACCTACTCGGAGGAAGATGTTATTGTTCAGAGGTTGCTCGTTCATCGCTCAAAAGGTTTAATGGAGTTCTCATTTGTTACGTTTAAATATTCCTCTTGTCTCTTCCCAAATTTTTAACTGAGGAGTAAAAATAACAGAGAAAGTTGTTCAAATGAAGATTACAAAACAATAAGTTTCTAAAACTAAGACTCATAAAAAATGAAAATTAAACACCTACTCGGAGTGAGATTTTCTGCAGAGGTAGCTCGTTCATCGCCCGAGGTGTAATGGAGTTCTCAATTGTTGCATTTAAGCATTACAAAGTCTCAGATGTTTCTCCTACAGTGAAAAGTCACTCCTCATCTCCTCACTCATGTGAGGTTACTGTGGTCTTTTCTCAAAGATAATGAATCTTGTTTGGATTTTTTCTATATTTTATCTCATTGCTGTCCAGGAGAAACAATCGAGATAGAAAAGAGATCTCATTTTGCTCTCATTTCCATTATTATTAAATCACCATTGTTTCTCCTATTTTTCAATGGTGACCCAACACATCCAGGTTACAAACTTTCTTCAAAATATCTTCCTTTGTGTTCAGCAGAAAAAAAGGAAATTCATACAGATTTGGAACTACTTGAGGATGAATTGATTTTGGCGCTGCTCTAAGATTTCCATTCTCTGACAATTAGATGAGAAATGTTTGATTTCATATTCAGATTTTTTTTGATCACAGACTTGGCAAATCTGAGCACCATTTGAGACATCTCTTCAGAAACTCATGAGGAAAATCCTAAGCAATATTCTCTATTTGCTCTCCAATTAATCTCACGGGTTATCAAAATTTCTCTGATTTCTATTTTTCTTAGATACTGTGTTTTTCTAATCATTATTGTCTGGCAAGAGACAAGCTTCCCTGCAAAGAGTCTATTTACAATATTAAGATCTTCTGATTACAAATCTGAGCACAGTTTGAGACACTTTGAAGCTCATGAGATTACCGAAGGAGTTTCAGGGGAAAACTCTTAAAACAAGGCCTCCATTTGCTCCAAGTTGCTTTCTTGGAGAGGCGGTTTAGATGTGAAAGAGACCTCATATTGTTCTCATGTCTTATACTTATTTTAAAAATGACCACAATTTTCTGATAAGAAATCTAATTGGCCCTTTAAGTTGAAGGAGACAAACCTCGATTCCGTCTTATATCTGTCTTTGAGGAACCTGAGCACTAGTTTGAGACATTGTTGAGATTTAAAACACCTGCGAGATTACTGGATTTTTTTTTGCATCCTTGATTGTCAGTTTTTAATCCATATTTTTGTGTTTGAGTTCCTGTTGAGATCTTTTCATTACAGACTTGGTGAATCTGAGCACTGTTTGAGACACTGTTGAGATCTCATCTGAAGCGCATGAGATTACTGGAATGCATGTAAGAGATATCATTGCTGCTCTTATTTCTGTTATTTATTTATTTTTAGACATAGTGTTTTCTAATGAGGAACGAGCTGAGCCCGCTTTCCCTGTAAGCCCTAGAGCCTGTTTCCATCCTTGATTGTCTGTTTTTAAAATCGTTACATTTCGTTGAGTTTGTGTTTATATTGAGATCTTTTGAGACATTGTTGAGATCTCTTCAGAAATGTCTTCATATGAAATTACTGGCAGTGCCTCTATTTTCTCTCTAATTTTATTTGTTTGCTTTCTTGGAGAAGCGGATGAGTTTTGAAAGAGATCTCATGGTGCTCTCATTTCTGTTGTTTGTAGATATTGTTAGATATAGTCTGGTTTCCCTGCAAGGAGGCTGTTTCCATCCACTTTTAATTCAGTTTTTTGTCTGTGAGTTCATATTGAGATCTTTTCATTACAGACTTGGCAAATCTGAGGACCGTTTGAGACATAACTGGGATCTTTTTTTTTTTTTTTCAGTACTAAAATACTGGGATCTTTTTCAGAGGGGAAAAAATGCATTTGCTCTATATTCCATTTAGTTGCTTTCTTGGAGATTTTCTGTTGAGATTTGAGAGAGATCTCATTTCTGTTGTTTTTAGACATTGTTAGATTTTCTCGGTTTCCGTCCTTGATTGCCTGTTTTTAATGTCGTTCTCTTTTTGGAGGCAGTGAAAGTGTAAAGACATGTGGTTTGGATGAGGTCGTTGTTCCTCTGAGAACAGGCCGGGGTTTTGTAGTGGGGGGGGCTGCACACCTTGGAGGAGGGTGGGGGGGGGTAAAAGCATGTGGACAGGAGAGACATTTTTCCTGAACTCTAGCAGGGGAAAAGGGTGGAAAAGCAGGCCTGCCCTTCCTCCCCCTCCCTGGGTCACCCGGCTGCTCGTCTCTCTCGTCTCTCTTACTCTGGGAAGGTTAGAAAAAGTAGCGCCGCTGCCAAAGGAAACACTGGCTTTTTTTTTTTTTTTTTCCTGAGCTCTGCAGTGTCTAGAGAAACTTGAGAGAGGTCCAGTTCTGGTTCCCTAGTAACAGTGCCGTGGAGAGGAGGCCCCTCTCCATCATCTGACGCCGCTCATGGGAAGGATGACGAGAAACGTTTTCTTTTCGTCGAAAATACACACGCCTAAATATCTCCTATAGAACATCCATCAGAAGAATGAAAAATGCTCATGCCGAATGGAAACACCTCCACATTACTCTCGCCGATACTTTTTATATATATGTGTTAGTTTTTTTTTTTTCGTTTTACGAAAAGCGAATAATGCATTCCCTGGCAAAGCTCAGGGAATCTGCTGGAGGATTGGGGGTCAGGGTTGCCAGGTCTGCGTAAAACAAAACAAGCCCAACTGGTACGCAAAACTAACCCAATCATGACCAAAACGCCCACTCGTGTTCTGGGACTAAATGGCTATCAGAATCACGTTCCTTCTTCCAGTTCCACCCCGGTCGAGAGGGTGGTGGTGGTGGTGGTGGAGTCGCCTCAACTTGCGGTCTAAAAAAAACAAAATGCGGCAACAGTATGGAAAGTAGCCCAGTTCCACAGGAAAACAGTGGACTTGGCAACACTGATGTGGCTGCTTGCTGATGTGTTTCTATGTGGTTGCTGAGACGTTCTCACTGAGTTTTATTGTGTTGCTGTATGGATGCTATGGATCAGGGTGTATCCATATGGTTGTTAGGGACTTATGAGTCTGTTGCTATGTGGTCGTTCTGAATAGCAGTTAGTGTGTTGTTATGTGGTTGCTAGGGAGTTCTGAATGATGGTTAATGTTAAAGTCTTCTGACTAGTTGTGAGTGTGTTGCTGTGTGGTTGCTGGGGAGTTAGGAACGATTGTTAGTGTGTTGCTATGTAGTTGCTAGGTCACCCAAATCAAAGATATGGATTGGTCTTTCCTTCAGAGTGATTTTTTTTCTGATCCAGAAGGTGAAAACAGTATGTCTGGTCAAATAGCTGCACACTCTCCTCCAAAAACACATGATTGGAGGAATTAATCACTAATCACTAACCCGTAACTGTAATATTGATGCACTATACATAAAGACATTTTAAAGAATAAAGAAAAGGCGTTTTGTAAAATGAGCCATTATTCATGCTCAAAATGGCCCGTCTCGTCTCATTTGATGGACCGCAAGGTCGTTCTCAAACTAAAGACACATCGCTGCTGTTCTTCTCTTAGTATTCATCAGTACACCTCTCTCTCTCTCTCTCGCTTTCTCCTACACTCTCTCTTTCTCTCGTGCTCTGTCATTTTCTCTTTCTCTTTTTCTCTCTCTCTCTCTCTCGCGCGCGCGCTCTGTCATTCTTTTTCTCTCTCTCTCTCCCTCTCTGTCACACACACTCTCTCTCCCCCTCTCAAGGGCTGCATATATTTTGCTCTCCTTTCCATAGACCTCTACAACACTCCTTGTTTTGACTGTCAGAACAGAAACATAAAAAATGTACTATGCTGACTGTATTTTCCACTAAAATAGCATAGTTACTGCAAATAGTTACTGCATTCATTATTAATACCGTAAAACCGTGTGATAATATATAATAATATAATTATATAAATATTTCATTTAATAATAATTTAATTTGTTACATTTACTTTGATTTTCTTTTTTTTATATTAATTTTATTATTTATTTTAATGCAAATGAAGGGTCATTTCAAGTTGCCGCAATTTTATTGTTGTGCAAATAACTGCAAAATTTGCATTTATTTATTTATTTATTTATTTTTTCAGAGAAAATATCTAAACATCATCATCAACATCAAATTAAATTCATGCTGCTTAACATTATATCCAGATTGCATAAAATAATATCCTAAGTAGTTTTGCTTGATAGCAAACCGTTTGGCAGATCTCTACATATCTTAAATCATGTTTTCTTATCCTACGCTGGTAATTTCATCTGTTTGTTTTTTTTTTCATTTTTGGAAAAAAATTATATTTTTGAGGCATATTTACATATACCTTTTATATTGCATGTTATTTCACACCACTGGCAGATATGTAAGTCTATTTTGTTATCTTATTCTGTTAATTTTATATTGTTTTAAGGATATTTAGATTTTTGTACATGATATAAAATCAATAATTTACATATACTGTACCATTACTGAGCATGTTGTTATTATGCTTCTAATTGAACTTGTATTAAGGATATTTAGATTTTTTTTCATGAAAACATATTTTTTCTTTACAGATATCATTATTTTTGTATGTTATTTTTGTACCACTGCCACATCTGTAAATTTCTTAAATCATACATTTTATCTTGGAGGATTACATTTACATTTTTGTGCATGAAAAAAAAAAAAAAAAAAAAAATTGAGGTATATTTAGAAATGGCATTATTTTGTATGCTGTTAATTTCATCTTGTTTTAAGGCTATCCAGATGTTTTTTGAGGAACATTCACATCTACAGTTGTTTTGGTGGAAACGTCAGTTGACGTGGTCGTTTGTTAGCCAGTGATTTCACAGCTGGCATGAGTTATGATCTGACTTTCCGTGCATTCTGAGCAGCCTTTTCACCATTTTATCAGAATTTCATCTGGTTGGCTTTCGTGGTAAATGATAAATTTGACACAGGAAATGCACAGGGTTTTGGGGAAGGCGTGAAGGGCCGGGCTTTTCCTCCGTGACAACACAATGGCCTCAGACACTGGCCTCTGACTGGCCCCTGCCACCGGACGCAGGGACGAGGAAGTGCGAGCGCAGCGCTGATAACACACACAACAGCCACGACGCCCCCCCCCTCCCTCTCTCGCCGTCTGGAGACACGACCGCTTCCCGCTGGATCTGCCATTTTTGCTTATTCATTCCCGCGCCGGGTGGCATTGTGCGGGTGGAAATAAAGACATCAGATATTAGAGACACCTCTCGGTCACCCCGGGTCTCGGAGGTATTCCTCCTTTTCATTCAGCGCTCATCCCCGCGCTCGGCAGACTGTGTCTCCGGCGCTGGCATGAGCCGCTTCTCAAATAGGCTGCCACACACACACACACACACACACACAATCCGGCCGGGAGGTTGGGATTATCCGCTCGGCTTTGTCTTTAGATACAGTTGATTTTTGCCAAACGCTCTCCATAGCTCGGCCCCACCGCGCTTTCCTCTAAATTGAAGGCGAATCGGCTCTGAAGTGCTGCACGGTTTCTGTTGGAGATGAGGTGCGGGCTAAAGTGCGAGGGGGATGGATTGAATTCTGATTGGGGTTCGGCGATGGGTAAAGAGAGTAAATCTGGTGACAAATGGTTTGGAAGAGCATTACTGTGGCGCGCTGATAAGAGCCTGTCTCCATAATAGAATGGAGAGGACTTGTCTATCAGCCTATTTGAAACCGTTCCTACAAGGTACTGGCTTTCATTAGCGCGGCCCGTGAATAGTGGCGCTGAATGAAAATTGCTACTTACCCCGCGATTACGGTATTGAAAGGTAGCTGTCAAAAGAGGGCCAGAGACTCGCAGGGAAAGAGGGGAGGTTGCGTGGCTGTCACCATGACAGGGAATGTGTTTCTCTAAGATTACTATTGTGTCTGTTTTATTAAAGGCAGGAAAGAGTAATGGGGCGGATAAGAACAGCAGGAGAGGGTGATCCTGAAATACAATCGGAGAAATGTGACTCGAAGCTTGATGGGTGTAGACCGATGATCGCCGCTGACGGACTATTTTGGGTTTCTATCAGGCCTCGGCTGGGCGGAATGGCTCTTTCCTGAACGAGTGAACGTGATATCTGCACTCTTCAGCGCTATCGCGGTTCTCGCAGTTTGCAAACTTTCTCCAACGTCCCATCTCGCTTCCTCGTGCTTCGCCGTGGGTTAGGAAGTTAAGCGGTCTAGTTTGCTTTCCATTTGTAAGTGCGTGACTGGAAACACATTTCCTGTTGTTTTCGTCAAAATGAGCTGGATATAACCGACTCTAACTGAAAGCATGACACAAGATGCATAAACTTTACAACTGCGTAAACTTTAAAGGAGCAGTGCACCCAAAAATGATGTCATTATTTTTTTTTTTTGACTAAGTCCACAATAGTTCACGGTCAATACAAGCATTCCAAAAAACGCTAATTAAAGCATATTTGGTCTTTAGATTTTAAGGATTAAAAAATGACACAAAATGCATTTAATTTCCAGGCACAATCTCAACCAGGGGCCTGCTTCATAAAACAGGTTTACCTAATAAGCCAGATTTATTTAGTTTAGTCTGACTTGTTGTCTGTTGATTTGGTTAAAAATAAGTCAGGCTAACTGAAATAAGCCTAGTTCCTTGTCTCATGCTAAAATGTGAGTTTGTTATGAAGTTGCAATTTCATATGAATTTGTAGCTGTCACTCGGGCTAAAATGTACTAATGGCAGCAAAGTGGACCCTTCAGGTAAAAACATGTTATTTTTGAAAAGGTATAGCATCCTAGTGACAGCTTGTGTGTCTTTATTTGTGAATGAAAAGTACATTCACCCCTGAAAAAATATGAAACTCTGGACTTCATGACAAAGAAAATGTGTAATAATACGAGATTATTATGTAATATGTTATGTTTAAGATGGTCTGAGCCTGATGTCTTGTATTGTCCAAGGTTGCTATTTCGTGCAACTTTGCCAGTGTGTTTGGTGGAAAAACTTACGAAAGAACTAAACATGACCTTATGCATTCATATGCATGAAGGAAAATATACAATTTTAATACTTATCATAAAAAAGCTTAAGATCTAACTTGGGCTTACATGAGTCAGTGTTGCAACAATCCTTAATTGCTTTGTTGCTTCTTAAGCAAACTGATCTTGTTTTAATGATTTTTAGAATATGATTTTTTGCAATATGCATGAGCAATGTACTATAAAAGTAGTCAATATGACTTGTGCGCTAGTCATACGACAGCTATGTGTGACAAACAGACCTAAACACTAAAATTATCACCTCTCTGCAGCACTTGCATCTGATTTTCCATCTCTCGTGTATTTGTTTTGGCATCAGTAATTTCAAACAGGGTGTAATGCAACAAAACACTGGTTTTGAATCTGAACTGCAAGAGTCCTTTAGAGGAAGAGAAGATAAATAGTGGTATGTTCCTCACACAAAATGCACTTTTATTGTGTCTCTTTGGAGCTTTGCAAAGATTTTTCACAATGTCTTTTGTTTTAATACAGGTTTGGTGCAACGTGAGAGTGAGTAAATGTTGACATTTTTCCTTTTTGTTGGGTAAGCTGTTCCTTGGGACATCAAATACCCTGAATTATACCTATTATTCACACTGCAGGACTTGGGAGATCTGACTTGAGGCGAGCACTGGTTTGAAATTGAAAGGCATGTTAAAGGGAGACGCGAGGAGAGATGTGAACGAGGTGAAGATAAGTGGCCCCGTTCAAGAGGGTCTACCTTATACTCTTGAGTTTGTGCTCTCAATCGCTGAAGACTCGGATCAATAGCACTGCGGAAGCCAGAGAGGAAGAACACCGACAGAATCAGCAGAACGAGGTTAAACTCGCCTGGAGAGAGGCGAAAAACGTTAACGTGAGTGATGAGCGCGGTCAGTGCGGAGACGTGGAACCGCAGGGAAAGCCTCTTACTGAATAAATACACACAGGAATAGATTTAAAACATTAGTGCGTAAAGGTGATGGGTGTAATTTTTTTAGGTTGAAATACTCTCTTCTTTTTCCCAGCTTAATATGTAGAGCGGACTATATTTTAAGCCTGGCACACACTGGGAGGTTTTTATGGTTGTTGTTTGTCAGATTGAACAACATGACCCCAGTAAGATCTTGGGTAAAACCATGACAGACTGTACGTCTTTTTTATATCTCACTGTACAAATACATCTTAAAGCCATAGCTCACCCAAAAATGAACATTTGTTGAAAATTCTTGAGGCCGTTCTTGATGTTTGATCATGGGAATAGACCTGGAGAAAATGAGCTTTCCATGACTTGCTCAGCACTGGATGCTTTGCAGTGAATGGGTGCCGTCAGAATGAGAGTCCAAACAGCTGATAAAAACATCAAAAATGGATTAAAAAAAGTATTCTGATAAAGAAACTGACTCCTTGGTTTGGTGAGAGAAATTTCAGCAAGTTTTCATTTTTGGGTGAACTGTTTCTTTAAGACCTTGGTCAAAATTGATCGGTTTTCTGTTAGTATAAACATTTCGATAAAAGTTGAAAGTTGTCTCAGATGGTAAAATCAGACTAAAATCACGCAGGTTTAATTTATTCCAGCTTTATTTTCCCTGAATCACTCATGGTCAACCATCCCAACACAGTAACATCTGCTCAACCAATGGGATGAGTGTGGGGCGGGACTTTCTGTGTGACTGACCAATGGCGTGTGAGAGTGTTCAGGCAAGCTGCTTGACATCGTTTATAGTTCCATTTACTGATTCTAGTGGTGAAGAAATTACACTTTTCACTTATTTTTGGAGCAGTTATCTTAATTGTTAACAGCTATTAGGGTATAAAATCTACAAAAGCAGATGCAAAGTTTTGCAATTCTTCCACAATGTTCTTCACAAAATGAGTTAGTGGCTAGTTGGACAAAATATCTTCATATTTTCAAACACAATCTTGATCTGAAGTTACAGTTTTATATGAATTTGTACAATATTTTAAGTGGTTAAAGTGATTTTTAGGGGAAAATGTAAGAAAATTCCACATTCGTATTTAAGATACGATCTCCATTTGATCTCACATGAAAATTTATTTTCCTAAAAAATGTCTATTTTTTACAAATTACCCAGCCCAACACAGTAGCATCTGCTCAACCAATTGCAACAGTTTTGGGCGGGACTTTTTGTGTGACTGACCAATGGCACCATTCCAAGCAATAATGTAAACAATGACTAATCGAAGTGCATTTTGTCTTACTGCACTGGCAGACTAAAAAAAATGTATAATTAAAAACAAACATTTCTGACAAAATCCACAAAATGGACAAAAGACATATATATATATATATATATATTTATATAAGCAATTTTTAAGGCCAAAAAGTAAGAAAATTGCACATTTAATTAGCAAATTTAAGTTAAAATCTCAGCCTGATCTCACAAGAATAAGTGCTTTCAGAAGTAGCTATTTCATGCACAGCCTAACACAGCCACAGCTGCTCTACCAATGCTGGGACTTCCTTTGTAAAAGGAAAAATGGTGCGTGTTCAATAAAGCTGTTTGAAAACATTTGCGTTTCCAATCTGCAATTCTAGTATGGGGTGCAAAAAGACACTTTTCACCTATTTCTGTAGTAATTATACCAATAACAGCTATTTACTAGATCTTCAGAAAAGCAGATGCGACACACACAATTTCTTTCAGACTTGGACCATTTTTTCTTTTTGCGCTTTCCACTCAATTTGAAGCCGTTTTCACAAGAATAACACGCATTTGAAAGCTGTTATTAGCTAAACAGCCATTTGAAGTTTGGCCGGTTCCTGCGCGATCATCTGGGCTGAAATGGCAAGCCGACTAGTCAGGCACTAGTCAGTAGCAATATCGCGCTGAAGATGATTAGCTTTTTAAACCGACTTTAACCTCTTCTGTCTGCAGATTTGCCTCAAATGGACCGTATAGAGTTTCACAAGATTAAAAGCACTTTTCCGCTCGTTCGGCTTTTGAGAAGCGGAGACCTATTTAGAGCATTTAATCCCGTTTCAAAGGGTGGATGGGAGGCAACGGCAGGCCAGCGAATTGATCATAGCCAAATGGTTCCTGTAAAATGCCTGATTGCTTGGGAAGTCAAGATGGTGGATCCGAGGAATTCCGTCAACTTTCTCGCTGGCCTTTTGATCCGAAGGGATTCCTGTTGCAGGCAGCCTCTCATGTCTCCTGCTTTTTGAAACAATACTCCTGTGTCTGATCGCATTGATCTCCTTGCGCTGACCTCCGACCCCTCAAGATGCTGCGGAGAGGGAACGAAGGAATGTTGGGGGGGAGCTGTCTGCTCTCTCGCCCTTTCTCTCTCTCTCTCTCTCTCGCCCTTTTTTCATGCGATGATTTCATCGCAGCGAATGGAAATGGCTCACATGTGTTTGCAATTATACCTCACATTGTAATCATGAGACAGAGCCATAAAGCACACACACACACACACACTCTCGAGGGTCCGTGCACATTCTACAAACTTTTCATCAAACCATATGGTTTTGTCTTCTCGTTGTATATAGGCAGAGGGTCGAGTTTAAAAGAAAACAACAAAAGGGAAACGAGTGTTTTAGATGAATATTTAAACTGCTCCTATCATGCATTTCTTATTGCGTTTTCCCAGCGGTCCACTTATGATGTTAGTAAAGTTTTATCCACTGAAAACCATCCGTAATTTAGCATTTTCCACCTTTTCTCTGATCCTTAAATGAGATGGGGAAGATCTCGGTCTAATTCATCTTAGTGGCAGGGGCTCGGTTGGTGCATGAAACCCTGGAAATATCCAACATAGATGCACTCAGAGAGCATCTACCACCAGGAGCCTAAAGGTTGAATCTACTGAATTAAGCAGGTTTTTTTTGTTACTGTTCCTTTAAGAAACTTCTGGTTTGTGTTTTGGATTGAATCAAGAATGCCTTAATTCTTCTTTTTCTTTTTTTGAAGGAAACAGCACGTTGTAATTCACATTGGAATGTAATAAAGCAGAATTAAAATTCAAAGAAACATTTTTATATATATATATATATATATATATATATATATACGCTGTTTGTCAAGACAGACTGTAAATGTCATCTTCACAAAGCCTTGTTTGAGGGTTGTGATTTTTTTATTCTTCTCGCCAAGCCTGCATTTATTTGAAGCAAAAAAAAAAAAGTTTGCATATTTAATTACTTTTTGTAGAATAAGTATGCAACACCCGGAATGCATCACGGGTTGCATTTCACATTATATATTCCACTTCCTGTCATTTTGTGTCTAATTTGTGGAAAAAACTCTTCAAAACTCTAAAAACGTTACACTGTTTCCACGGAACGCTATTTCATCTCTACAGATCAGGTAAATGATTTGACCCCTTTAAGCTCATGTGAACTGGATTTTAAGTTTAATAAATGCAGGTTTATGGTGTAACTAATAATAATGGTCCATAATCATAAATGTGCTTCGGGCAACACAACACGCATCCTCCATCATCTCGGAGGGACCGCTGGGGTCGCCCGAGGAGGACATCTCTGTGACCCGAGGCCCTTCTGACTTTGGTAATTGTGCGGGTTGTAAACAGACTGCCTGGCCACTGCCCTGAGATGTTTACGGAGTCGTGGTGTTTATACACTCCAGCTCTGGCCAAACAATCCCATTAACTGACTAGAAGAGCCCTGATCTAAATTACTCGCCTGACCTTTAGTCCCATAATAGACTCGCTCTGGAGGAAGATGGCAGCTAGTGCATGAGGTGCCATGAGAATAATATTACAAAAGAATTGCTGAAAATAACGTGAATAACGTAAATTAACTAAAAAAAATCAAAGCTGCTTTCAGAAAATCTGTATTGTTTTTAAAGCAGCTAGAGATATGGCTATCTCTCTATCTATCATGTAAGCTTGTTTGTGCCCCAGGATAAAATAAAGGTGATTGCAAATTATCATCTCTGGTTATGCTGAGTATTTGAGATATAAATGCCCAATTCTGAGATTAAAAAGTCACAATTTTAGTTTTAATTCTGTGCCAGAAAAAAAAAATAATAATAATTTGATGTAAATTTAAAATACAGAGAAACAAGTCAGAATTGTTAGATAAAAATCTTGCAATTACAATTAGAATTGCGACATGAAATGTTGCTATTTTATATATATATATATATATATATATATAATGATGATTAATCACAATAATATTTAAAAAATAAAATTAAATATTTTGTTTACATAATATATGTGTATTTATATATACATAAAAATATACACAGTTCACTCACACATATGTAAAAAAAAAATTTGTATATATATATATGTAGCCTGTCTGAGACAAATCACATATGAATGCAATTATCTTAAATTGAGAACAAATGGAGGCTTTACTGAAGCTTTTGAGATGTTTCTCCTGAGAAAAGGACTCGTATTTAGCTTCAGAAAAGATCAAACTGTGCTGAGATTTGCCAAGTTTTCAGTCAGGTCCTAATATGTACTCGGAACGTTTCTCAGCAAATGATCTGAACCGCCATCTACATTCATTTTCTGAATGTAGAGTCCTGTACTCCATAGAACGATTGACTTACTCTTGTCCATTTATTTCTCCCAAAGGTTTTTTCATCAATATACATGATTTAGAACTCCATCGAGTGGTTCGAGGTACGAAAGAGCATTTATGAGCAGTTAACCGTTGATTATGTAACACATATTCAGATTATTTGTTCATGTTTTTTCCTGAATTAATAGAGGTTTGGTACGGTAAACGTCTTTAGTGTATTTCTGCATCTCAAACACGCTCCAAAATGATTCATGTTTCTTTAAATCCTCCATTTTGCTGATAATTTGAGACGTCTTTTGCCCGTGGCGGAGCTGAAACTGTGTCTCTCTCATTGATATACGGCACCAGAGCCGAAGCTTTGTTGAGTCGGGTATTTCCAGATGGCTCACAAAAGACTCAATTGACTCGCTCCTCTAATGTGTTAAACCGTTTGCTCCCACATGACAAATTTCGGAGGGGAAAAAAAGCCCAGCCTCTCGGCATGTAAAAAAGCAGTAAAAGATGAAATATCAAACAGATTTTCTCTTTCACTGTCGATTTTTGTGCATTTAGTTTCTCACCCTTTCCTAAGACGCATTTATATAAATCAGTGGTGCCAGGGCCTTGTCACGCTCGGACTCGGACCTTATCAGAGTGCCTGTGTATAAATAAAGTTTGTCTCTTACAGATACACTTACATCATGTCTTGCCGTCTTATGCAATGGAGTCTGGAGCTTCGCCAGCATGCAGTGAACCTGAGAAGCGGAGAGACGTCCCAGCGGCCCACAGCCCTGACAACACCCTTCTATCCCCCTCTGAAATCTTTATTTACTGCCCCCGTACTCCTGCTCCCTCGCCGGGGCAATTAAAACACCGCTGTGTCAGACGCTGAGGCCGTGCACCTTCCTGAGGAGCTTCTGTGAGGTTATGCATGAGACGATACACTTCATGTGTTTGTGTGTTGTGTTTGCGCGATAGATAAGCGATATCCAGTACCTTTACAGCGGGAAGCAGATATCAGGTCTTTTTTTTTGATGTCAGGTTTTAAAAATTCGGAACAGTTATCAATCCACAGGGTCATAGAAATGAAAACAGCTTGGCTCATGAATATTAATTACATGATTTCCTTTTTGGTCTTGCACTTAAATATGCTGTTTAATGTCACCAACCACAATTTATTTTCCCCCTCTACATGTCAACCAAGCTAAATTTTACTGTCAAAATATGTTTCAAGAAATACATTTTAATTGAATCATTTCCCAAAAAGTGGTTAGGCACAAATTTTAATGTTCGATTGCAAATTCTTGAGCAAAGCTGTACTACTGCCACTTTGATTTGATTGTGTAAGAATGGTTTTCATTGTTTGTTCTTCTAATTTATCTTAAATGTTTAGTTTAATGCGCTGGCTACATTTCTTTTTCAAGGCAATCACGCTAAATTTTACTCTCAAAATATGTTTTAAGAAATAAAATATAGTTTATTATTTTCCTAAAGAGTTGGTAGGTAAACTTAATATATAATATATAATATATATTGAATAAAATTAGTGCTGTGATGTAAATTCTTGAGCATAATTTTACTGTAAATATCATTCATGAAACACGAGTAGAATAAATGTAGTGTAACATTTTGTTAAAATGTTTTTTTTTAACAAACAAATTATTAACTATTTATATATTACTTAATATTTATTACATCATTTCTTTAATTCAGTAGTTTTTATGTGGCTTGGCTAGAGTTTTTTCTTTGCGTAGCTAAATTTTACTGTTACAAAATATACATTTTTTTTAAATAAAATGCAGTTTATCAATTTCCCAAGAAGCTGTCAGGCGAACTTATTATAAAAAAAATAAAAACAAAAATAATACAATTCAAAAAAATGTTTTGATGCACTTTCTTTAGAGTGAATGTCATTCATAAAACACAAGCAGAATTAATGTAATTTTTATAAACACTTTCTTGCATAAATTGCTAGGAAAGGTTTTCACAAACAATTAACTCTTAATTATTAATATTTATTACAAGATTTCCTTCTGCATTATCAGATTTGTCTTAAATTTTCAGATGAATGCGGCAAATAAACACATTTTTTTATTTAGAAATACAAATGCATTTGTTTAATTTCCATGAAATCTGGAAGGGGAACCATAATATGAACTTAAAAAAGAAAATAATATTTTGATGCGTAAAAATAAAATGAAATATTTGATACAAATTGACCAAAATTGATTCAGACTGACCAAAATCATTCGTGTATATATCAGTCATAAAACATGAGATCGAATTTCTGTGTAAATTTCTATGTTCACTGACTTCATTGTTGCAGCCAAACAAAATGGTAAATATTTTTTTATTTTTAAATTCTAATAATAATAATTTATTAATTACCCAAAAGGCTGCCAGGCAAACATAATAAGAATTTTAGCTTTAAACTATGAAACGTATGTTTTGAAGCAAATTCATGACCTGATTTTTAGTGTGAGCTTCATTAATGAAAGACGAACAACATGAATTTCATAAAAAATGTTGTTTAAGAATTGTTTTGTTTTGTTTAGGTGTGTATGTGTATGAATGCTTTATTCATGATTGAGGTCCAGAAATAATTGCAGGCTAAAATGTAGCAGTGTACCAGCATGTCTATATCAGCGCATCAACCGTCAGGTGTACTTGGGAGATGTAGGTGGATAATTTGGAGCACTACCTTCAGTTACTTGTTGGTTATTCAAGCGTTCTTGGCCTCTCGGTTCATCATGAGCACAGTTTAGTCACGTCCCCCGTGGAGAACACAAAGGATGTAATTGCTTTAGCTTGAGCTCAATTGCTCCAATTTGAGGCAGTCTTACACGCCAGTCAGCTGTGCGGTGCGAACGGCGTGCCAGGAAGCGCTATGGATTACCCGCTTCTGTGCAGAGCCCAAGCCGAAAAATAGCACAGAAATTCGATTTGTTTGAGACGCAGACTTGTGGCTTTTAAATTCAGTACAAATTGCAGCAGTCTAGTGTCTTTTAAAGGCTATTATTGTGTCTTGTGCTAATGGTACATGTAGAGCTTCTATAATGGCTCTTCGCCACTTGACCGTGATCTCTCGTGTCAGTTTGAGGTTTTGTCTTTCACGCCGAGGGTCACGGTGATGATTAGGACAAACTGTTTGGGACACAGATGGTCCCTGCGGATGGATGGACATCTGTCCATTTACATCTTCTGTTTTTAGAAAGTTGGATGCATTACATCTTTTGAAGCACGCTTACACCCATCCAAGAACAATCCCACAGCTTAAAGTCCACGTGAAAATCAAATGAAACCCTGTTTACTTCAATTCTGGCAGCCCTTATTTGCTGAATGTTATCTCATTTGATGATAATTCACAAAATAAGAATGAAGATTATGTAGAAGCTTTAATGCACAAATCAAAATAAAAGCAGTCAAATGTTAAACGTTTTGGTTTTAATGACAATTAAAAATGTACCGTGTAACTTCAAATACTCAATTTAAAGGAATTGTTCACCCAAAAAAATGAAAATCTGATGACAGTGTAGATGATTTTTTGAGAAATGTAGCATTACATCACTTGCTCACTGCTGTGCAGTGAATGGGTGCCGTCAGAATTAGAGTCCAAACAGCTGATAAAAGCATATAATCATATAAACAATAATCCACACCAGTCCAGTCCAGCAATTAACACATCGAGAAGCCAAAAGCTGCATGTTTAGTAAGAAACAAATCCATCATTTTTAACTTTAAACTGTTGTTTCCGGCTTAAATATGATCCCTCTGCTTTCTCCGGTGAAAAAACAACAAGAAAATGATTTCATTTGAATCAGGAGAGAAATATGCACTGATCAAAAACCATTTACTGTAACCATTAACAAATATGTGGGTGGATTTTGATATCAGGCGATGAGAACTTTTCCAGTGGAGATTAATGTTATTATGGATTACTAACTCGTCTTTTGTCCAGAAGCAATAGTTTGAAGATTAAAGATGTCTTAATGATGGATTTGTTTCTTACAAACACACTGCTTTTTACTTCACAAGAAATTAACTGATGGACTGGAGTGGCGTGGATTATTTAGATGTATTTATCAGCTGTTTGGACTTTCATTTTGATGGCACCCATTCACTTCAGACATGCACGGGCTTTGTCATTTTCTGTCGTTGTTTGGATGTAGTAAAACACCCACAGATGTGGCAGAAAACATCTGGGTGGTGTTTGCATTTTCTACTGTCACTGGCCATTACTCTAACCCTGAAATCAGGATGAGGCATAAAATAATGACATACATGTGAAAACCGGCTAAGAATTGAACAAACAGTTCAGAGGAATATAGAGGAATCATGTTTTCAGGTGATTAAGATATAATACAAGACCTCTTCACCTCACAAAAACTACTTTTGTGAGAAAAAATGCTATTGCTAATGTGTTATTAGTTCAGGTTAAACAAAATGTTTGTCTTTGCAGTCCTTTAAACACACTTCCTCCACAATCAATTGCAAATGCAATTTGCATTCAGTTCTAGTGCCTTTTTTGTATAAAACACCCACTTTTGCCGTCAAACCAAATCCCAGACGATAAAATCCGGTCCTATCCTACATTTTTCTTTTTTCTTTTTCTAGTTGAATATTCTGTAAATGACACATTTCAGAAGTAAAACGGGTTACAAATGCCGTTTCATGTTGACTTTAAGCACTTTCAAACATCTCTTCTGCACCAAAACGGCTGGTGCGAGGAGATTTCCCACAAGGCATTTCTTATGAATGAGAGTTTCAGTTCCATTAGAGCTGCTGTGAAACATTATCAGCCTCTTGAGTTTCAGAACTTTTACGCGATAAACTTACTGTCCGAGTCATAACCTCGCGTAAATTAGCACACGGGATGTGAAGGATGTGCTCAGACGCTCGTTAAATCAGGTTACCTTGCTAATTTGACCACCCTAATCTTTCATTTTCTCCCGTCCCGTCTGGTTTTCGCAGTAGCTTTTCACCCGAAGCCCAAATGCGCAGCATTCTGTACTGCAAATCCACACTCACAACGGATGTGTGAAAGGAAAGTGTGTTGAGCTGTGTCATAAAGCGCCGTCCCTATCTAATGCCCAGGCCTTTTAAAGCAATAAGCAATCTCACGCAGGCTGTTAATGCGATAAGCGATCTTGCGCAGGTTGTTAATGCGTGCCGAGAATGAATATATTCCTTTATGAGCCTCCGAAGACTAATTATGCCGCTCTTAAAATGTCACAAACATATGATTACAGCCTTTAGCGCACACAATAAAGATTTGCACTTAATAAAGACCTCACAGCTGCGCTCAGCTGCTCACCCATAAATCAGGAAAGTTATCGGGAAGCGAAGTGTGGAGGGGAACATGTGGAATTCTTTGATTCTCCGCGCTGCCTCCCCTCGCAGAGAGCTTTGGGTTACCGCCGTGAAACAATCCTGCAGATTCTTGTCTGTTGGACATACCGTCGACCGGCTGGTTTTAAAGCGAGCACCTACGCCCCCTGTTGTCGCCGAAAAACCACCCGTTTGTGTCAAATGCATGCCTACTTGAACGCAAAGCTTGCTTAGATTCCCATCCTTTAAAGAAGTGAACGGGATCGTTCAAACTTATGTGACGTTGTTTCTCAATTTAGAACCCACTTGGTTTTCTTCTGTTCTTGTGTTTGAAACTCAAACAGTTTAGTGCATTTTAGTGAATCGCTTTGTTTGAGCAGTTAGTGTAGTTAAGACTATTGCTTTTATTGTTTGGACTCCCCTGATTTTTCCTCTTTTGTGGAAGTTGGAAATGCATGAAGTGGTAAAACTGATGCCTTGAAGGCAATGTAAATCGCCAAATGCATAATGTTAATGCACAGAAAGTCAAAGAGTTCAGTTCCTTTTAGTGAATGGGTTTGTCAGAATGGTTATTAGTTGTCACTATCAAAGATCTGTTTGTGTGCATGTCTGCTTCAAGGCATAACTTGCTCTGATTCCTGTAAATGTAAGTGTTATTTTACCTAAAAGTGAAACATTTCAAACCTTTCTTTGTCCATTAAGATGAATGTTGTTTAGACTCCGCTGACTTTTCTTTTTGTGTGTTTTACAGGGGAAAGACTGACATGCGAAGGGATACCTTGAATGCAAGGTAAGTCGCTTTGGATGAAATGGTTTATGCATTATGCAAAGTGCATAAATGTAAAGAAATTCAAACAGTTCAATTCATTTTAGTGAATCAGTTGTTTGAACGTTTGACTGAAAACAATCTATTTGCGAGTGCATGTCTACTTGAATCTATAACTTGCCATTTTCCCAGATATATTTAATTTCTGTGACCGTTTACTCTCCGTTGTGTCGTTCCAAACCTATGACTTTCTTTGTGCATGGAACTGTTAATAGGATCCCACTTCTTCTTCTTGTTGTTTCGTGTTGCACGGGAGAAAGAAAGTCAAAGGTTAATTTATTTTAGTCAATTAGTTTGTTTGGATGGTTCATGTTCAAAAAGCAAGAGAGATTCTCTGACTCATTTCTGAGTCCTGTGCGGCAAAATAATGATCTAATTTACTTTGTGCTTGCAGCTTCAATGCAGACGCAAAAACCAATCCTAAAACATCATACGGGGGGAAATTAAATTCATTTCAGTGAATCGGTTTGTGTGTATGGTTCGTGTTCAAAAAATGATTCACAGAGTCCTTTGCGGCAAAATAATGATCTATAACTCCTGGCGTGTGACACTACTTCTCACAATCAAAAGTGTTTTGTTTTCCTTAATGCTTTCGTGTCAGATGCAAACTGATGAAAATAAAGTATTGATCACTCACTAACTATTTAATACGTTTATTAACTTAAACAGATTCAAAATAAGGAGTTGGAAATAACTAAAAGCTGTTTCTTTGTCCATTAAACTGAATGTGGTTTGTCACTTCAATACATTTTAGTGAATCACTTTGTTTGAGCGGTTCATGTTCGAAAAAATGATTCACCGACTGTACCAGTGTGTATGAATTTAGTATGCGTTTATCTATTTCATGCAAGATCCCAAAAATCGATGAAATGATTTAATAAAACGACCCATTTATATAGCTTCAATGCTGTCACTTGTAAATACAAACAAATATGTGTGTGACTTTCTTTGTCCATTAAACTGAATGTTATTTGACTTTTCTTCTGGAGTGACATGAGGGGGAGTAAATGGTGACATTTTTCATTTTTGGGGGTGAACTGTTCCTTTAAACAATAAGCTGCTTATTGCTACTTATCAGCTACTAGACTAAATTGAAGCTATTTAAGTGGTTAATCTTATTAAATAATTATTCAGTGATTAATCATTTATTTTTTTTATCAGTATGTACTTGGCACAGAAGCATTGAGGGTGGTGACATGAGTGAACACCAAAACGTTTGAAAACATTTATTTCGCTGCACAGGACTCAAATGAGCCAGAGAATCATTTCCTTGAACACGAACCCTTCAAACACGCTGCGACGAATTGAACTTTCCCATATGGTGTTTTAGGATTGTGTTTGGTTATTGCATCTTTGTTAAAGCTGCAGGCGTAATGTGTCCAAATACAGCGCGTGCGAAAAACACACTAGTAGTGTTGCTACTTTGAAGAGATTTGCTCTGGTGTGTGCATGAGATCATGTGAGTATTTTTGTGTGAATGTGCATGCCTGTGTGTGGAAAAAAAAATGCCTAGCGTGTCCTTGCGCCAGTGCATGTCACAGGAGATGTGAGAGAGAGAGAGAGAGAGAGAGAGAGAAAAAAAATGATGAAACCGGAGACTGCAGAAGCGGCCTGCAGAGATCATATTAGGAGCTGCGACCATCGATCGGTTCTAGCACTTAAATTTCAAGCGTGACAAAACTGTAGGCAAATTAATTGTTCGCCAGAATATTACACATCAGAGTACATTAATCCTCTCCAGAGCTGCACGCCATATGAATACTAATAGAGCTGCCAGACGCCTCTCCTCTCGTCTGCCTCGCGTCCATTCGCTCGTCTGCTCCTCTCTCCTTTTGTTTCCTTCTTATTTCCCGTCCTCATTGTTTCTCTCTCTCTCTCTCTCTCGTCTTTTCTCCTTCAATTGCGAGTGACATTAACTGGCAACAGCGTTCATTAATATTCATATATCCTCCCAATACCTGCGGTATCTGCGAGCCGCGCGCCTTCTTTTTGTTATCGACTCGTTTGAAGTGTTTCCTTTTTAAAAAAAAATAATTGTCTGTAAAATTTGGAACTGACACTTAAATCTTATCCTTTATGGGCCTTGGCAGGTATCGGGGCGCTAAACGTATAAATAAACCTGGGATTTCAGCAGAAAGAGGAAGCTAGAGAGTCTTCACAGTAGGAACATTATTGCGTGTTAAAGTCATAAAATAAAAGCTGTATGTAAAGTGCGCGCTCGGCCGCGTGTTTTCAATTAAAAGCGCGAGGTTGCGCGTTAAATAATCCAGTGAAAACACTCTCTCTCTCTTTCCTCTCTCACTCACTCTCTCTCTCTCTCTCTCTCTCTTTTTTCGTTCTCACAGAAAAGCATCCCGGCTAGTCCAAACATGGGAGCGGATCTCGGGTTTCAGACCCCCACCTTGTCTTTTGTGTCAAATTCAGGGAGGCTCCTGGTCAGAAACGTACACACGTCTAGTTCGGGTTCGAAGATCTGCGAAGAACCCGAAAGGGATCGAATTAAAATTCCAAGACGGGTGGAAAAAAAAAGCGATATGGGGTTTGAAAGTGGCCCCTGCTTCTTTAAGCAGGATTTAAGTGATCAAAGTTCCATACGAGGCAGCCATTGGTGGTATTGAGTTACTCTAATGGCTGCCATGTGCTACCGCCGACGGGCCCGATCCGCGGACGTCTCGAGGGTGTCAGGCGCAAGACAGTTGTAAAAAGAGGCTTTACAATAGAGCGAGCGAGCGAGCGAGCGGCTAAAAACCAGATGCCTGGTGCACTTTCAGACCTCGCTCGCTGGAGATACTCTGCATTTTTTTCCGAATTAGCTCCAGATTTTTTGAAGAGCATCGATAAAGGGTCTCTCCAAACCGTGCCAGCCGACAGCGGCCCCCTCTCTATCGCTTATTTACTGATGCGTGGCTTCCCCATTCCCACTAAACTGCAGGAGACACAAGTGACAATAAAAGTCAAACACTCGGTGGTTGCCGGAGTCCTGGCTGGTTATTAGTATGTAAATGAAATCATCACAGCTGTTCTATGCGCGGAGAGGGGGAGAGCGGAGACAACGAACCCTGCATTCTGATGCTGTCTCCTGAACAACCATCAGGCGCTGGCCACCTCTTCCATACCCTGCAGTCAAGCAATAATGCATGCACAAGTGCTTTTATGCATGCAATTAAATTATGGCTAAAATATAGTGTGCACATATACAGGTTAATTAGCAAAACGGCTGCGATTGCTTTCGCCTGTAGATGTTGTGTTGTTATCGCTGCAGCTTTACATAGAGACTGTTTAAAAAACTAAGCACATAGAATCAGTACTTGGGCGCGTTTAAAGCTGGGGTTTAGATCTATAGCAGTGCAAATCAAGGATAAAAACAAGACGGATGAATTTCCCTAAGGATGTGTTTATAGAATCAGTATGGCGAACAAGTCATGATACAAACCAGACATTAAAAGCTTTTGTTTTTGTCTGTTAAAATTAAAAGTTATTTTATTAATTATAGCAGTCCTTGCTACAAGACACACAACATTTGCATTTAAAGATGTATGTTCTGAGATTTTAAATATATACATTTATATTTGCAAGTTTATATTTATATATATTTTTGTCTTACATATTTCAAACATATACTTTATTTAAATATTTTTAGTTGGCATTTACATTTTTTAAATGATTTATGTTCTGTACGTCTTTTTTGTATATAACACTATTTATATAATCGCATTTCCTCCGCAGGTGATCTGCAAATGAAGAATCCGACAAAGCGACTCATCCCCAGGGTTAGTAACAAGAGAAAATATTTCCTCTTATCATAGTTTATTATACCGAATGAAGTATTTGTATGTTCATTCTCCTGAAAGAATGATGGTTTTTAATCATTGCTCTGTTTGTTTCAGCATCCTGACCGTCCTGACGCAGCAACGTCTGATCGACCAATGGGGTGAGTTTTGGGGCGGGACTACCTGCCGGTCCAGCCAATGGCAGAAGGGCTGAGTGCTCGGAACAGCAGTCATTCTTTTTGCAGTTACATTTGGGTTTCTATAGTAATGCAGAAACGATGACACACTTCAGCTTTGTTTATCTGAGGACTTGCAGCATGCATGTGCTCACATGCAAACGAATGAGAACAACATCAAACTCCAACCCTGCGAGGAAGTGCATTGCGTCAATATTAATATTTCACGTTTTCATCTCAACAAGTCCAAAAACACGCTCATAACATCAGTATGGAGGTTTACTCAAAGCTGTGATTTAAACCTGCAGCATGTAAACTCTGGAATTCCAGCCCCAAATCAGGGGCCCAAATCATTTTCTTATTTATTTTTCCAAAGGATAATATTATGAGAAAACTCACATTTTTTCCCAGACAGTAAACAAAAGCATTCCCCCGAAAACTGATTTCTGCCGCAAATGAAACATAGACGGGGCGTCAGACGCTGCCAAATCTCCGGCTGAAATTGTTTCCATATCTGCGCCATGTATTCAATGCCCATCTGCCCGAACTCCTGCACATACCGCCAGCAAAAACACAATGAGTAATTCTCTCCAAACATAGACATAAAACCTGCCGTTCCCGCTCCATCACTGCTGTGTTGGAGAGAGAACGCGAAAAAGAATATCTCCGCTTGAGAATACTAATTAGGCCGCCATTGTGGAAAATGTTACACGTGAAGATCACGGGTCGAAGTCTTGAGATCGGATGTGTTGAACTTAAGCTTTCAATCTAAATAAAGAGCTGCTTTTCAGCTCGGCCCATCTCTGCCTGGTAAATAAATAACGCTCTACGATATAGTCGACAGGCAAAATGTCAGATTGTCTGCTATTTAAATGCATAGAGGTGTGATGAGTGAAACATATGGGAGATTTGAGAGCTAGCAGCGCTTTGTGATCAAACCAGGCGTGTAGTGTGCGTTTTGGCTGCTTTTGACAAAGTCATCCTTGGATATGTGAGGGGTTTTATGTAAAAATATGCTAAGATACCATCACGGTGCATCTGTATCACTTCGTCTGCCACGTTTCATTAAGCTAAATTTTATGACGTGTTCTCTTTAAGTCTGGGAATTTATGGATAGCTGTCTCTCGGAATTCCGTCATGTCGACAGCATCGCTCTTCATTCGCCGCATCTGTAACTTACTTCCGACGCAGCTCCGTCATAAAGGCGACTTGATTTAGGAAGCGTTTACGTAAGCGGAGTGAACTCGCATACAAAGAAATGTTTATGCCGAGCGGGAAACAGGCAAGGTTCTCTGGCCTGAATTGTTTGATACCGAGAGGTTAGAGAGTGAGGAGCTTTGTTTGTTCGCCTCACCTTCCCTCCTACACTCACTGTCTCCCCCTGTGATTAAAAAACATCATCAGCATCTCATTAGCACTGATTTGCATAGTAACAGCATGAATATTGTGAGTGTGTTTCTGGGGGTAGGGGTAACTTAATGAATGCGACAGCCTCTTCTGTTTAACTAATTTTTTGCCTCATCCATATTCAGATGCCTCTCGGAATCAGACAGCGGTTAAACTTTTGCGCTGAAGACGTGCAGACGCGATCGCCAGAATGTCGCACCTGATTCCTGAACCCAGAGGAGAATTTTAGCGCTCAGATGTTGCTCTTTCAAGGCTCCCGAGACTCCAAGGCATCATGAAATTTACATTATTTAACTTTTGCGACGCATGTCTGTGGTCTCATCGTGCATGATTCATCAGTACATGCTGTTTGAAAGGACAAAAGGTTTGTCAGTCGTAAATACGTCACATTACGGATGCAAAGCGGGCGCGAATGGCATATCAAATGTTGCATTGAAGTGTCACTGAAAAAATCCAAATGAAGAGTTCTGAGATCTCTGATGAAACACTCTTCTCTTCTCGGTGATTTAAAACTCTGCTGCAAATCAAGAAGCATCACAAACTCGATTGCTCACAGGTCGGAAATCCTAGTCGTGTTTCATGCAAATATAAAACCTTGTTACATATGTTACTCCTAAATTGCTTAGGAGCAATTAAAGGTTCATACAGATACACCTGGATGAGATCATTGCATGTGAGATCATGTTTGGTTTTTATTCGATTAAATTTGTGAAGTCCATCCAAACTGAATTGCTCACGTATTGCTCATTAATAGTCCAATGACACAATAGAGAACCTATAAACATGTTACCTAGAAAAAATAAATAGGCCTACACAAACTCAGTTGTTTGTTGCTCCCCGGGCGCCGCAGCAATGGCTGCCCACTGCTCCGGGTGTGTGTTCACTGTGTGTGTGTGTGGTTGATCACT
>JAUMHQ010000065.1:15688815-15701122 GCA_032361165.1 Enteromius paludinosus | reverse complement strand
GTGCACTTGGGTGGGTTAAATGCAGAGCACTAATTCCTAGTATGGGAAACCATACCTGGCCACTTGTCACTTCCTTTGTTGAGATCATATTGAGGTGCATGTGAGATTATAGTTGGCTATGTCAGTTTAATGCTCAATGCTGTCAATTGTGATTTGGTTGCTCATTAAAAACTCAAAAGATAATAGACTTCTTTGTCATGGTTCACGTATGCATCGACTTTTATGGTTTTTCAAGTTTCTCCCCCAAATTATGTTTGGATAAAAATACACACATATGAGTCTGATATAGCATACAGTGTAGTTATATTGTTGCTGAGATGACTTCTGAAACCGGATGAGATGCATGTGAGATTATTGGTGGTTATTTTTTCTTTATTACAGGAAGGCCCTTCTAACCTGCATTGCTTACAAGTTACTTATTCACACCTCAAATAGTGTCAAAATCATGCTTATCACGCCTAAAATTATATTAAAATATACTTTTAGAAATAAATGTACAAAAGCTGCCATTGGGACGTTTTTGTTTTTTTTATTAGGTTCAAATACAGTGCATCTTTAAGGTACTAAACATGTTTTTTGTGCCCTTTTGTACCAGTTACAGCTTTTGTACCTTTATTTCTGAGAGTGTATAAAAATACACACAACTGAGTTGAGACTTTGGCGTCTATATTTCTGGGTACGTTTTGAGGACACTTTGGGAAAAATGCGTGCGAGATTATTGTTTTTTTGTGTGTGTGTATGATTTAAGTATCCATTTGCTCTCAGTTTAATCTTATTTTTATCGTTTGTGGATTTTTATAGGAAGGTCCATACAAACTGAATTGCTCATTCATGACTCAAAAGACCTAAAGGATATTTCATGTTTCAGAGGTTTCTCCTCTGGATAAGTAAAAGCAAATCCAGCACTCCAGTACAGAGCTCTACAATGAACACCGGCAGCTCATACAGTCGGCGAAGATTTGGATGAGAAATGTCGGAGCTCACATCTTCTGTTCAGGTGCCATTGGGTTTTGGCACTTCTTTCCCACACCCAAGTATCCAGCCGCATGATGGATGAAGCCAGTGAATTGCATCGTGCAGTATTTTGCCGCAGTTGATTGCAAACTGACTCCGGGTAACATAATTATTTACACTGACACAATAATGTAAAATGATTAACATCCGCTCATATTCATACCCGTATAAATCACCGGCCCACGTCGAGTTCATCGTTCGGGGAGGGCCGGCGTCTCGCCCTGAGATTGGACTGCGTCCAGATAAGGAGAATATTAATCGTGGAGATATGCCGCATGGTCATTTAAAACTTTGAGAAAAGAGAGGCCCTGGCAGAGGCTTTGGCAGAGCGATGGTTTCTGGCTCCAGCGGGCAGCGCTCAAGATGGATCACCACCCTCCAAACGTCCACGTCCGCATCTGACTCCTCAACATAGATGTCCTACCTGTGCATGAAATAGGGCTTGACCGGCCAGAGCGCACTTTTTCCACCCCTTTCTCCCCCAAAATGAGAATTACTGCTGGGAGGCTCTGGACAATTTTATGTAGGGCTGGAGAACAAAAATCAATATTTAATTATCTGTGAGCGTTTGGTGTCACTACATCTTTAGATCTGTAGGGTGGAGTGGACAGGGTCACCGGGCCGGTAAGTGAGTCCGTCAGTGACGAGGCCGTCTCGTCCCAAGGCTCCGATTGGCCTGTCTTCAATCACCGCAGGAGTGATGACTGACAAGTCATTTATACGTCGACCTGCGTGTTTGGAGAAGGCCACCTTAAGAATGAGCCTGCGTGACGTGCGTACAGTACGCCTGAAGTTAAACATGGTTTTGACCTATCAGAAATATGGCTTAAATGCCCCACCTAGAGGCAGGATGGGACACTTGCTGCTTTGGTGGGTGCGAGAAAAGCATGCATTCATTTTAATAACCAGAGAGCAATCATTGTTTGATTATTTCCTGCTTTGAAACATTTCCTGTTTTTTTCCTGGTCCATTTGAGCGGGCTCCCAAAGTCTGACACCCATTTGATCAGTGACCTAAAAACAGTGCAGAATATTCAATTCAACATATTTACTTATTAATAACATTTACAAAACAATTCCTTTATGTTCGTGTTATGTCATTTTTTATTTCCATGTTTAAATTTAGTTATCTCTGAATTTATTTTACACGCTGGTTGGTAGTTTGTAGAATAGAACATTTGTTTATTTTACTGAAAATTATTGTTTTGTTTAATTAAAAAATTATTTAATAAAAAAGAAATTATTGCTTTTATTAGTGACCAAAGTAGTGCAGAATCTTAAATATTTATTCTTTATTTTACATCTTAACTTTGCATCTTTTACATTTATTTTAGTTTAAATCAAAAGATATTTGGCTTTCAATCTAGATCAGACTTTATCTGTTGAAATAATTAAACACACAGGTTTGTAGTTTTATAGCATTTAGCAACTAACAAAATACAGATAATTCTTTAATTATTTCTAACATTTCAGAAGTTGCAATCATTTTGATTTCTATGCTGTCCAGCAGTCTGAGATCAGAGGAAAACATGGTTCTATTTTACATTTTTCATTAATTAATCCTCTTCTTATTTTATTTTTATTTGATTAGTGACCTAAATAGTGCAAAATCTTAAACATTTCCTTCTTAAAACATTAATTTTGTCATACCTATCTTTTACATTTTTCAAAAAAGTCAGTGTAAAATTCATCAAAATTAATTTGCAGTTGCAATCAATGAATTGATTTTAAAATGCATGACATAATACTAATAATTCTCTGACTAAATTCAATTTTCCAGTTTAAAAACATCTCAGTGCCATGGTTGTGATCCATCTGTTTTGATTTATTTATCATATTGTATGGTGTTTTCGAGCATACCAAAAATGTCTTCAGTCCACTGCCGTAAAAAAATCTATTATGGCTTAATAATAGATATAATGGAGATGAAGGCAATTAAAAATTTCATAGACGCTTGGCGCTTATAATATACGTACCATCAGCTTGGCTAATGATTTCCTCCGAAGAGAAAAGGAACTTGGAATGCAAGAGTCAAACTCGAAACGCTTGAACTCCTGTAATTACTGGCCGTGATTCTTTCATGAAAGTAGTTCAGGGACAGACGCTTCTCCCAGAGCCGGCCGCTCGCTTTTGGGTCCGTAAGAGACGGTTTCGTACCTCTTTTTCCTGAATGTCCTTTGCACTCTCAGTTAGAGGACACAGAATTGGGACCCTTCTTGAGTTTAATGGTAGCGCACAGCCAATCGATACACTTCAGCTACAAAGGAACAGTTGAGGGACCAAAGGCCCAAACACATTACACGCTGGTCAAGGCCAATAGCAATCTGATGTTGAGGTTAGAAAAACACGCTAGAACTGTTAGCCTCCGGTTGCTCAGGCGGGCCGCTTCGGTAGACCAAACTGTCTTTGATTTACCATTGTCACAGTTCAGCTCCCAGTTCGGGGCGGAACGCGAATAAGATGTAAAAACCTTCTTGAAGAGTCTTTGTGCTAAAGCATCAATTAGCTCTAGAGCTACCTGCTAAAGTGTGGGCTATTTGCAGAATGGAAAACTGGTTGTGCATAATACAGTATGTTGGTTTAAGGTCAAGCCCAGTGCATTGCATTGCTGTGATTTGGTTGTTGGGCTTTGATAGCTTCCTATTTACTAAATAGTGTGCAGTATGCACTGTGTACTATTTTGTAGTATTGTAATTTTGTAAGTAATATTGTAAGTTTGTATCAAACATTTGGGAGCCTAAAAAAGGATGTTAAAATCACTGATAAAGCGTGCACTGTGTGTTGAATACTAGCTTATTGTCTGTTGAATACTGTGGAATATGCCCTATATAATGTCTGCTATTTTAGTATCAGTACATAGTATGCAGTGATCAGATGTTGTCACATGCCCAGTTATAATTCTATTATCATCTAATGTAGGCTTGTTGAATGCAAGCTCTTTGGTTACTGAATATTGTGCATTAAATCCTGTATACTGTGTAGTACATTTAGATGATGCTGTGCACAGTATGCAGTGATAAACCCTTTAACATGCTATGTCGTTGTACCAGTTACAATCTAATTTTGTGTGAAAATGGCTTCCTAAGTTTAGACAAAGATGTTAAAATCACAGTTGATGGTGCTTCGAGCTAGCGTAGTTTCCTTCCTGGAAACTGGAAATGTAAGGTCAGGTCCAGTGCATTGCATTCTGGGATGCATTGTGAATTTGTCTGCTTTGTTTGGCCTTAAACACTTACTTACTATTTGATGAATTCTGTGCAGTGTGCAGTGTATTCTGTGTGTTGTTTGCAAAGAATACTGTAAAAAATGGCAAACAGTGTGCAGTGAACATCCTATTAATATTATGCTATATTGTTGTCACATAAGCAGTTATCATGCATTTTGTATTTCATCTAACTTTAACATTTGAAAGGCCTGAATTAGGATGTTAAAATTCTGCAATGCATTCACACTGTCACACTCCCAGTTATCATCTTTTTTGCATTTCTAATATAATTCTGTGTGCAAATAGCACATTTTTGGCAGCACAAGTCAAGAAAAAGATGTTCAAATCAAAGTTGATTTCACTTGAAGATCAAATGTAAGATCAGGTCCAATACATTGCAATTTGGGATGTATTGTGAATATGTATGGCTGTACTCTGTAAATAGATGCTAAATAGATGATAGTGTGATGTCAGTATAAAATAATACATATTGTAATGTTTATTTCTGCATAGCCACTGTTTCATAGTTTCATAATTAACTAAATGACACTGCACTCGACACTGTGCTGCAGAATGAAACCACAAGTGACATTAACTGTGATTCTAAGACCCTTCTCTTGACTTAGGCTGCCAATATTTTGACATTTTTACACAAGATTCAATTAGAAATGCAAAATAGATGGTAACTGCCAAGCAGCAACAATGTAGCATACTGATAATTAAAATGTTTATCACAGCATACTGTAGACTACTAAGGAATATGTTTATCGCTGCATACTATATTTGTTAATATTTTCGAAACATAGTATGGATTACTTACTCTTTACTAAACACTATGCAGTGCACACTGTGTGTACTATTTGTAGAAGATCCTATGAAGTGGCATATTATGCACAATAATTAATATTGCAGTATTGCTGTCACATAACTAGCAATTATCTATTTCGCAGAAATATAAAACATTTGATAGCCTAAATCAAGAAAAGTATGTTAAGAGTCTGTGATTCAGAATCAGTCTGATTCAGATTTGAATACCAGCTTTTAACCAGTCTATACAGTATAAGTATAAAAACCTGCTCTCAGTGCACAGTGATAAACATTAAGATTCATATTTATCAGTTATCATATATTTTACATTTCTAATCTTGTTTTATGTGCAAATATAAAATATTTGGCAGAGCAAGTCAAGAAAATGTGGTTTCATTTTGAAAACTATAAGATCAGGTCCAGTGCATTGCATTGTGGGTTGCGTTGTGAATTGGTTTGGTTGTGTTCAGAGTTAAACACAAGCATACTGGATGCAGCTACCTTGCCTACTACGTAGTTTTAGGAAATATTCATAAATATTCATATATTAAAAGTAAGCATTGATAAACATTTAGATTAGAAGTCTATAGTATGAACACATAAAAATAATTAGCAGACTGCTACAGTATATTGTCATAATAGCAATTTTTGCATTTCTAATCTAATTATGTGTAAAAATGTCAAATGGCCAGGTTCTGCATTCTGCATTCTGGGGTGAATAGTGGATTAGTAGCTTATTGCTTACAGAATAAGTGAAGTACATACCCCGTATACTATTTAAAAATGTATGTTCATTCAGAGAACTGAACATTTAGAGCCAGGTCCAGTGCATTGCATTCTGGCATACAGTGTCCAATGCAATGTGATTTGGTATTAATATTTACTGAAAACTGTGCAGTATGCACTGTATACTCCGTACTAGCTTCAGGAAATATTAAAAAACAGTTCATAGTAAGCAGCGATACACATTTTGATTAGGCTATAGTAGCCTACAGTATGCAGTGATAAACATTTATATAATCATCAGTCTGCTAAATTGTTGTCAGTCAGCATCTATATTGCATTTCTAATCTAATTATGTTTTAAATAATGTCCTATGTATGGTCTAATTCAGTGCACTGCATTCTGGGAGTAGTAGAATAGCAGCTGTTTATGCATGAAGTAAATGCCCTGTATACTATATATATATAAAAAAGCAATGGTAATAAGCATTTTGATTAGCAGTATGCCATATTGTGTTTTTAAACGACCTATTTAGCATTTTAATTCAGTTCTGTGTGGAAATGTGAAAACACAAGAAGTTAAACAATCCCACTCAACGTCCTGTTCATTTGTCACAGTAGAAACAGAAGGTCAGGTCATAGGACACTACTACAGTATTCCGATCACAGGCGTGTGAACGGATGAAATGGATGTGTGAGAGCGACGCTCAGCCAGGCAGTTCATCGCCTCGTTCCAGCAGATGAGCAGTCTCCTCTGGTAATGCTTACCCTTGCAAGTTCAACCCAAATTAAGTGCCTCATCTTCATTGCAGGCTGTAAGGCGATTGATTTGTCCCTTTTAATCAATTTATTTAATTAGTCATACATTCAGCTCTTAACATGCACTGCCTTTCTCCTCGTCTCGTCTTCGCTTCTGGGTCTCTGGAGATTATCGGGGAAATTATCCAGCAACCCCCACCGACAGAGAGCTGATAAACAAAAGTCTATTAAGGCCACGCCAGTGTTTAAAGATCATGCGCTAATCGATTATTAGGCTATTATTTTACTGCCAATGTGAAATAAAAGACAGATTCTGCTTCAAATTAGACAAACGTCTGATGGAGCCGTGTGCTGAAACGCAAACATTTGGTGCCATTAGACCGTTTGCAACATGGTTTGCTAATGGTTTGTTGTGATGTGAGCAGTGATTGGTGTACAGCGCTGTCATTGCCGCAGATGGTCAGTGTATTAAAAGTTTGTGAATTAAATGCATCATGCAGATGTGTGGTGGATGAAAATTGCTTCCTATATGTACCGACATCAAAAAAAAAAAAAAAAAAATTTTTTGCAAATGCACATCATGCATTTCAGTAAACAGACACTTTTGGCTTAACTGAACACTTTGTAAAATTTACTTTTAATAAAATGCAAATAATAAATGATTATTACTTATTATTGCTTTAACATTCTGAATATAAATAAATAATAAATACAATAATATATACACACACACACACACACACATATATGCAGTATATAAACAATTTACATTAAAATTTACAACTTATACACTAAATAATAAACAATATTTTCTTTAATAATAAAATATTTCTTATACAAATGATATATTTTTACAAATGAATTGAAGTGTATTATTTAAGTTTAGAGCTTTGTTCGATTCTCAAAACAGTATATGAGTGACAGTTCTAGTTACGCTTGACTTGGCAAATACTGCTAATGAAATGTGCCAACAAAAGTCATAAATCTAATATAAAACAAAATAATAATAATGTGTGTTAGGACTGTAGAGTGGCCATGAGAAAAAAGCTCCTCTGTGCATTTGCACGTGTGTGTGTGTGTGTGTGTGTGTGTGTGCGCATTTCACGGGCAGGACTGTGAGCGAGCGCTCAGGGAATTGCACATTTGTTATTCCGGAGGCATATTTGAAGCCCATTTAATCAAGCTGTGATGAGAAAAGATGCAGAAAGGATGAGATCGCCCCTCGCATTGATAGGGTCTGGCCGGGGCAACCGATGAACCACCTGAGGTCTTACCGGCAGACAGGCACGGCAGAATTATGGAAATAGATTCCAGTCGACTCATCTCCCCTCTCCTCTCTTCAGGTGCTTCTTTCTGGAATGTTAAACAATGGCGTGTTTTAATCTTGCAGGTAGAGCGCAGAGATCACAAGCTCACCAAAACCATGACATCCCTCCGATCTCTGAACCCATCTGAAAGCTGTTGGTCACACTTCTACATTAACAACACCGAGATAAATCTGGGAGGGTATTTTCTGCTTGTCTGGAAACCTATTTGGTAACAATCACTGTTGCAATTCCATTTTACAAATCTACACTTTTTCAGCAGCCTTAATTATTTCTTCCGTCCTTTCCTACAGTATATTAAAGCATTATAAGCCATGAACCAAACTAACCGGCTACGAGGTGAATCACTACATTAAAAATTATATTTTAGAAAAAAAAAAACTAAATGAAACAGACAATCAGACAAATACTGCATTGTGCCTTCGATTTAAATAACTACAATCCCATGAAGCATTGCTAATTATTCTGTTTAATTGGAATAAAGTGCAATTCACCTTTTTCCTCAATGCTTAATATACAGTAAGCCTATGGGTGAGGCTTCCGGTTCATTAGCTGCTATAGGTAAATAACAACGAGCCGTAAACCGTAAAACTGTTTGCACTACAAACCAGTGTGTTCAGAATTAAGATAAAAATAATAAATCAAGACACACCACGTTTCAATATCAAGCAGCAAAACGAACTGTACAGCTAAAAACAGCTGGATGCAGACGATACCGGAAGCTGGACCCACACAACTTAAAAACGGCTGCGCGCCCATTATTACGTCAAGGAAAAGGCGGATGTGGTAGCGCTGCAGAAATACAGCAGAACAACAGCGAATCCCACAACAGCCAGCCGAATAAGTGTTTCCGTGTTTTGAACAAATCGATTGAGTCAAATTCTCATGAGCCAATGCTTAAACGTCTGTTGAATCAGCTGCTTGAACGAATCGTTCAATGATTCGTTCATTGGAAGTTCACTTGCGTCACTGTGGTGTGTTCATTTCGTTGAAAAGTATCATTTCCATTTTTTCATTTGAAAATATATATTTAAAACAATCTAATAACATTAATCCAGTTGTTTTTTTGTGTAAATGATTTCATAATAATTATATTGTTGTTATTAAATTCATAGATCAAATGTAAGAGTTAGAAATGATTCCAGTTTAATCTTTCCAATAAAAATTCTCAATAGTCTCTCCTTTAATGGTGATAGCATTCCTTCAGCCTATTTGATATTGACACAAAGGAGATGGCACAGGCCTACGGAAAGATTTTATTTTATATCAGATGTTGCTCTATGATTTTGATCAACATTTTAGTGTTAATAGCAGGGGGCTTCGATATGAATTTGTAGGTTTTGCATGTGCACAATTAAAAGCCTCTAAAGCTTTATAAATTATGAACCAAACCAAACAGCTGAGATGAATCACACTCCAAACAATGGTTTGCTGACGCTAAGCAGCATTTGCTCATATTAGAGTTAGATTTTTGCCTAAAAATGTTAAAATATGGTTTCAAGTCAAATAATAAATGATGTGGTTTCTGTGTCCCGTCTCCTGTTCTCCATACAGGGGCATAAGTGCTGAATTAGTATTTATATGTAATGAGATAAAAAATAGCCTTTACGTGTGTGTGTGTGTGTGTGATTCATTCTACTCTGGGTAATGGCGATGCTAATGTGATTGTTAAGAACTGCTGGCATCAGCATATTGCATTGGCTGTTACTTTTAATCAGTGGTAAGGAGAAAATCAGAGGTGCTCGTGATTGCTCAAATTATCCGGCTGAAAAAGTCAGCGTGGCGTAGCTACGCAAAACACGGGTAACGTGACAGTTTCTCTCACTTGGCGGTCCCTCAATCAAAAAACGTACCTGTGCGACGTTCTTTACATTTCTAACCTCGAAGCAGGTCAAATTAGCCTAAGCCACGAAGAAGAGTAACAAAACGCAGCTGCAATGCAAACAAACCTTTCTGCTCCTTCGCAAAGCAATCAGCCCAACTTTTAATACGTCCGTGGAATATTAGCGGGGTCATTGTGTGGACGGTGATTAAGCGACAGTTTAATCTTCAGCGCTTCTGGACGGCGGGGGTCGAGGGGGTATATTTGCATTAGCAATCTCTGTGAAACTTTGCTAAATTGGCTGTAGTAGAAATCTCAGCTAATGTGATCTAATTTAGTTTTCGCCGCTCTGCTGTGAATGTCAAACATGTCTGACCTCGTCCGTTAGTTATCCAGACAGCAGCCGAGAATCTTACAGGACGACAGGTTTGAATCAGTCTGATGAGCCTTGAATATCAAATAACTAGTTTTGCATTTTATGAAGAAAATGTGAGAGGTGTCTGCTCGTTCACAACTCCATGCTGTTGTGGTGAGTCGTAGTAGGTATGCAGTTTCCAAGATGATGTGTGCTTGCATAATGGCCTTATAGATTAAAACACATTGAAAAGGGTTACAGTGTAAAGAAATGTTGGTGAAACATGTTCCCTGGAAATTATAGTCATGGTTATCAGAAATGCACATTAGGGTCATCTATGTTACGGTTTCTCTTATTTAGTGCATGTTTATTGCAGTATTCTGGTGTTGTGTTTCTGTAAAAAAAAATACAAATACAGTCAAATGTATGGATTTTGCAAGTAAAAACGATGTATTATTATTTAATTTACCCTAAGTGACCTTGCATTATTCAGTGAAAAACTGTGAATGGTTTAACATTTACATGCAATTGTAAGAAAAGCAATGTTTGTTTATTATTTATTTATTGCAAAAGAAACTTGCAAAACTATTGTGCCACCTGTATTATGCTGCTTATCACATTTTAAGATAGGTGTATTATCTAAGATAATGTACTTATGACTTGCTAAAACATGTATAAAAATATACAGCCAACGTGTAAAACCAAAAGCATTGTCACAGTATTTTATCAAAATGGGAGACCAGCTAAGTGGTTAGTAAAGTGAGAACCTCTAATGAAACATCTATGTTTATTTTGCATGAATCTGATCTCTCTAAGCTGTTTGCACAAAGAAACCAACGACTAACTAGACATAGAGTTGAATTTTGCTCGTTTATGAAGTGGCTTTTATGGTTTTGCACATGATCTTCATCAGTCTACAGTTTTGTTAGACTTTGACTGCTGGTATTTTTGTATAATATATGAATGCAGCATGTTGGCAGAGAGAGTGCGCGTGAGAGAGAGAGAGAGAGATGGCGCTGGTGATCTCCTCCATTATTCATTAGGGCTCGTCTCAGACGGTAGAAGAATCCGTAGTGAGGTGGATTTGCGAATTATTATGATTCCGGTTAGCCAGCTCCAATAAGACCTTTAACTCCGGCGAGCTTAAGGCCTGTCATCCCCCGTTGACTTTAATTATAATTTCTATTCCCTCAGCTTTCTGCTGCTCTGTGGTTTTCAATCATCACACACACACACACACACACGTACACACACCTGTTTGGCCTCTCCGACCCTCTCTAGAGGAGACGCACGGACTCTGACAGGCCTATAAAGTCATTAATGGCTCCTGTAGCTCATGTTTGAATATTACGCTGCATCGCAGTAACACGAGGTCTGTGGAAACTGGCTGATTACAAATCTTCTGGCCTTTTCCGGACACAGTTAGGACTGATAGGACTGGTGCGATTCTGTGCTATTCTTGCGCAGTTCCTTTAAATGTAGGCAGGAAGTGTTCATGCTGACTAGTTTAACATCACCATCCGGTTTGTGTTTTTCTGTGTGCTGGTTATCCTGTCACTATTCTGGATAACAATGAGGAGTCATCATGTTTATAGATCCTGTTTATATTTCGTCAGGTTTACATTCGTATATACACTTACTTAATATAACAGTGCATTTAATAATACATTTCAGTTCATGAGCGTTAAATAGTATTTTTTATTATTTACTGTATATATAGTTTAAAAAGCTCTTTTGTTGATCATATTCTTTGCTTTATATTTGTATGCATACTTTTCTGTCTGCATGCATTTATTGGTAGATAGATATATTTAAAAGTTTAATATGATTAGATATTGATACAGAATTAAATGAAAGTGTAAAAGTCTTTTGTGGGTTTGACTAGCATGTGTACAGCAAGAGCGCCAGCTGGTGGACAACATTTGCATTGCATTTTGTTATTGTTTTTATTTTTTGGTATGACTTTTAAATTAGATTTGAATCTATTTGTTAGGAATTGAATTCTACGCAGCATGATCTTAATATTTTAATAGAATAAATGAACTTAAAACCAAAATGAGATGACAAATTAAATTGAAATATTATTAATCAAATCAAATATATAAATACAAATTAATTAACATATATATATATATATATATAGGCTATAGAGAGAGGAAATTATTAAATATATAATATAATTGTTAAATATAGCTAATATAATTTAACTTTAATAAATTAATAGATTTTATATACATTATTTAATTTAATTTATTCATTTATAAAGCACTATTAAAACAGCAGAACGCTGACCATATAT
>JAUMHQ010000065.1:15651923-15670230 GCA_032361165.1 Enteromius paludinosus | reverse complement strand
CTAGGCTGTTGTGATTGATTTCCAGGGTGTTTCTCAGCTATTGCCAGAATGTTGTGGCTGGTAAAGGGCAGTTGGTAGGGGTATTGCTAGGCTATTGCCTGGATGTTACTAGGGTTACTAGGGTGTTGCTACTGCCAAGGTGCTGGGACTGGTTTTCCAGGGAGTTGTGGGCCAAGATGTTGTGGTTGGTTTCTTTAGTGTTTCTCAGCTATTGCCAGAATGTTGTGGCTGTTTCCAGAGTGTTGTTAGGCTACTGACAGGTTGTTCTGGTTGGTTTCCAGGGTGTTGCTAGGCCATTATCAGGCTAGTTTGTATTGTGGTTGGTTTCCAGGGTGTTTCTAAGCTATTGTCACTGTGTTGCTAGGCTTTTATCAGAATATTGTGGCTGGTTTCTAGAGTGTTGCTAGGCTATTACAAGGGTTTTGTTGTTGGTTTCCAGAGGCTGTTGCCGGGGTCCTGGAGCTGGTTTCCAGGGTGTTTCTAGGCTATTCTGATTGGTTTCCAGGGGCTATTGTTGACATGTTGTGGCTAGTTTCCAGGTTGCTGTAATTGGTTTCAAGAGTGTTGCTAAGTTATAACCAGGTTGTTGTGTTTGGTTTTCATGGTGTTGCTACTGGCAGGGTGCTGGGGCTGTTTGCCAGGTTGTTGCTAGGCTGTTGTGATTGATTTCCAGGGTGTTTCTCAGCTATTGCCAGAATGTTGTGGCTGGTAAAGGGCAGTTGGTAGGGGTATTGCTAGGCTATTGCCTGGATGTTACTAGGGTTACTAGGGTGTTGCTACTGCCAAGGTGCTGGGACTGGTTTTCCAGGGAGTTGTGGGCCAAGATGTTGTGGTTGGTTTCTTTAGTGTTTCTCAGCTATTGCCAGAATGTTGTGGCTGTTTCCAGAGTGTTGTTAGGCTACTGACAGTTTGTTCTGGTTGGTTTCCAGGGTGTTGCTAGGCTGTTATCAGGCTAGTTTGTATTGTGGTTGGTTTCCAGGGTGTTTTTTTAAGCTATTGTCATTGTGTTGCTAGGCTTTTATCAGAATATTGTGGCTGGTTTCCAGAGTGTTGCTAGGCTATTACAAGGGTTTTGTTGTTGGTTTCCAGAGGCTGTTGCCGGGGTCTTGGAGCTGGTTTCCAGGGTGTTTCTAGGCTATTCTGATTGGTTTCCAGGGGCTATTGTTGACATGTTGTGGCTAGTTTCCAGGTTGCTGTAATTGGTTTCAAGAGTGTTGCTAAGTTATAACCAGGTTGTTGTGTTTGGTTTTCATGGTGTTGCTACTGGCAGGGTGCTGGGGCTGTTTGCCAGGTTGTTGCTAGGCTGTTGTGATTGATTTCCAGGGTGTTTCTCAGCTATTGCCAGAATGTTGTGGCTGGTAAAGGGCAGTTGGTATGGGTGTTGCTAGGCTATTGTCTGGATGTTACTAGGGTTACTAGGGTGTTGCCAAGGTGCTGGGGCTGGTTTTCTATGGGGTTGCTAGGTTAAGATGTTGTGGTTGATTTCCATCGTGTTTCTAAGCTGTTGCAAGAATGGTGTGGCTGCTGTCCAGAGTGTTGCCAGGCTGCTGCCAGTGTGTTGCTAGGCTGCTATAAAGCTAGTGTATATAGTGTGATAATGTGGGTTGTTTCCAGGGTGTTGCTAGGCTAGTTAATTTCTATGTGGTTGTGTACTAATTTATATTTAAAAAGTCCTCCTCAAGTCTCTATATTATTCTTTTTTTTTTTTATTCATTTCCCTAAATATCAACAATATTAACGTTTGTCTTTGCAAAAGACATATATTTAATCAAACTGTTCAAAACCTCTTTTGCAGTGCACATTATGCCTGCGTTTACCAAAATGGATTATTTTGCTTGCAGGATAAATCCACAAGAAAATCATCTTAAATGGTAAGAGATTCTCTAGATTGACCAGCTGATGTCTTCTGAAATGAGCTTTGGTTAATGTTGATGTGTCTAATGCAGCATATAATTGTGTATATTGCACAAAATATTTTCATTTTGTTCAGCCAACAGCATACTGTAAAATCTGTATGGTCTTGCGCAGAACTGTGAATCAGTTTCTCAGTTGCTGTACAGCACTACCTCATTTATATGCCAAGACATGGATGTTTTTAGTCTGTCAGTAGGTCTCATTTCACCCTGGTTTTCATGAATCAAGTAGCGTTCTTACCTTCAGTCTGACGTCACGACTGACTCCCTGTGTTGCAGAGTTGCAGACGTGAGATGATTGCCAATATCTTGTCAGAGACAAACACTCTCTCAGGACGAGTGTTAAGCTCAGGCGGCGCGTGCATTGAATAGCAAACAGCTCTCCATTGACACAGAAGGCTTCACACAGCGGCTGTCAATCACTCGTCAGGGTCTCTCCTCCGACTGCATTACATGCTGCGTTTAATGAAGTGCCCTTCAAAGTGTTTGTCTCATCTGAAGTGCTCACAGTTAGACATGTGTGCTGCTCCAATAGAGACGCAAACAGCTGCCTAAGACAGTCATTGTGAATTAAAGGAGACATGTCATGGAAAGCAGAATTTTTAAGAGTTTGTTGTGCTGTGTAGACATGCTCACAATGTTCACAGTGTAAAGCTTCCTTCCCAGTCCATTTCTTTTATCAAAAATAATTAAATTAATGCAAGGGCATAAGCTCAGTCGTACGATTGCATTGCGAAATGTGTCTGAACACAAGCACAAGTGCTTGTTTAAGTCCTCAACATTTTTATTTTATTAGCCTGAACTGTAAAGTGTTCAGCTACCTTAAATGTGTAATGTAATGGATTATGTCACTGACTTCAATCTTTGTCATGCAATTTTGAATCAGTAATGGACTACAATTTGTAAGCAATCTAACCAGCTCATATAATAGATTTTAAAGGAAACTCTATCGCCCCCCTGAGGTTCCAACTAAAAAACTATTGGGACAAAATTCTAGCCAAACGCATTGCATTTAGCATGTATTTTTAGGGGTCAAATCACTGTCGCTTAGTAAATCAGGACTTACATTTTATGTGGACTTGGTGATAATTAAAGTGTAGGATATAACCTTTGAATGTAAATCTTCCATGCAAAGCACAATTTTTAGGTGTTATGTGGATATTCAAATGTGAATGCACAGACAAAAATAGGCATGACTGATTAACTAGCTGTCATGGCAAAGGTCCGACTGCTTAATCTTATTACTGCGGACAGCTGTGACACCTCCTAAAGTGGAGTATGGAAACAGCTCTTTAATTTAGCATTATGTGCTTGACCTTCCTCAACCCTCTCTTGAGTTCAAGATGACTCTGCAATAAAATTTCAAGCGAGAGGCATGTGAAATGGGCCGTAGAAGAAAATAATTCACTCATAATCTCTGTGAGCACAAACGAGGAGAGACTTTTCTAATATGAACTGCAGTTGAAATGTCATTGGTCTTTTTAATGTCGAGTGATTGGTTTTCAAATATGGATAATGCTGACTATGAAGAGAAAGAGGTGTCTGAAAGACTCAAAAGTCTCTGAGGATTAAGTATGCTGATGGAGTTGTTGAATATTTTAGTTCTGACATATTTAAGTGCTGAGAATCATGAGGAGATTAAAGGCTCATAAAAGACAACATTGTTGTGCTGGATCGCCATCACTTGTCTCGTTTGTCTCTGCTACCTGACCTTTGTTGGTTTCCATAAATTCATCAGCTTTCATCTATCCATCCATCCATCTATGTATCTAACTATTTATTTATATAGATTTGTGTAGATAAGTCTGTCTATCTGTCTATCTACACAAATAGGAATGAATCACATCCATCCATCCGTCCATCAGTTTGTCCATCCATCTACTTTAAACCATTCATCAACTTCCATCCATTCATTCATCCATCCATCCATCCATCCATTTATCCGTCCATTTATCCGTCCGTCCATCCATCCATCTATTCATCAACTTCCATCCATCCATCCATCCATCCATCCATCCACTTTAAACCATTAATCAATTTCCATCCATCCATCCATCCATTTATCCGTCCGTCCATCCATCAACTTCCATCCATTCATCCATCCATCTATCCATCAACTTCCATCCATCCATCCGTCCATCTATCCATCCCTCCATCCATCCATCCATCCATCCATCCATCCATCCATCCAATCATCCATCCATCCATCCATCCATCCATCCATCCACTTTAAACCATTAATCAATTTCCATCCATTCATCCATCCATCTATCCATCAACTTCCATCCATCCATCCATCCATTTATCCGTCCATCCATCCATTCAACCATCCATTTATCCGTCCATTTATCCGTCCGTCCATCCATCCATCCATCCATTCATCAACTTCCATCCATGCATCCATCCATCCATCCAATTATCCGTCCATCCATCCATCCATCCATCAATCACGTTCCATCCATACATCCATCCATCCATCCATCCATTGATCCGTCCATTTATCCGTCCGTCCATCCATCCATCTGTTCATCAACTTCCATCCATCCATCCATCCATCCATCCATCCATCCATCCATCCATCCACTTCCATCCATCCAATTATCCATCCATCCATCCATCCATCCATCCATCCACTTCCATCCCTCCAGCCAATTATCCATCCATCCATCCATCCATCCGTCCACTTCCATTCATCCATCCACTTCCATCCATCCATCCACTTCCATCCCTCCATCCAATTATCCATCCATCTATCCATCCATCCATCCATCCATCCACTTCCATCCATCCATCCAATTATCCATCCATCCATCCATCCATCCATCCATCCATCCATCCATCCACTTCCATCCCTCCATCCAATTATCCATCAATCCATCCACTTCATTCCTCCATCCCTCCATCCAATTATCCATCAATCCATCCACTTCATACCTCCATCCCTCCATCCAATCATCCATCCATCCACTTTCATCCCTCCATCCAATTATCCATCCATCCATCCATCCCTCCATCCAATTATCCATCCATCCATCCATCCACTTTATTCCTCCATCCCTCCATCCAATTATCCATCCATCCATCCACTTCCATCCCTCCATTAAATTATTCATCCAATCCATCAGATTTCAATTCAGAATGGCATAAGTTAAGTGGCAATTTTTTGGGGCTGAAAGTAATAGACACATCTGGGGCTGAATCACTATGTAGTTATAAAACTCTTGTAGCTCTAGGTTCCAAATAACCAACCAAGTATGAATAATTGGTGCAGCAACACACTTCTAATATGACTCAGACTGACCTGGTCTTGTAGAACGTGACTATAGACACACACAAGACAAGCAACAGACAATACTGTGACTATGAGACCTGCTGCATCTAAATTTAAACACCTGAATGTAAGAAAAAGGGAAGTATTAAGAGGAAGAAGCATTGTTTATATGCATGTTGTTTAGCAGCCTAAGAATTTCCAGTATGGACACACGGGTGAAAAGGGATGCGTGGTTTCCAAGGCTCAGAATAGCTGGGAAGATTCCTCTATGAGAGTGATGTTATGTGCGGCACAGCAGCTTTAGATTTCAACCGTAGTCACTTCCGCAACACAAACAATGCAGGCGGACATGCTGGTATGTCACGCCTGTGTCTGTCCGATAAAAATAAACGGCTAGACCACTTCAGGCATGGAAAGTGTGTTGTGTCAAAGGACACTCTAGCCTAGTCAAATGCATACTTTCTGTGCACCTAAAGACAGCAGTTTGCATGGAATTAGAGCTGTCTGGCATGCACAACATGTAGATATCATTACATGTGCAACTGCAGAAAATAGAACCGGAAACTGTTTATTGAAACACATTATCTGTCAATTCTTGCATTGGCATTGTTGCATATATGCATGATGTAACATTAAGAACGGCTACTTTTATACCTTGAAAACTTCTACATTGTTGTTGCAGATTCTGTAGATTTGTCTCCAATGCAGTGTTATCTAGCATATGAGATTTTGTCAAAATGTACATAATCTCTTGTGTTACAAACTACAAACCAGTCAGTAAATGTGTGTCATTCTTTTTCAGAAAAATGCGTTTAACCTTTTTAAAACATTAAATGACAAATGTAATCATTTGTAGCATAGTAGCAACTTTTGGTCCACGTCTCAGATTTGTATTTTATTTTATTCTATTAGATAATCATATCTTTGTTTTTTTTAGGATGCAAGTGTAAACAATAGTAACATTGATCTAGCAAACGACACTAACTAGTGCAAAATGATCATTAAAACAGCTTCTCCAACCTCCAAGAACTCTCTCGAATCTCCCCTATTACATCAGGCTTTTCCTTATGCTTACAAAATGCGTTTAATTAGAGCCTATGCAGTTTCGTTCACACTTTCAGTGTGAGACTTAACAGGTCAGCTGTGAAGCGCTGACTGTCACAGACCCTGCAGCCGTTACAGACGTGTGGAGAAAAAGTGCCATCAACCCTAGACTGATCTCAGACCTGCTGGAAGCTTCTTAGATCAGTGCACTTGAGTTTATGTAAGAACAGATTAGTGAAGTATTTATATTTATATTCAAGGTTTATCCATTTGGTCCACAAGTGCAGGATAAATCATAAATAATAAGTAGCTTATAGTTTCATACTAAATATAGCCTATACAAAATGGTGTAGAAATTATTTCATTACAAAAGGAATGGCAAGTAGCGTATTTTAAACGTGACATTTTGAAGTACAGTATTAGTAATAATACTAAAATAGTATTTTCTTGTAAACATACTGCAATAATCTTTTTTGTACAGTGCATGTAATTGCATAAGTACTTCTACTGTCTTTAATATATGTTTCAATTATATACAGAATTAACTGATGAGCATTTATGATAAACTAATGTCATTTCTAGTGTAATTTGTATGCATGAGTCGAAGACGTTAAGATATCTGCATCAAAAAAAATGTACAAAAGTGATTTCAATGTCCATAGAAAGTACATTAAATGAAAGTGTCTACTTTTACATTTTTGGAGAATAAAATGTCACATTTTAGTTGAAATAATTCTGTGTAACACACTGTTAATGTAAAATGCTTATTCTGACTTGTACAAACAAAAAATATATAAAAGAATAAGGGAGCATATACAATTATATTGGGTTTTATATTAGTACAAAATTCTTACTGACAAATGGGCAAAACTTAGGATAGTGGCAAATTAGTATTAACTAATTAGTATTTGGGATGAAAGTAATTAGTCTTTTAAGATGTCATAAATGGATTTTTGTTGTAAATATGCATGACAAAATTGTCACACTGAATGACATTTTAGTGGATGGCTTCTGGAAATTAGGAAAAATTTGTTTATTTATTTTTTGCTCAACAAAAACAATCTTTCACCCATTTATGTAATTTTACTTATATTATATAATCCAGAATAACAATTACAATTCTAATAAATTAAAAAAAAACATACTTTTTGAAGCACACTACAAATGCACATTCATTACAATTAAAGTGCCCCTGTTATGAAATGTTTATGTTTTGATTTTGGGAGTCCCCAAGGTGACATGTATGCAAGGTAAAAAAACACACCACATTTTCTTATAATATGCGTTTAATTGTGCCTTATTTGTTCAACGTTTAATTTTTCCAAACCCCTCCAGTGACAGGTTGATTTCATTTAAAGACAATTACTTTGCAGGATGTTTTCCTTTCACTTAGCTGTGTTACACACTGCACGAAAGCTCAATTTCAGGAATCCATAACAGAGGCACTTTAAGCACACTTCTTTTTCACAAGGGTGTATGAATCTGAAAGTAAAATCTGCCAGAAATTAATACATTTTTAGTACAACAGCGTATAGATGACCTCAGTGGTCCCATTTAGATATTGTGGGGTCTCTCTGGAGGATTACGGCCCTGTTTGGAAGGCCTGGACGTGCCGATCAGAACAGTTCAGTGTTGATGGATGCGACTGCGGCAGAGAGGGCGCTGGGTGTTGGCTGCGTTTCACAGCATTGTTCTCAAGTCGCGCTCTCTCCGGTAGGAAGCCCCCACCACACTTTCTTTTTGGGGTTTTTTTTCCCAGAGTTCTCCTTGCTTGTAACACACTGTGGGTCTTTCAGGAAGCCCCCTCCATCCTCATATTTAACCCCACCGCCTTCCTCTCTTCACCTCCTCCCCTTCTCCATCGCTCCAGTAAAAAGCACTTCCTATTTCCCAGCCAAGTTGCACAGGGAAGCCGTGCCAATTCCACAGCTGGTGCTACCATCCACTTTCTTCTGCCAAGAAAGAGATATTTTTCCTGAGAGACTGTCCCTAAAACACTTGCAAGTTGTGTTAAAGTGTTCGTGGTAACTTTATGGCTTGATAAAAGCAGTAGTCCATTAAAGAGATTTTATCACGTTAAAGCAGTGCAGTTAAAATGGAAGTGAATTGGAATGGCCAAAATGGCCTTAATTATTGTAAAATTGCTGTAATGCACAGTAATCTAGAAGCCTATTACATAGTTAGACTCTTTATATATATATATATATATATATATATATATATATAAATTAAATTGTAATATTTAAATAAAAAAGAAAGTAATAAAAAAACAAATATATATAATTAGATAAATAATGTTTTAAATGCCCTTACAAAATAAGCTTCTATTGAAGAACTACAGTTATTAAAATCATAAAAATAAATGAAAGCAGCATGGAATATTTTAAATAATAATATATAAAATTATTATTATATATAACAATATATATAATTAAATAAAATAATAATAATAACCATAAATAATATTACTAAAACTGCAACTAAAAGTAAATGGAAATCTAAAAATAAAAGCTGCTTTAACTTATTAATACTATATATATATATATCTATATATATTATATAAAGCTTATTTATTGCCCTGAGCATATTTATTGCCTTGTGCAATGCTCTGTTTAATCTCAGTTTACCTCCTGCTTTTTTCTTATTTTTGCTGCTTCAGAGGTGTTTCACGTCATCCGAGTGTGAACAAGCTAACACATTTGCTTAGCTGCCATCAGTGCGAGTGGCATGACTCACGTCCTCAGAGAACATCAGCAACTTTAAATAAGTCTCATTTATGCTGCAGCACTGGAGGAAGACATTACCTGTTTTATGCATACTTTTCTGCACACCTCCATAATGGCCTCAGCGAGCTAATGATTAAACAGTGAAATGGGCTGTCACATCCTGAGCCCAGGAAACAGCACAGGGCCGAGGATTACAAAAACACATGTTTAGCACAGGAAACGGCATGGAGAGGCATTAAAATGCTGTAGAAGAGGCACAAGTGAATGGTGCATGAAGAATAATAAATGAAGAATAATTTGAGTTTATGCACCTGATTTGCTGAATGTATTATACGTTATACATATACTGTGTGTATAACGTATTAACAGAACTTAATTTTTCCACTGTAGCCATTTTCATGCATAAAATGCAGCTCAAAGTGCTTAAATGCAGACATAAAAATAAATGATGTTGTAACAGTTTCGGGAGGAGAATGGTCGAATGCTAGTACCAAATTACCACTAACCAGCCTATTAATTATTATCCAAATCCGTTCGTCCGCTTCCGCCTTAAATATCCCTGCCTACTTCCCTTTGCATCCCTCCACCTCCCCTTCTCCGCCTCATTCCGCACTTCTCGCAGGGGGGGCGAGAGGGGTCAGAGTCTGACGCCGAGCTCTATCCTCCCTAGGGTTACAACCAGTAGGGCTCGGATCCCCCGGGCTCTCGGCCCCCCCCTTGGACAGTACGCCAAACTCGCTTATTACTTTATTATGAGAAAGTGCAAACTCGTGAAAAGCAATTTGACATGACAATGACAATGCAATCTTTATTTTAATGCAATCGCCCATTTTCTGACTTTTTTGAGTTTATGGGAGATAATTCAGACTTTGTTTATCTCACAAATTGTGGCTTTTTTCCAACCTGTTCTCATAAAAATATGTACCTCTGTGCACTTTTTATGCACTCCTTTTTTATGTGCCTTACTGCACATTTCACCGCAGTTCCAAAGAGAAATGTCTACTGAGTGCCGCTAAAACACATTAAATGAACCCTGCACGTTTTTCTTACACAGGATTTAAACCGGAGCTCATCTTCCTTACATTAGCAAAGGAAAACCAGTCCCTTCTTGGCTAATATTAGTATCTCTCAAGTACTCTCCATGAGCTACCGAACAAACCTATCGATATAAAGCAGGATATGTGTGATGCTAATGTCCAAAAGCATCAGTTTTTAAATCTCCCAGCAATCTCGCTTTGGTGCATTTCTCACAACAGTTAGTCATGTGTGCACATCATAGTAGCAGTTTCTCATTCTTTCCAACAAATTGCAAATTTGCTTTTTATGCTTTTGGACATGCATCAATTGCTTTCATACAACTCTCTGCTGTTTCATAACATTATCATATGCTTATGTCATGTCAGTCAAAATGAACTAAACTTGTGACTGCTGAATAGTCATTCCATATAAAACTAATAGTCCCTATTTCACTGCTTGAGTCATTTTATACAGAAATGTTGAACTAGTTGTGAGACAAAAAAAATAAAAAATCTATTCCCTTGAAATTAACTTGTTTTGTCTCACCTTTTAAAGACATGAATGCTTTATTCATACTGAATGTACAATGACTTCATTTTAAAGTGCATACCAGCGCTGATAGCATTTGGTTAAACTTGGCTGCAGTTGTTTGATGAAATACCTCGCGTTAAAGTGATGCAACTGTTCAGTAAAGCATTCTGTCATTCAGAACAAGCTGACATGTCTATTTCAATCGTGATGACTTGCGTGGGAATGAGTATTTTGCAACTTGCCGCCTTATCTGAGCTTCTGATCGTGCTGACGAGAAGGAAAGCGATTTAGCGGAATGATAGAGAATTGATCAATCTAGGAAGGCTTTACCCACAGGAAGCCATTAACCGCAAAGCAGCAAGTGTCCTGCATCTCACACACACACAGATAACTACATGTTGAACTCTCTGTGGTCTGTGATTGTGTTTCCTGTTGCTGCTGTTCTCTGAGAGCGCAGGGCAGCCGCTGACGTCTTCAGAGACGGGCAGGGAGCAGCTTACCTATAGATAAGACAGGAAAAAAAACAGGCAGAAAATGGCAGCGTGTCACGAGAGTTAGAGCTGTCTACGTAGGGCACTAATGTTTGGAGAGCTCTCATTTCCTCATTGTGTTTGGGCCCACTTATAAACATCATGTTCGACATCTCCGTCAAAGGTAATTGTGGCTAAATGCATGCTCAAATGACGCATGTTAGGGTTATATTATATGATCCTAAGAAAATGATGCTTTTATTCAGCAAGGATGCATTGAGCTAATCCAAAAATGAATAAAACATTTATATTTTAAATAAACGTTTAAGTTCATAATTCATAAAAGACACTTAAAAATAAATGTATCATTGTTTGCACAAAATATGAAGTGGCTCAACTGCTTTCTATAGTGCCAATAATCAGAAATGTTTCTTGAGCAGAAATTCAGTATTTTTGAAGGATCATGGGACACTGAAGACTAATAATGCTGGATTTTTGATTAAGTAATACTAATGTAGTCTGAGTGAGCTTAATAAACATCTTCAACTGGTACATTTTTGTATTTTTTTTTTTTTGTTGTTGGTGGCTTTGACAAACATTTTGCATTACATTTTCTGCAGGCAAACTCCTATTTTTTCAGCAAATGCAAAAATGCTATTTTACTTTGATTTCTTAGAGTTTTGAATGATTTTGGAGCAGTGTGGTTTTGTTTTTCATGTGCTTTCATATGGTTTTGTGAAGGCCTCTGCCGATTATTGTAGGAATCTAATTTGCTGGGGAGGAAGCTTAGACTCTCAGAGAGAATCTGAGCGATCCGTGACTCACCAGATCAAACACATTCCCTGATGACTTTCAGCATCTGCCTACACGTGTGTGGAGGTGCTAGAGAATTCCCTGGAACATGCATTCCTGCTTCCTAAGGTGTGGAAGAGGTTGCTTTATTTTGTTGGAAGGTGGGTCAGGGTTATTACAGTAAACTAAAACCATAAAAGACACATGGTTACTTAAAAAAAAAAAAAAAAAAAAAAAAAGAAGATATATATATATATATAACAGTTTCGTATTGTATAAAATTTAAAAATAAAAATACTGAAACTAAAAAAAAAAAAAAAAAAACTGCAATGACAAAAGATTAATAAACTTTTTAAAACTAAAAATGAAATTTAAAACATAGTAATTATTAAACAAATATATAAATATACTAATAAATTGACGAAATTATTAACAATTCAAATTAAGAAAATTAATTCAAAAATATGAAAAAAATACTAAAATAATATCCAAGTGATACCGAAACAGCCTTTTTAATTTGAATGTAGTTTGATGTACTAAAACAACTAAACCAAAACTGAAATAAAACCCGAAAAAATTGCTAAAACAGAATCTTTAGTACTAAAAAATTGCGTTTCTTAGTTTACTTGATGTAGTAAAATAAATGATACAGAAGAATCTTCCAAAATGTTAATAAAACCAAAAGAGTATGTCAGAGATGGTGAAATAGCACTCAGGGGGAGTCTTTCATACAGAAACCTCTCCAGCTGACCTATCCTCGCCTGACCTGGAATTATAACACAGTACAGTTTGTTGAAAGAGATTGAATAGGAAACCTGGATGCATTGTCCATCTGACACGGTCATTTAGCTCCCGCTCGGGTTTCCTCCTCAAGAAGCGTCTTATCTACAGAAAAACACATCTTGAGGAAAGACCATGCGACCTATAAAGGTGCTGGCAGGAGTGAGTTTGTGGATTCAGCCTGAGGTTTGTTTGGGCTCTGGTTTCCTTCTCCTCCCCGTGCACACACACAGACACACATTTACACTCGTCTTTCTTTCATCTGCGCGGCACACCCTGCCCTCGCATTCCATTCAGACAAGTCAAGCCAGAGTAAGGTGAGAAAATGAGCTGGCACTTGATAGGACAGACTCCCCACAGGAAGCAGAAGAGCAGCCAAATTGTGTCCACCCAGATGACCAAACCCACTGACATTCACCTCCAGCCTTGTGAGGACACACACACATTCATCAAGAGATGCCTCGCTGTGTTGGGTCCTCAAAAAAACACTTGTTGCGTGTTGCTATGGTAACAGTTCTTGATTGGCTAAAGACACTCGCCTCTTCGTAACACAAAATGCACATCTTACAGTTTATGTTCAGGATATAGTAATTGGGGTATTCAGATTTTAGATGTGGACTATTTTAATAGCACACGTATATAATGTCATACTGCATGGAGCACAAAAGCAGTCATAAATAGCACAGGTATATTTGAAGCAATAGCCAACAATACACTGTGTGCCAAATTATTAGACACGTTGATCGTTTTTTTGACTTCTAGCAATTACATATCACTTATAAATGATTAAATGCAAAGTCAATAATAGTGTCTAATCATTTGGCACACAGGGTCCTTTTTTTATCAAATCTTAAACCGTCTGCTTCAGTCTTAAACAGTTGAAACCGTTGAATTAGATTATCAAAGCTCACACACTTCATCTTTGGCTCTTTGTTAATGTGTAGCAGTTGTTGGTCTTTTTTGTCCGGAGCAGAGAACGTGTCCATCCAGTCAGAGACAGACAGACGGTTCCCAGCACAGATAACACAGAGACATTTAATGAACTGATTACAATCTTTTATGCTCCTTTAGTATAAAACAATACTGCGTGTCTCCTCCTGTGGCCCTGCGCTGAGGGCATCTATTCACTGCCTGCGCTTTCTTTCTCTTCTGAATGCTCCTGTTATCTGGAAGCAATCATTATGTGTTGAGCTCTAGCGCTCACGTGCCTCCTGTGTCCCGGCATACTAGTGCAGAACTAATGGCTGAAATTCACAGCCTCCAGGGATCGTTCTGCCCCTGCTCGAGCACAGCTGCTCCGTTCACCGCGGTAAATCACTTCTTTACTGCACAGCAGGTTTGGGTGGAGGATGCAAGTGAATGTAGAAATGTTTTGTTTGCTGCATGATGTAGATGTCATCTCAGAAACGTGAGTTTAGAGCAGTATTTAGTTGTCGCTAAATGCCATTTGCGTTAGTGTTCACTCAGAAATAAAGGTGCAAAAGCTGTCACTGGGGTGGGTACACTTTTGTACCTACAGTGAGGCAAAAAAGTATTAAGTCAGCCACCAATTGTGCAAGTTCTCCCAATTAAAAAAAGATGAGAGAGGCGTGTAGTTTTCTTCATACGTCATCAAATGAGAGAAAAAAAAATCCAGAAAACCACATTGTAGGATTTTCAATGAATTAATTGGTAAATTCCTCTGTTAAATAAGGATTTGGTGACCTACAAACAAGCAAGATTTCTGGCTCTCACAGACCTGTCATTTCTTCTTTAAGAGGCTCCTCTGTCATCCACTTGTTACCTGTATTTTTGGCACCTGTTTGAACTCGTTATCAGTATAAAAGACACCTGTCACACTCCAAACTCCACCACGGCCAAGACCAAAGAGCTGTCAAAGGACACCAGAAACTAAATTGTAGACCTGCACCAGACTGGGAAGACTGAATCTGCAATAGGTAAGCAGCTCGGTGTGAAGATATCAACTGTGGGAGCAATTATTAGAAAATACAAGACCACTGATAATCTCCCTCGATCTGGGGCTCCACGCAAGATCTCACCCCGTGGGGTCAAAATGATCACAAGAACTGTGAGCAAGAATCCCAGAACCACACCGGGGACCTAGTGAATGACCTGCAGAGAGCTTGAACCAAAGTAACAAAGGCTATCAGTAACAAACTGCGCAGCCAGGGACTCAAATCCTGCAGTGCCAGACGTGTCCCCCTGCGTCAGCCAGTACATATCCAGGCCTGTCTAAAGTTTGCTAGAGAGTATCTGGATGATCCAGAAGAGGATCGGGTGAATGTCATATGGTCAGATGAAATCAAAATAGAACTTGGTAAAAACTCAACTTGTCAGGACGACTGATCTGTGTAAACCAAAGAATGAACGGGGCCATGTATCGTCAGATTTTGAGTGAAAACCTCCTTCCATCAGCAAGGGCATTGAAGATGAAACGTGGCTGGGTCTTTAAGCATGACAATGATCCCAAACACACTGCCTAGTCTCCAGATCTCAACCCCATAGAAAATCTTTGAAGGGAGCTGAAAGTCTGTGTTGCCCAGCCCCAAAACATTCCTGCTCTAGAGAAGGCCTGCATGGAGGAATGGGACAAAATACCAGCAACAGTGTGTGAACAGAAAACCTTTAACCTCTGTCATTGCCAACAAAGGGTATATAACAAAATCTTGAGATGAAATTTTGTTATTTTACTTATTTTCCACCATAATTTGCAAATAAATTCTTTAAAAATTCTACAATGTGATTTTCTGGATTTGTTTTTCTCATTTTGTCTCTCATAGTTGAGGTATAGCTATGATGAAAATGACAGACCTCTCTCATCTTTTAAGTGGGAGAACTTGCACAATTGGTGGCTGACTAAATACTTTTTTAGCCCCACTGTATTAGTGTGTAAATTTTAAGTACCGATATGTACCTTTAGGGTACCAAAATGGACCCTTTAGGTACAAACATGTCCTTTGGAAAAGGTACCGCCCCATTCCCGAGAGTGTTCATTACCACAACACATCCTGAGTACATTTTTATTGCTTAGATTGCTGTTTCAAACAACGAGAGACCATTTGGAAAAAGTGTCACGTAAATATTTTATGTTAATTGTCTGACTTTAACGATTCACTTGCCTTGAGGAAAGGCTCGCTGCTGAACTAAGAATAAACAAATCTGGAAAAACAAATGAAAGATAAGCAATATAAGAAGGAATTAAGCAATGAATAAATTAACAAATAGAAAATAAAAATGATAACGCAAAAATAAAATGAATGGTAAATAAACAAATAAAAAGGGTTAAATAAAAATTATTGAACATATCAGAATATAAAGAATTTATAGATTTATTAATAAATAAATGGGAAAAAATAAAATGATTGAATACATGAAATAATGAACACATGGATTAACAGAGAAAAAATAAATAAATAAATATATAATAAATGGGTAAATAAAAACAAAAGTGAATTATTGAATTAAAAAAATTATTAACTTAAAAAGTAAATGATTAAATAGAAAATAAAATGATTGAATGGATGGATGATTAAGTAAACAAATTAATACATAAATAAATGGATAAATTAATCAATTAGAAACAATTAATTAAATTATTAAAATAATAATTGACTGAATAAATGAATAAACAGATAAAAATGAATACATTAAAACATGAATAGTACACAGTAATAATAGCGGTGTAGTATTTGCAGTGTTAAAAGTTATTAATTGTTAAAAGTTAATATTGAACAGTACTCAGTGTTCAGTGTTGTTAAGTAATTTCACGTTTACACTGAATGTATAAGAAACTGTGTGGATGGCAGCTCAGATCATTTGATGAAAAAAGTTCATGTTGAGATTTCTGAACATGTTTTCTCACATGCTTTCCAACTGGAAATTGTTTATTTGGCATTTTTCTGTCAAATAAAACTGCACAAAATCAACCTTTTTTGTGTTACCTTTGTTTGTGAGTTAGTGAGCGACCTTTGACCTTCGTTGAAAACCACCGCCAACATTTCAGCCTTGATAAACATGAGAAAAAGCATTTTGTTTATGGCACTTGTTGATGCTCCGGTTGCTAATTGGAGGCTGTTTATAGTGTCTGCCTGCTTTAAAAGCCTTCGCTCCAAATTACGCACTGGCATGAAAACACACTCTATCAGCGTTCCCATCAAAGCCAACGGCAAACATTAATGTTCAGGATTCTTGCTAAGAGCTCCTCCCTCACAGCTTAAACCTCTGCGGACTACAGAAACGCTTCATTTGCCATTTACTTAATGCTTTCATTTGACTAACTCATTCCAGGCCACATTTTCAGGAGAGTTTGTCTGTTTTGCTACGCATTCGAATATTTACTTGGCTCATACTTGTTCAAATGCACCAGAGAGGAAGCCATTGTGCCGTTGCACATTTCACTAAAGCTTGTTATTCTTTGGCATGAAGGGTTTCTTTTTTTTTTACGTGATTTCTCAGATTCTGACTAGAACAGATTGATGTTTTGTTGCTTTATGAGGTTTCTTGTTGTTTTTTTTACAATATTTCGAAAATAACATTAAATAACATTTGTTAAACATGTTTTACTGTAATTTAATATTGAAATGTTTAATCACTGAGCATTTTATTGCATGAAAGTGACTTGCTCTTTATGCTTTCCTGTATGCGTTTACTTGATATTTTTACTTGAGTCATTTTTTATGGTCCTTTTTGTATATGTATGTGTATATTATTGTGTGTAGTTTTTATTGATTCATATTATATGTTTCAGTTTTAGTTATTTTAGCACTTTAAGCTAAACGACATGAAAATGAGAAATGTAAAAATAGCTGTAAAAATAAAAAAAAATTTAACAGTTATTATTTATTGCTTATTTTATTAAAATGACATTTTTGTATTGTTTTTAGTTTTAACTGTAATAGTCCTGCCTTGGGGATTAGATTGCATTTTTATTATTTTATTCAATTCTTCTGAGGTCACACTTTGTTTGAAATTGAAGACATTAGTTTCTGAAAATCATCCTATTAGTTGCATCTCTTGGGTAATGCATTGTACTGAATGAAAAACATGCACAGATGAAATGAGAGCTTGAAGTAAATAATGACAAGAAGTCAGTTTTGGGGGGTGAATGATATTTGCTAAATCTTGTTGTCCAAAGCACTTAAGCATTGTAATCTATTGATATTATTAGCTCTGCAAATTTCTATTTTAGACCATCCCTTCATGCACAGTTCGGTTTGCATTGATTAAATGTTCGTGTTGATGGTCACAACAAGAAGATCTGACAAGAGCATCTATTTGTGTCCGTTCTCAACTTCACACTCTTTACTCACTGTCTGTGTCCATCACACTTGACTGATCTGCTAGCGTTTACCGCGTTACCATCAGCAACTCACGGTACATCACTCGATATGTGAGCGCCCACAGCCCAAACTGTTCAGAGTTTGAGTGTTCTTTCACAAGTGGAGGTCTGTGTTACTCCACTTTTATTTAGAAAGTACAGTTGGCGAGATGCACTGCTCAAGGTTTAACCTTATAAAGCCTTGAAAGATTTCCAAATTATCAATGTGAAACAACTGATGATGTACAAAATCTTTTGATTGATTTGTACAAATGACCTGTAGGGGTGTATTAGTCGGAGGACAGCTTGAACTAACAATGGACATTACGTTTGTAACAGTATTTGTTATTTTTGTTATTTAATCATTGACAATTAACCTTGTTAATGAAAGTGTTTGATTTCCAGTAACGTTAGATGGCAGCACCGTTCTACTAAACTATAACCCT
>JAUMHQ010000065.1:15629570-15645577 GCA_032361165.1 Enteromius paludinosus | reverse complement strand
GAGATGGGAGAAAGTTGTAGAAAGTCAACCATCACTGCAGGCCTCCACCAGTCGGGGCTTTATGGCAGAGTGACCCGATGGGAGCCTCTCCTCAGTGCAAGACACATGAAAGCCCACATGGAGTTTGCTGAAAGAAACACCTGAAGGACCTGAGAGGATCCCCAAATCCAGGTGTGAAAAACTTGTTGCATCTTTCCAAAAAAGACTCTTTTCTACAAAAAGTCTGTATTCGATCAAAAGGGTGTTTCTACTAAATACTGAGCATAAATACTGAGCATACTGAATACTTATGACCATGTGTTATTTCAGTTTTTCTTTTTTAATAAATCTGCAAAAATGTCAACAATTCTGTGTTTTTCTGTCAATATGGGGTGTTATTTTTGCTTTTTGTTGAACTACTCCTGAGATGTTTGTTAACATTCGGATATGTTTGGATATGAATCAGATCGCTGACTGCTTTCCAAGCCTGTTGTAGGTAATCACATAAAAAATTGGAGAAACATGTAGTCAGTTGTTTATTTTGTTTACCACAATGTTTGTTGGTTAGAAAACCCTATTTTACAAGTTACGAATTTCCCATATTACATGGAAAGTTTGTGTGCAGCAATGCATCTGCCATGCTGGTGTTTATTTATTGGAAGTAAATAATGTGATGTTGTGATGTTTATCCATCACGACATGATTCTGAGAACTTATGTCATCCTCCTCTTTGTGAGATGCACTTCAGTCAGCGTTGAATTGGTAAACACTATTGTATCACTAAAAACGGCCTTGGATGAGCGACCTTATTAGCTCTAATAATGTAATGTGGTCTGTGGCTTTAACTTTTCTGTGATTTTATCAAACTAACCTTTGTTAATTACATTGCAACTCTTGATGGAAGCAGATAAGGTGCTAATTGCTGTAGGTGCTATTAGCACAGATAGAGCATCTAATGGGCTCTGCCGAAAGTCACACATCAGGTGCCCTGTGCTGATCAAAATAACGATTCGAGCCATTTGCCAGAGACATTCAAGAGCTGTTATTTTAACCTACACAGTGTTTCTTGGTCTAACGGTGAGTTTTATAACGCTTTCTCTTTCCAGATGGCAAAAAGGACGCTAGATCTGACTGGATCTCCTCTCTCTCTCCATGTTTCTTTGTGGCCTGTCACCTCAGATGCTTCCTGAGACCTTCAAGGTCGAATTAATAGTCAAATTTGTACCTCTCTGTCCAGCACAGGGAGTTTCTTCTCAGCACTATGTAAATTTCACTGCATATATTTGAAATTTAGATAGCCATCTCTCTAGACGTTTGCATCGAGTCTATTTGTTGTGCCACAAAAGCATTAGGCCAGGAACTTACTTTATGACCCTCCTTGTCAGGTTTTGGCTGGGAACAAGAAAACAATAGTGTGAACCGTGGACAACTCCCAGTCAGCGATATGACAAAATGCACCAGGAAACACCTCGTTACCTCTTCAGGAAATGCCGTTTTTCTCCTTCTACACCTTCTTTTGAAACCGCTGGATAAAATGTGTTTTGTGCATTGGAAGGGAGTGTTGTTCATACAGTGTACAAACATGGCATCAGCCAATTTAACCACTCTCATATTCTAATACAGTACATACATGGCATGCACTGTATTATTTATGTGGTGGTGTTAAGATCAATTGATAATCAACTTAAACACTTGCATATTAAGGAAGGATGATAGAAGTTGAACATATATGTGAACGCTGACTACATGCACTGGAATAGCACTGCTCCATGCATATTCAAATTAAATCAATGCCATTCTTTTCTGGAAAAACAAGTCAGAAAGCATCATGTAAATAAGGCTCATTATACCATGTGCTGGATCCATGGATGCCAGCGTTATTTGCCTGACACAATTAATGCTGCATTAGTACTTTGTGCTATTACCTGATTTGCATCATTCTTTAGTCAAAAATTTTCAGCACCATTACGCCAGTGTTACATGGTCCTTTAGAAATATTTCTAATATGGTGATTTGCTGCTCAATAACATCTGTTATAATTATAGATATTGAAAACAGTTGCTGCTGTGACAGAAAAGGTGTTCTGTTTTCAGGAGTTCTGCATTTATCAGTTCGTCAGAGGCCATTAAGCACTTTTTCCTCTGAAATAGTTTTCTAAAGGAAGAACATTTTGAATAAGAGCTTGATTATGTTCCCTGGGTTGGTTGAGTACTTGGGTTATTTTTGTAATTGCAGAACCTCTTTTGGAAATGATGCAAGTGCACAAGTACAAGTAATCACAGTGTTTTATTCGTCAATAGGACAGCTTGTGTCATTCATTTAAATAAAGGCCTTTGGATCTTTTAGATGTTGTTTTGTTGTAGTTTGAATCTCGTATACACATACAGTACATATAATTATAATAATATATGCATTATGTATCTATTTTAATGATAAAAATTTCTAAACATTACTATATATATGCAGTAGTCAACATCTGAAGTGGTGAACTTTCATCAAAGTTGTCCTAAAACTTGAAACCTATATGCATTCTTGTCTCAGAACAACTTTGATTAACTTTAATGATCCACTTTAAATGCTGACTAATGTATATATAAATATATTTATACTCAAACGATTATGCTGTTTGCCTCCTGATGTTGTCACTTAATTTTAAGTGCATATGACTGATTAATGCATGATCTCATCAGGTCATTAACTGTACTATAATATGGGCCAAAGGTTTCTGTGTCAGTGTATCTCTCTTTCTCTGTGTGTGTGTGTGCGCGTCTGTATAAAGGTCAGCGTGTTTTTATCAGTGCAGATCTCAGAGTGTTTCTTTGGTATATCTAACAGCGTTTTCCCTCTGTAGCATCTGCAGGACGAACCCTCCACCCTTATCAGTCAGGCTCAGATAACTAGATTCTCCATTTCAACTTGACCCGCTGCTGATACAATATAAGAGGTGTGTGTGTGTGTGTGTGTGTGTGTGTGATTGGCAGCTTTATCAGTTATGTTTAATGCTGGTTTAATGATCAGGTCCATTCACCCCCTGGGCATAGAGGAACAGATATGTGTCAGATCATGTGGGTCAGTGCTCTGTCACATGCATTTGATGTTTGTCAATCAATGTCTTCAATGAATGTTTACAAACTATTTCCTTTCATAATGTTTATATATCCCAAAAATAATAGAATTCAACAGGATATATATTTATTTTTTTATTCATTATCCAAAGACAATTCAGCCTTGCAGAGATAAACAAATAACAACAATACAAATAGGAGAAGGCAGACAGCAATGTAATGTATGTGGAGATAGTCCAAGAGAACACTTCATTGTATTTATTAAAAAGTATATGGCCCAAAGGTAACTGATTGCAAAAGCTGAGAAAGAATTCTATTTCATGACTGCACCAAACTGCTGCATTTAATGAAAGGCTGTCATTTTCTTTCAGAATAATGTATTCCAGAAATGTGTATTAAAGGATTAGTTCACCCAAAAATTAGAATGTGTTGAAAATGTACTCACCCTCAGGTCATCCAGGAAGTAGATGAGTTCCTCACAGCAGATTTGGAGAAATGTAGCATTCCAGCACTCCATCTGCAGTGAATGGGTGACGTCAGAATGTGTCCAAACAGCTGATAAAAGCATCACAATAATCCACTCCAGTCCATTAATGTAAATATTTACATGAAGTAAAAAGCTGTGTGTTTGTAAGAAACAAATCCATCTTTATGACGTTTTAACTTCATAACAATGGCGGAGTCTATAATCCGTAATAACGCTTCTTCCAAGGACAAAGTTTGTCTCCGGTTGTCCTCTCACATTAAAATTGTATTTACTTTTTGGGATTTTTTGGATTCTGATTCTGACGGCACCCATTCACTGCAGAGGCTTAATTGGTGAGCTAGCATTGTAATTTCTCCAAATCTTTTTATTTTTAGGTTATCTATTCCTTTATAACCACACTGGACCCCACAGACTTTCATTGTATGGACACAAAACCCCTCAGGATATGTTATTTTGTATTTTTACATTGATACAATTTTTAGGGGTAAACAATCGCTTTAATGAAAAATAGTTGCAGTACAGTAGGTTTTTATCAGAGCTAATGTATGGATAGCCTACTAAGCTATAATTTGCCTTATTTTTTTTTTATATCCATACGCTGAGCAGATGTCATTGAACTCTTTCATTTTTTTGACTCACATAAAGACACTTCTGTATGTGGCAATAGGAAAAACAGTTCAATCACATGAGTCTCTTTAAAAAAGATTATTCATTATCCGGTGTCTGCTTTCCTGTTTGCTGATGTCATTAGTGGCGTTTGGTCAAGAAAGCAAATATTGCTCATATAAAGCCTAAACATGATCTGCACAAGTATGCATTTGCATTATGGCAATGCATTTTGGGGCGAGCACTATTAAGTTTATGTATTGAAGTGTGTGTATTACAATGTGCAACCGGAAGGCTGAAAACATGCCATCAGTATTATGCTTTAAAAGAAAACGTTTTCGTTGAACCATGACAGTTAGTGTAATTCACATGAACGACCCTTTTAAGGAGGTACTTGGCGAGCAAAGCTTCCGTTTCTTTGGATGAGAATCTTTGAAGCGGCGTGCAGCCTCTCATCTTTGTAAGACAGAGTTTGTTGCCATGGTGATGGAAGAAGAGAGAGAGAGGGAGACAGGCATTGAAGTGCACGCAGCTGCCACATGACGCCATAGTTGTCACCACGGCAACATACTTGGTAAGTATTTTCATCTGAATGAAATCCAATGGACATTTACCTTGATGTGTATTTTCAGTATGTTGATTACACCGATGAACTAACTGTGCATGTAATAGTAAAATGTCTTCAAAATCTATCAAAATGATTCGATTACGTCATTAATCTCTCATTTTAGGTTTTTACCATCCAATCAGATCCTGATGCGCAAAATCAAGTCCTGTGCTATGTTTTTCTCACTGAATACCAGTCAGTTGGAAACCCTAAAATGGTTTAATATTTCATGTTCCTTTAATATGTTTAATATTAATGTAAAGTTTTGTTTTCCAGGGAAATTCTTTAAATTATTGTTGCTTCTATTTTCAAGTTTTACTTTCATTAATAATTATGCATTAAATGAATCTTAAAGTGATAGTTTTCTACTTCAAATAAATGCTTTTCTTTAGAATTGTCTATTCATCAAAGAATCCTGAAAAATAAATGTTATGAAATAGTATGTATCATAATTTCCCCCCCCCAAAAAAAAAAAAAAAAAAAAAAAAAATATATATATATATATATGTATGATTTCTAAAGGATCGTGTGATGCTGACAAATGGAGTAATGATGCTAAAAATTCAGCTTTACATTACATAAATAATAATGTAATAGAAAATGGTCATTTTAAAATTATAATAATGCAGTTACATATTCTTTCAAGTACATCAAAAAAAATACAAAAATACCAACCCACTTTTTTATGGTTCAGCGTTAATGTTGACATTTCTGTCTTTTGTTTTCTTGACAAATCTGAGAAAGTTTGAGACATTGTTCCTGGGGTCAGTCAGTGCAGTAAATAAACCAACATCTAGATTGGCTATCTATTTCGTCACAGATATTGAAGACCTCTTTACTGTTCTACAGTCTTGAGATGAATTTCGTGATCATTAATTCTCAGACTGACGAAGATGTTGGCATTCCTGCTATGATATATCTCAATAGTACATTGTTCCTCATGAATTGCTTTTCTGTCCATGCCGATTCGTTCCCCCGCTCGATAATAAACACAGTTACATGTGTGACGAGCATCTCAAGTCAGCTGATGGTTATGAAACGGACACTAAGAAAACGGCGCTATTGTGAATTCAATGTAAAAACACTGAGAGTAAATGTTGTGGGGTAAATCTCCTGAGGTCACACTCAGTTAATGTGTGTGAAGTCTTGGGAATTTCTCAGATGCAAAGGCCTTTGAAATCCGAGACTTTTAACATGGCTGCACGGCCTCAGATTGCCTTAAAGCTGGCAATAACACAGAAATGACTAAACTGGCCTGACTAAAGCACCCTGATGTGACAGAAATATTGATGTCAGAGAGGAGGAGGGTAACAGGAGATCTGTGACAGCAGCTGAGAGAGAGTTCACAGCCTCCCCAAACCCATCTGAACTGAAGATCCGTGACTGCTCATCTGTCTGCTGAGGCTCGGTTAAACCCTGCTTTCGGAAACAAAAATGTGTTCCAAGAATGCTTTAAAGTTAAGAAATTTCAAAAAGGTTTTTGCGCTAATGTTTTGAGAATGTTATCAAAGAACAGACAAGTTTAAAGGTGCTGTATGTGTGTAGCTATTAAAGCACCCAATAGTATACCCAATAGTATTTTGGCCCACCGGGTTGCCAGTTGGTGGAAAACACAGCGTATTGCAGCCATGAAATCCAGCAGATTGCACTTGACCTAAAAAGCCTCTACATCCAATAACAAAGCTTGGTGACCAGAGGAATATTAAAATGCAGATAAACCAACGTACAGTGTGAGGCCCATTGCCCACCACTGTCAATGTGCTTTTCCTTCTAAATCTGGCAACCTGCGTGAGATGGATAAACAAGACCAACAGTGGCAGGTATTATACTTTTTGTCCTCCTAAATCTGGCAACCTGTGTGTTTCGAGTCTGAGATAGTATTAAAAGGATGTTGAGAATGTTATCAAAGAACAGACTTTAAAGGTGCTGAATGGGTTTTGTTTTGTAATAAAGCATAACAACACCATAATAAATACCTAAATGGATAAACAAGATTAACAGAGCCAGTTATGGATGTGTGTTCCGTATCAGAATATCTGGTTTTGTTTCGTTCTGTTTGATTCTGCCCATTGACATAGTATTTTGGATGCCAGTTGGAGGGAAACTCAGCGTATTGGAGCTATGAAATCCAGCAAACAGATGAGAGATCGCAGATAGTTCCTGACCTAAAAGCCACTACACCCATCTACAAAGCTTGATGACGGAGAAATATTAAAATGCGGATAAATCAATTTATCAGCATATATATAGTGTAGGGCTTGTTGCCTATCACTGTCATTTGTGCCTGTCCTCCTCCATCTGGCAACCTGTGTGAGCGTCCAGTCTGAGATTGGAAGAACGTTTGTTGACAGATGAATATATAGTTATTGTAGTTGATTGTAGGCTATTAGATTTGTGTTCATGTTGTAACTACACGGGCTTTGTGAGATTGTTACTAATGCCAGTGACAAATTCAATTACATAAAAATTAAATGTTTAATTGAAAGCATTGTATGGTGATGCTCAGTTTGAACGCCATTTGCTCCAACATTTGCATTTTGCCAGTTATTATTATTATTATTGGTCAATTTGCTCATTTAAAACAGCCCTTTTCTGTTTTGTTAATGGGGTTTGGTTTAGTTTTAAATGTTTACACTGTAAATCTACCACTTTCTTACAACCTTGTCTGCAGAGCTTTTCATGTGGAGGTCAGAGCATTATAGTAGTACCCAACGGATGGCTTTTACTTGTACCTTAACCCTGTACAGCAGCCTGACATATAAAATGATAGTCAGACTTTTATGTATGATATAGTCATAATAGTATTAAATTTTGAGGTGGGTCAACCATTTTTTTTATATAAATACATAAATATCTGTAAATACTCTATATTCCCTGAAAATATCTAAGTAATGAATGCTTAGTTTGATTTCATTGTCTAAAAATGATGTGTGGATTATTAAAGGCAGGGTAAGTGGTTTCTGGGGGCTGTTCCAGAAAGCAGGTTGTGTGAAATACCTGGGTGTCTCAACTTTCGGTTCCAAAAACGGAGGTAAATTTAAGGGTACGCAAGTAGCCTTGCTCTCTGAAGATAACCTGCTCCGGAGTAGGCTATGCTTCAGAGTTTGCTTACTTCAGAGCTATCAGCGCATGCATGTGTGCTCTAATGACCGTGGCAGAGTGCACACAATATTATACCCACCAGGCACCGGACATCCATATAACGTCAGATTGACGTTGCATTTTGGTTGAAAATGAAAATTGGGTTGATGTCAGTATTTGATGTTGACCTAACGTTGGATTTTGGTTACACAACCTAAAAACAACAAAATATCAATGTCAGGTGACGTCAGTATTGGACGTCAATTTAACACTGACATTAGACGTTGAATTTTGGTCACCTGACGTAGCAACCAAAATTTGACCAAATATCTATGTCTTATGACGTTGCCTGCTGGGATGTTATTACAATAAAAAGATTATTGCACAACTACAAGTTAGGTGGTGATATGCACTAAGTATGTAAATGACCTTTGAACAGAAGAAGAAGAAAAAACAGCATGGCACGCTTTTTCTTAGCGTTGATTTGTTGCTCTGTTCAGAATGTCTTGCATGTTAACCATGTTAAACTCATATAGAACATGGTAAACTTTGAATAAAGCACAAAATCACTTGAGATTATCCACTGTCATATTTTAAAATTAGAAAATCTTTATATTTCAAACTGAATGACAGTGGATTATGTGCTTTATTTAAAGTTTAACAAGTCCAATATGAGTTTAAATATCATATTACTTGACCTTATAGCCATACTGAAAGCAAGTTTAAAGATGGCCGTTAAAACTGTGAACTCACTGTAAATCAACGAGTGTATTTCATAACAGAGATGTTATCAGTCACTCTGTATTAATGATGTTTAATATTTATGAATTATATCATACACATATGCATTTCGTTGCGAGAGCATCCGATTCGGATGTTATCACGCGATTTGAATGGGCCGTTATCAGTCGTTATCAGCCCATTCATATGGGTCAGTAGGGGCCTGCTGCACCTACTGGTAAAACTTGAAATGAAATTAATTATTCTGGCGATTAGATTGTGTTTATTTAACGTCTACACCTACGGAGCAACACGCTTTCAGAGAGAGCCCGCCCACACACGCGTCTGATTGGCTGTGATATTCGAATGATTCTGTCACGGTGTCGCATGAAGTAAGAGCATGGTGTGAAGCATTTATGAAAAATCTCTTACCCTGCCTTTAAGTAAGCCAAAGTTGATTGAGTCTAGTAAGTGTTCAGGCTGCTAACAATATAAAAGTTATTCTTATGTTTAAGTTTCCAAACTTCTGCTATAGCGCTCCTTGTGGCAGCCCTGAGAATACAACATTAATTGTGCCTGCATGGATAAAGTATGAATCAAAACATAAGTCATGACTGCTGTCATAACTACAGAGGACATACAGGGTTCATTTGAACAATGCTCTCATTTATTCTGCAGCAGTGAATTGTTTATCTCTGTCTGACATTAGTATTCAAATGCATTCAGAGCTGTTTGGTGACACTACGCGATCATTCCTCATGCTTTATTCAGATTTCAACCAATAATTATTCTTAATCAGATTTCCATGCCTGTTGAAAGTAATGATGCGTAAAAGCTTTAAGCTGGATATGAAAAGGCCCTGCTTTATGTTCAGCTCAGTTCATGAGTTCATGCCGCAGTGGTTTGATGAACGTTCGTTTCTGTGGAAATGTGTTACCATAAAACGTGATGCTCTAAAATGTTAAGGAATGGAAGGAATATCGAATAGAATAGACCATTGTTTTGGTTGTTGTCTTTTTTCATTAGAAATGAGGATGTTGTCTGAAATGAAATAGACTCTGCACTCTGCTTGTGTCTTTGCAAAAAAGATGAAAAGAGATTGTGAATCAAATTATCAGCAGTCACGTGACTCATGTGTCATGAATGATAAGATATGGACAGGATGTGTTCATTTCACGTCTATTTTATCATTTGAACCCTCATGGTTATTAATGGAGCATCTGTTTCACACACGATTAATAATATTAGTGGATTAAATTTTTTATGTGCTTAATATTCATTCATTGATTTAAAACATGCTGTATTCAAATTTGGATTTCCTTTATAAATAGTTTAAACTACTAAATCCACTGAAAATAATAAAAATAAAGTCTAATTAAAATAAATTCCATAATGCTGTACATTTTTATATAGATACCTATTTAATGAATGCTGCATTTAATTGAAATAATTTGGGTTTTCTTTAAGATAATAAAATAAAAATCATACTGTTGTCAATTTGTTAGATATGTATTATGCTGTTTTAAAATAATATTCACAATTCCAAATTAAAAATAAAAAAAAATTATAAAATACACACTTCTGCCAATTTACTAATATTTAATATTTTATAATATTTGTTATGTCTAAAGCATTCAATATTCACATTGACTGTAATCATAAAATAGTTAAAGAATTTAATAATCACAAATCTGTGAGATTCTGTAATATTCACAAATCTATAAAAAAAAAATTACAATAATAATATATTAAAAAAATCCATAATAATTGATCTTTGATGTATGCTGTATTCAGATTTTAACATTTACAAATCTGTAAAAAAAAAAAAAAAGAACATACTACAGTCAGTTTATAGATAATGAGTAATTTTAATTAAATACTTTTAAATTAAAAGTCCTTTTTTTTTAAACAGGACCAGGTGACCTGAACTAACTCTACACTGAGCACAAGCAGTGTTTTCAGTTTAGCCTGACCTCAGCTGAAAGTGACCCCAGGGCTTTTCCCACAGTGTCAGCCAGACCTGAGCACTTGATCCTGGTAATATAGAATACATCCCTTGTAAAAACATACAGAAACAGGAGAAGCTGGGCTGTCTTGCCTGGGTTTCAGCCCCGACCCGTCAATGTGCGGCTGGTGTTTTTGTGCCATCTTATCTGCAGTGACCGAGAGCGAGATACGACCTCTCTTTGTTGTGTTCTGAGAGCAGATGTTTGCAGATATCACAGAGAGATTGTGAGAACAGCCTTGAGGGTGACATGGTGTTGTTTTCAGCAGTGAATTTAAATGAAAATGCTTGGAATGAGGAGACACGTCCTTCACCTGCTTCAGACTCACTCTTTCTACTCTTGCTGTTAATGCAACATTCACTGTACAGTCCACAATATTTGCATTTCTCTATGCATAAAGTATCTGCTACATGACATTCTTTGTTTGCAGAAATGTGCAGCACGTGAAAAGCACTTATCTCAGTTTTGCATTTCCAGTGTGATGAACTGGAAGTGATAGCAACTCTTTCTCAAACTGTTATTGAGGGTTAGATATATATTGGATTAAAACTGCAAAATATCTAGTGCATTTCATTTTGCATTTAATATATGAAATACAAAATATATTTATTTTAGAGATGCAATCACTGTATTATCATGCAAAAAATATGCACACTGATATACAACCTTCTCATAACTGTTAATACCTACTACCTGAACTGGTCTTTGCAGTAGTTGCAGTATTTGCACACTCCATAGCCCTTACACACTTGCACACTTGCACGTGCACTTTGTCATCTGTTGTCTATTATTGTCTCTTTTTGTTTCGTTTCACTGTGTACTGAGCTGTATATGGTTGGAATGACAATAAAAGTCAAATATATAAAGATTTAGTTTTGAACTTTATATATATATTATTTGTTTATTTTTTAAAGTTTTAAATAGTTTTATGTTACTATTTTGTGTGAGAGAGACTGGGTAGGATGTATGTATGCATGTGTAAATGTGTATATATATATTTATATAAACGTAAATGCTATTATTTGAGTACTATTAAGTTTTAATGTGCTTTTGTCATTTTTATTCGTTTTGTCCTTTTTTCCTTCACAACTATAGGAAATCAACAATAAGCTGTCAGTCTGTGAGAACCGGCACATCTGTGTCTTTTGCACTTCACTGAATAACTTTAAACACAGTTACCTGAAACATCTGTGTGGTGATATAATAAAAAAAAGAAATTGCATTTACATAATGCAAATGTGTTCCTCTGCATTATCACCTAAAGTTAATGTGAAGTTCAAGATGCTGCATGCAAACTTTTGGATATGAGAGCGGCCTTCTCATTGGTTTTGGTCTCATGTTGCATTTCTGTGCTAACCTGTCTCTTTATTCATCCGCAAGCAATTATGACAATTAGTAGGTGACAACCTCTGCAGTGTCTTGAAATAAAGATGCTCTTCCTCTGATGTTTACATGACCCTCTTGATCTAGCGGAGGTGTCAACATTTTAAAGTTCTAGCTAAATTTCTTTCATTCAACTTCTGGAAAGCTTTTAAGTTCTTGAGTTATGCAACAAGTGAAGCATTCATCTGCAGTTTGTGTTCTTCTCATGCAGGTTTAGAGAAGTCTGATGTGATTTCACAGTGGCTGCCATCCTTTGAGGTTATGAATGTCCTTTTTTTGCCTCCCTGGATAACTGGATCAACTGTACTGAACCCCTCGTCTCAGCTCATTACACAGGTCCAAACATGATGCTATCTGTGGAGTAATAAAGGGATTAACATGAGGATCTTCAGGCCTAATGTTCAAAAACAAAGTAAATAATGCCAATCTAAGACCACAAAGGAGGAGTTCACCCGAAGCTGAAAATGTGTTCACCCACAAGTTCGTTTTATCATTGGAACATATTCTGTAGTGAATGGGTGCCGTCAGAATGAGAGTCTAAACAGCTGTTAAAAACGTCACAATAATAGACAGCACTCCAGTCCATCAGTTGATGCCTGGCGAAATAAAAAGCTGTAGGTTTGTATGAAAACAAATCTACATTAAGTCGTTTTAAACAATCACTTCTTTCCAAAATATGAGTAAATATAATCCATATTTATGCTTCCTGCAGTGAAAAGGTGGAAGAATACACCTGCAAATTTGTAATTTGAATGTGTTTTGGTTTGAAAACGGTGCATGATTTGTGAATATGCCTCTCCTGATGCAGACAAGAGAATACATTTTTATTGAGGACTCAATCCACGTTTTTTTACTCACATTCTGATGGCACCCATTCACTGCAAAGCATCTTGGAAGTCCTGAAGGTGAGCACATTTTCAGCAAAACTTACATTTTTGGGTGAACTATAGAAACTATACATTTTGATTAAAATAACATCAAGAAGAACTTTTTCAAGTAATTTAACTCTTTTGTAATAAGAAAGAGTTTCTTGCGCTACAAATAACTTTTAAGACTGAAGTCTCTGTTCTCTATCTGCTGCTCTCATTCTGTGGTCTTATCTGCTCTGGTGTTTGTTGCTGGTAAGCAATTTGCTGAAAATTTTCAAGGCCTCTCTTGAAGTGCCTCCCATCCGATGGAAACAGCCTTGTGATTAGATTCTGCTGCGCTCAGCGTTTGGAAATCACAGGCGCAGTCAGAGAGTTTGAGACTTGATAAGCTCACAGGCCTCTGATGCTTTAATCAAACTCTTTACTGAGTTTAATTTCAGATAAGATACCATGTGCTCAAGTGTACTTTATCATGAACAGAAGCAAGAAATAAAATTAAATCGGGGTCATTTGGGGGCCATTGTATTCATTTGTCTGCGTGCAGGACCACGTTCAATGCATATTGCTGGAAATACTGGACATGCTTTTTTATATTATGCTGCATTTTATTATTCAGCGCAGTAATTTAATTAACTCATTAATTCTTATGCATGGACTTGGTGCACTCGATGCAAAATAGGTCATGTTGATTTATGTTACTTAATTTTATTGTTTGCACAAAACTAGTTCATTGAAATTAATCGCCTGCATGCGTTTGGAGATTTCAATGAACATAATCTATCCCAATAAGCTAGAATTCTGTAATAATATTGGTATATTAGAGTGCATGCATGCATGTCACTGTGCATATTACATTATATATAGCGTAATGATAATAATAATTCTGCGCTGCATTGTTTCCTGCTGAATAGTCTGTTTCACTTAGAAATACTGTTTATGATATGGCAGTGAAATGCATTATGAATGCTGCTTCATTATGGTTTTTTTTAATAATTGAAAGTTGATAGTGAATATAGTTGATGGGAGAAAAAAATAATAATGTGACATCTGTTTTGTTTTCCAACCAGTTTCCACTCTCATCTGCAATTGAAATGAGGAGGATTATTTGCATACCAACATTATTGCCTCTTTTTTTCTCACAGGAAGACGAATGCAAAAGAAGCGTTGAGTGCTGAGCATGTCAGAGATGCACCTGCAGCGGGCCGCAGGAAGCACATACAATAGAGTTTGTGTCAGCTCTGAGCATCCTGCGTGCTTCCTGTTCTGGAGGAAGTCAAGATTCCTTTAGGTTCGTGCACATGCACATTTAGATCCCTTTCACTTCTTACACTTTCACACGCACTTAAGCTCAACATCAACAAGAGGTTTATTTATTAATGCACATTTATAGTCGTGTTGTGCATGTTCATCTTTGTAATCTCTCATCAAAATGTAATAGCATGCTCTGAAATGGCTTTCTTTTCTGCTGATGTCATCAGCACCTCCAATCCACCAATCACCATCCAATCAATTCGCATGGATAAAATCAAGCTCTGTCCCACGTGTTTCTACCTGTATAACCTTTAAAGGAATATTTCACCCCAAAAAAGAACATCTGTTGAAAATGTAATTTTATTTAGAGTTGGAGACATCTTGCACTGCACTTGGTCACCAATTAATCCACTGCAGTGAATGGGTGCCGTCAGAATGAGAGTCTCAACAGCTGATGAAAACATCACAAGTAAACCACACCACTCAAGTCCATCAGTTAACGTCTTGAGAAGCAAGCATTCATCCAATGGTGAGAAAGCGAGTCTACAAAACCCTTGGATGGAGTACATTTTCAGCAAGTTTTTATTTTTGCTGGACTATTAATTTAATGCATCATTTTTAATGCAAGCTGCTTGTGATGCTGTTTCATGTGAACTTGTTGAAGGGAACTTACAAAAGAAGAGTGTCATAAGTGCTGGATGTGCATCACCGATTTTAAATGCTCGCTTAAGTGTATTATGAAACAAATTTGGAACAAATCAATTTCAGTTCCAGTGGGGCAGTGAGCTTTCAAGTCAATGAGTAGTTATTGATTTATGTCTGGCCTTTAAACTCCATAGCATAGTTCAATAACAGAGAGGTTACAGCCCGGATGTTTGGGTGACGTGATTTGGTTTTCTGTTAATGGCATCTGTGTTTTGTCATTTTCTATTTGTAGTCCTTCCAGTAGAGGAAGAAACAACAACAACACTCAAGGAAGCATGAAGTCATGATCGTCAGTCTCTCCTGCTGTGCGGCAGAGGCTCTGTGTCAATATTTTTAGTGCTTTAGTAATTATAATGCCCTGTTGATTTAATGCAGAGCCAATGCTGCGGATGAGATGCACAATATGCAATTTCATATTCTGATTGAGGGCATGAACTTCTAATAGCTGGCTGTCATCAGTGAAACGAGTTATAAAAGGCTCTGGAGCAGCATGGGTCAAGCTAACCGAGCGAGACGGATGTTCTTGTGATGTAACAGGCTTTGGTTTGTCACCTTCAGAAATCACCTGGACTAAAAGCCTCTAAATACGTGTTAATTTGATGTTTCTCACAGGTGATGTAACTCTGTTGGGCTTATGCGGACGCTCAGTTTCTTATGACGTCAATATCATTTATAATATATCTAATTTAAAAGATCTAACAGATGTCATTTTATTGATATTTTTGAAATCGATCATTTGTTTTATTTTACTATTTTCATAATCAATTCAATTTTCAGTAGTTATGCATCTTGTCATTTTATTGTGCATATTTTTTGCTTTATATATATATATATATTTTATACAGGTTTTTTTTTGTTTTATTTACATTTTATTAATAAGTAAATAAATGAGAAATGTTGCAGCTAGCTGAAATAAAATGTTATAATTAGTTTCAATTAGTGCTGTCAAATAATTAATTGCATCCAAAATAAAAGTTTTTGTTCACAGAATATATGTATACTGCGTATATAGACCTATATATAAATACACACATACAGTATATATATAATATATATATTCTTGGATATAAATATAAATCTTGTTAATATTAGTTAAAAACATTAGTTAACATGAGTTAAGAATAAACATTATTTATTAATCTTAGTTAAGGCAAAAGTCTTACCAATATATTTAAAGGTGCCACAGAATGCATTGAGAGAATATTTTAAATTGTTCTCTGATATGTACATAGAAGGTATGTAGCTTAG
>JAUMHQ010000065.1:15602307-15625368 GCA_032361165.1 Enteromius paludinosus | reverse complement strand
CTGAGAAACAGCCAATCAGAGCAGACCTCCTCATTACTATTCATGAACCTTCCAAATAAGGCAAAAACAGACTGTTTTATTCTAGGGTCAAATTCTAGGGTTGTAAATGGACCTGTAAAACCGTTTCTGAGCATTTTTTCCCCTTACCTAAGCTACATACCTTCTATGTACATATCAGAGAACAATTAAAAAAATTATCTCAATGCATTCTATGGCACCTTTAAGTTATGTTCAAGCTGAACGAACATCAGGCATTTCTGCTGAGTTCAGTTCCTTTAAAGTGTCACGAAAGCCTATTTTTTGGTTTCGTTGGAGTACAATGTCTTTTAATTATTAGTTTTGTACACTTTACAAATTCTGAAGGTCGATGCATTAAAGAATCATTAAGTCACTTGCACTCTAAGTACAAATACACTTAAAAAGGTTAAACAACAATACATGTAACAATTACAATAAATGTAGCATTAAAAGACATTTAAGTCACTTAAGTGTCCAGAAGGCAACTGTTTCTTGTAAAACTATTCTGCATCCATTTGTTATGAATGTCATTCTAGTTTGTCTGTGGTTTAAGTGCTCACTGCTGGCCTTGAGTTATTCACTTAAACATAACTTATAGTTACATCATTTAAAAGATTACCGAGGTAATAGTTTAATCAGTGTGAATGTAATTACAGTAGATGACAAAACATTCCTGCTGTCTGGGAGGCTGGCTGTTCCAGATCGTTGGAAATTCCCTGTGTTTTATGGTCAGTCGTGGCTCTAGACTGTAAACACTCAATGACACAGTAAAGGCTGGGAGTGACAAGAAAAGTTTAGGTAACTCTAAATTCACATTTTAATACTCTGGGCTGTATATTTGATTAAGAATAAAGACAATGAAACAAGACAATTGTGAAATATTTCAATGTAAAATAAAAATGTTTTGTATACGCCAGTGTGTGGGCTCTTTAGTCACAGTATATTTGTAATGTAATTATTGTTGTAACCCACAAGGCAGAAAAATTAGTGAAGCACTTTACAACTAGTTTTATTGAGATGCACAGTTACAACCAATAAATACAGTGTAACAAACTAATTTTAGACCACCTGTCATTACAAGAGAAAACAAATATTTTAGTAAAACATTGCCAAAACATCGTTTAAAACTAGTTTTGTCATTTATTAGGCAAATAACTAAATAGTCTCACACATAATTACCAAAAAACATAAGGCTTTGATAACTGTTGCCAATGTTTTAATGTACTTTTCCACAGTCTCTCTTGTTACTGACCGTAGTTGGACATCTGAATAAAAACATTTAAAGGGTGTTTTACTATTTTTTTCTGCATTTCTTGTAAAACAGTGAATTCGAAAATCCATGAATGTATATTTAAGCATTAAAGCACTACTGTGACTGAAGAGCTCACATATACTGGTAGATTAACCATTCCAGGCACATAATTCTCTTTTACTTTTCAGAGTGTTTTTTGAGCCGTCCTCCCATCCACATGCAGAGATAATGCCAGTGTGTCTGCCCGACGGGAATGTCACCGATGACGTACCATAATTAACAATGTCCATCAGCCTGAGCTCATCCGGGAGAGACGCCTGTGTGCCGGGGAGGTATTGATGAGTGCTTGTGATGCTTTTCAGTGTAGTGAAAGCGTTTGGCAGCAGGATCCTGCGGCTCTGTCTCAGAAGAGCTTTGGCGGACGGTGGAGCTGAGATGGGTAGATGGCCTGGAATACACTGCATGACTTTTGCCCCAGTTTACAGTCTGAAAAAAAAGTCTGAGCTAGTCCGGAGGTTTGAATTGACAGATTTGATAGGAAATCACAGACTGTATGAAGGTCACAGACGCTTTAGGCTCTAATTCCATCCAGTTGAGTCGATTTAAGAGCACGTATTGTTTACATTGGTCATGAGGCTCTGCGTGTATTGCATTGCAACCTTTACTTTTAAACGTTTTTTACACCACAGTATAACAAATAACTAACAATAATGATAAAACAACAACAAAAACAGTTTGAATGAAGTCCGAATCCTAAAACAGTAATTGCACAATTTATTCATGCTGCAATGCTTTCTGGTAACTCACAAAGTGAGTATAAACTTTGTTTGTAGTATTACTTCTGCACAATATATATTTCTCATTAATAAGCCTAAAATGCATTTTAATGTCAACTTTACTGAGGATTGTATTGTGTCACCCTTATTTAAAGTGAGCTTGAAGTATACTTGCAATAGTTTAACTTTAGCACAGACTTGGTATGCGTTTCCGCACAATTAAAGTGCATTAAGTACAAAATCCAATTTAGCAGACTTAAGTATACCAGTTTATACTTAAAGTACTTTATTGAGTGGATAAATTTGAAAATGCATTTGTAGTACAGCATGAATCAAATGTATTTCACATGTGTTTACTTTAATTTTTTTTTTAGGATAGACTCAAAAGGTTACATAAACTGAAAATGTGCAGTTGTATTTTTTTAGGTGTGGGTGGTCGTTAGATTGTTGCTTTTGTGTGTCTCTCTGTCCACGGTTCACCTAATGACGTGAGATATACGGTATGTCTTTCATCTGTTGATGACACTCACAGAACTGTGCTTACAGGGATTACAGTATATGCAGCTTCACTGAAAGCTGTGAGTTCTTTGAATGAACGCAAAACATTAGTGAAAGAGGTCAACGCACAGTGCAAAAGACCCAGTGGTGACAGCTTTATGTGCTTCCGTGCTGTTTTTGCTGTTGAGATGGGCAGTGTCAGCTGGCACCCTAGCTAGTGTTTGCTTATGAGTCTTTGCACCTGGCGTTTGTCAGTAGCTGCTGTTTGACATTTATTTAAACCTCCTCCATATTAAACTGAGGGTGTTGCGGGCACATCGCTGATGAAATAGGAGATGCTTCCTCTTTGCGTTTTATGTGGAAGAGTCTTATTTTATAGTTTTAGTAGCATTTTATACTTTCTCTTAGTGTGTGCTTTTTATTTTGTTGATCCAACACATTTACTGATGTATTACTCAAGACTTAACATTAACATTAAGCATAAAATGTGCTTTAATTGGTCGCTGTGAATTGGGGATTGCATGATCTTTGAATAATATCTTATTCTTACATCTGTCTAGATATTTAAAGTGCACCTAAAATATACATGCACTTTATCAGATATACTTCAGTATATTTCAAGTTGGATTTCAGACTTCAGTATACTAAAACTGCAATTGCAGTTATTTGATGCAAACGTTTTAGTAGCATGCTTGGCATTAATAAAGGAAAAAATGTAGGTCAATACATTTTAATATATTTATTTTTCAACAGGGTGTGTGTTATAAAGAGCTTTTCCCTCTTTTGTTCGAGACGAGCAAAGAAATCCTGGTTTTCATGATCCACAAATATCTGACATTTATCAGAAAAAGGCTTCAGCGTTGTTTCTGAAGGCCTTTGAAAAGTTAATAGCGCACAGAAGCACAGTCCAGCCTGAGAGTGCATCATTGTTCACGAGTCTCTTTGTCCTTGTGCTTTTTCCTTGGGCAGTCGGTGGTTCATTTTCACTCTAAATGCATGTGGCACTCTGGCGCTGACCGTTGCTAGGCTGAGAGGTGTTTGAGCAGCCCTTGCTCTGAATGTCTCTGTCACCTCCTTCATTTCCTCTGGCATCTCTGACCTTAATGTGTGAGGCAAGCCAAGCAGGATCCCTTCACGTTTTCCCGGAGTGTGTCATGCAGATGTCAGTAGAGCACGGTTTGATATCGGCGTGCATTTGACTGATGACTCAGTTGTATTAAACCACACAGGCATGTTTAATGATTAATGTGCAAAAAAATCATCATTCATTTAAATGTGGTGGATTCATTTTAATATGCTGGTTTAAAGGCAATTTGCGTACAAGTGATGAATGAATTTTAGATCCAAAGGTATGTATAAATAACACGGCCAGATTCAAGATTCGTTCAGAGTGAGTGAGATTAATGGCATTTACAGGAAATAGAGACCATCCCTGTGCAAATGTTAGCAGGTTCAGTGAAGGTGCTGTCACGGATATTGCGCAAACTGTATGTGGCAAAAAGAGAAAGCGGCACATGATTTTATTGATCAAAACATATCAATAGGGCAGTGATCATTACAGTTTGGAGTCTAATGCCCCTATAAAGCTGAACATTTGAACTTAATTTCTTTGATCATTTAATTTTCATTTCTACATGCATGAATTGTGAACAAATGTATATTTATGCATAAATATTTACTTTAAAATGTCCTTTACCTTCCACAGTACAAACATGAATTGAGAACTAGTAAATATCTTTTTCTGTATATATAAATGTTTATCCTGGGTTTTCCTGTGATTTCATATTTAAACCTCTTGTAAAATGTCTATAAACAAATGACATAAAAAAGTCATTTATTAATTTATTTGTTTTATATATTTTATGACATTAACACATAAAAAGTGACATTACAAGAAGAGTATATGTATACTTTATTTATTAAACAGAATCTGTTTTCTTACTCTGTGAGATGTATTTTCCTGTTACAGAAAACTGTACGGTGAGATGGGAGAGATGTAGAGCCTTATGCGAATTTGGCCATACATAAACAGATAAATAAATCATTATTTCTAATATTGGCTTTTACTACTTCCATCCCAGAGCTTATTTATTGAGCTGTTTGTGCCCCGTGGGTTCCCAGATGTGTTTGGAAACCCTATCCAGGAGTAAATACATATCTAGAAGAAAATCAATGTTTTAATAATCTCTCCACAGATTGTATTACATGAACAGCTCACTTCTGCAGCAAATGATAGATGCCTGTGGGGGACTGGGGCTTGAAATCTAGACAACAAGGCCAACTTAATTGTATATTTGCATTCATGAACTCGTTGTGACGCAGCCTTTCTCAGGAGGGTCGTGTAATTCAATCTCAGCATCAAACAGATCTCATCCTAAAGGCAAAGCATTAGCTTTATGGAAAGCAAAGGAGTGTTTTTCTATAGTATGATATTTCACATTGCTGTCTGGCCCGCTGGATGCTCTTCTCCCTGTCTCTTTAAACCCAGTCCAGCTGCACAAACATCTCTCCTCGTCTGACCTGCTCCCGTTAAAAAACACATCTGTTCAATTAGAGTGGCAAACCTACAGTAAACCCTGAGATCAGAGTCTTAAATGTACCCAAGTCCCTGCAGAAGGCTGTGATTCTGTGAATTACAGCTATGTGAAGTTTCACAGGGTGACTGAGTGCTGATAGATTTACCCAGAACATTGTGTGTAGATGTAAATCGCCCTCATCCAATGTACAGAACAATGTGTGAAATAACCCAGAGGAACATTTCCTTGCTTATAGTTTTCTCGTGCATACTTTTTTAAAAGGAAAAGTTCCCCCAAAAATGAATAATTGCTGACAGTGTACTCACCTCCGGGTCATCCAAGACTTGATGAGCGTGTTTCAGAACAAATTTGGAGATTTACACTTTACACAACTATTGTCTCATTTGGGTCTGTTTTTATTTGTCTAGAGGCAGGTTATACTATAAGGAATTGTTCATCCAAAAATTCTAGTTTTCTTAACGTTCAACCTCAGGCCATCCAAGATTTTTTTCTTCATCAGATACATATCTGGAGATTTGGCATCACTTGCTCACCAATAGTCACTTAGCAGTGAATGGGTGCCAAACAGCTGATAAATGCTGTTTTTGGCTTCTCAAGGTGTTTATTGATGGACTGGAGTGGTGTGGATTATTGTGATGTTATCAGCTGTTTGGACATTCTGACGGCACCCATTCACTGCAGAGCATCCATTGGTGAGCAAGTGATGCCAAATCTCCAAGATATGTATCTGATGAAGAAAAAAATCTTGGATGGCCTGAGATTGAACATTAAGAAAACTAGAATTTTTGGATGAACAATTCCTTATAGTATAACCTGCTTCTAGACAAAACAGAAAAAAAAAAAAACAGACCCAAACGAGACAATAGTTGACATGTAATTGTAGTACAGAGCTATAAAATAATAACATCTCAGATGACTTTGGCAATTTTGAGCACGGTTTAACACATTATTTTGATCTCCTCTGAGAAATTTGTCAAATTATAGGGTTCTTTCCTCGGGAGGAGCGTCAGAGAGGCTGGAAAGAAATAAGAAATGGCAATCGCAACTGCATATTCAGTAAGAAAAACTGCAGGGGCTTCATTTTATCCATCAACAATTGACTGGATGGTAAGAATTGTCTAGGAAGCAGGAAAATGAGTTTTTATCTCATGTTGAGTTAAGGCAAAAATATGCATTTGCTTTTTTCGTCAAGGAGAACCAATTTAGGTTTTTCTAGTATGAGAAACCAAGACAAAAGTCTAGCGGAAGAACAGTTTTGTATTCTCTCAGCACTTATTTTTGTGCATAACCATTAAGATTGCTGTTTTTCATTATCGGCCTGCATTTCTCATTTTATGTCCATTTGGAAAGTCATTATTCTGACTATTTCCTTCAATTATACAAGAGTGAATGGAGATTTTAGTCTGCCAAATTATTGATTTGTTCTTTCTTGCTTCGCTTCCCAGCGGAACATTAGGTCAAATGTAAAGATTTATCTTTTTATTACAACGTGCAAAGAGTAAGAACATGTTCAAATGCTCCCTTGAAAGCTCTTTTGTGTTAGTGAAATCTTCACTCCTCCACAACCACAAGCCCACTATTCTGCACTCGCCAGCGACTCCAGAAGCCCCATTGTGTGGCAATGTACATTGCATACAGTACCGGTTGTGTTGCAACAATCGTCTGCATTGTGTTTGCTTCTTTCAGTAACACACAGACACTGAGGACAGTTTACATACTGTACATATTGTCTGCTGTGCTGAGCCACATTAGCAGTGATTTCCTCAGAAATTAAGGCATGCAGACACAGCAATTTGCCTTGTCTGAGTTCTTATAACCCTGTAAAACATATATAATAATAGTCTGTTATTTTAAACGTATGTTGAACCATTAGTAAAATGCATTTGCATATGCATATTAAAGTTTTTTTTTAAACATATTTTAAAGGCTAAATTGTATGATAAAGTGAAGAACACAGAGAATAAAGCATTTTAAGCTTAAATATGCAGTTTGGTGCAGATGCTATTATTTATATGTCCAAAAAGGAAGATAATATTCTAGTAATCTTTGTAAAAATGCATGTAATATTAGTTGATATAAATCACAACAATGTGCCTTAAATAATTAGCTTTATGATCAGGGCTCTGTATAGTTTTAAACTCAATCATTGAGAGATGAACGAATAAATGTTCCTCCGACCTTCCTCCATTTGATGCATTTTGATACATTTTAACGCTTTTCTTTAGGCCTACAGTATGTATGGTCAAATTCTGTATGGATAAACATGCAATCTTAAACTGCTTCAGGTGTTCATCTTGAAATATCACTAACAATGTTTATGCTATTTTTATTTTTGCATTATAAAAATAATGACATTTTTCACCACAAAACGACGCATAAACCAAAGGGGTATAAATTGCATACAACAAACTCGACAGCAAAGTTTTGATCGTTTAAATGCTTAGAAAAGTGTGCGTCAGATATGAGAGTTTGGACTTTACAGGATTAAATTATTAACAAGACATTCTAGCATCTGAATTCCCTTCTGCTCCAGGAGACCAAAGCGGTAAAGCAGCATTTACCCCGTTTCCTCATTTCCTCGTTGCATGTTATTCTAAAGAAAGGAACTGGCTTCATAGTCTCATGAAATGAGATCCCTTCTGAAACTCTAGAGGAGATTAAGGCTCTTTTTTTCTATAAGGAGAAATGTCTAAGGAACATGAGGCCTGTAAGCAAGCCTCTCAGTTTAATCTTATTCTCAGGTCTGAAAGCGCTGAGATGTTGAATAGTTTTTATTTCCTGCAGGTTAGATTCAGTAAATCCTGTTGCATGTGGGTAAAAGGTGGAATATTGTACAATACTAAGAAAGGGAATCTGTGAGAAAAAGCCGTCAGGTGTGCTGAGGAATGTCAGGTGTGGTCCTGTTGAGGAAACCGGGCAGCTCAGAGATATGTGTTCATTTCCCACTGTGCCAAACGGCATGAATGAACTCGTTGCAAAGCCACAAAAATGCAGTAAACAGCTTTCTGTGGAGCTTTTAAGTCTTCATTCACTTCCTTAAAGACAAAGCATTCTAGTTAAAATGTAACAAAGAAATAAATCACAAAGAAGGCTGCATCTCACAAAGAAATGTTTCCCAAAAATAATAAAGAAATAAGCAAGAGAGCATATCTTTTGGGCCATTTATCATTATTATTTGCATTTGCGCTGAAGCTGTTTGGCATTCAATCATTACTGATTTACTTTCACTAGTGACAGTCTCTTTAATGTGATGTGTATGGTAATGCTCGTCCAAGACAACAAGAAATCTGTTTACAGAAGAGATGTTGAGCAGCTGGCTCTGTGTGTTTGGGTCAGCCACCGAATCGGTCATGAGGAGACTGTAACGGACTGTTAGGACGGCTGAGAGGATAAATGCTGTGCTTCAGGACTGGTACATCTCCAGAATGAAGAAACAGACAGGTCAGATCCTCACTGACCCCTCTCACAGCATGTTTGCGCTAGGCTAGAACATCCAGACACAAGAGCAGTTCTTCCTCCAGGCAATCTCCACCTTAAATCACTAACACACCAATAACTATCTCCATGTTTTTACAATTCAGTAATCGTATGTAGTTCATGCCAGCTGACTCTTATTTTTATAGCTGGATATACAGTCCATGATGTGCATACTTGTGCATGAGTCTTCTGATTCTATATTACCTTATTGTTATTACTACTTAATCTGCTGATTATTAATTTAACTTACACGCTATTCTACTTTTTTGTGTTACTGTATATGTGCATGTGCTTCGTTTCAATTCGAAGCATTATTTTAGGCACTATTTCACGATGCTTAAAACAACTCTAAAATTTAGATTAATCCATTAAATTATTAGTTAATCTCTTGAATTTTGTATTACTGCATGCTATTTTGATGTCGTTTTTCATGTGATTTGAAATCTCTTGTGCACCGTCTTTGACGAAACCCTCTGACTTGCATTACGGCCGAATATACTGAATCAAATTTCTATGTGAAATGAAGCCTGTTTAGGCACGTCAATGAAAGGCTGGAGTCGATGCATTAGCCTTAAAAGCATCTCAGATTACTTGTGCTTTCCATTGAAGATGGAAAAACCTGCGTCTGTTGTGGTGCAAAGCTGACGTCTTGTGCATGTACAGGTCTTGCACGGACAACAGATTCAGACACAGACAAGTACATGAGAAACTGGGGCAAATGTGTGATGTGTCCGTGTAATGTAGGACACTTGGACATACTACTGAAGGATGCTGGATTTGCCGGCAGAAGGGTGTTAAGTAATCGGGCGTGATTCATTGTCTTCACATGTTGTTTGCCGTCTCTTGAGAAATAACATGGAAGAACTGTCTCCTCAGTTTAGATCAGGATGTGCATCCTGTGGCATGCAAAAGGAACTAGTTTGGCCCAATACAATGTTATGCATAAACAGAGAGGACCGTGCTTCATGTTTACAGTGTAAAGTTGTGGCTTAGCTCCCTCAGAGTGAAATATGTGTTGACTGTTCATGCTGGAATGAAAGATATGAACACTGTGTAGTAATACTGCATGTCTCGAGGTATTTGAGGTCAATAATGACACTGTGGAAAACATGCCATGTGCAGTAGCTCATAACCACTTATTGTAATTTATCATTTGTGCTTTGCTTTCTTTGGCTACACCTAAAGATGCAATTCTGCAAACAATTCTGGAGATTATATATCTAATTATATGAGCGGCACTTAAGAGGGACTTCATTAAGCACAGAGCATTGTACTTGATTTTCCTTCATTCTTTCATTCATTCATTACATTATTTATTTATTTATGCATGCTACTCCAAATACTTTAACTGTTATTGTTGCTGTTATTAATAAAAAATATGTAAATACTATTATATGCATTTATTATTATTGTTGTTTTTATAATATATGTAAATATCTGTTAAATATAATTCTTCATATTTTAAATATTTATTTATCCATGTTCTTTTTATTTTGTTGTTTGTGCACAATGCAATTTATTATTATTAAAATACTACAACCACCAATAATAATTATTACAACTATTAAAATGATTTATAAATGCTGTTATTTATATTTTAGTGCGTAGTGCAAATTAATACAATAATAATTACGCTATTATTATTACTGGGGTGGAAACATTATAAAAGTCATTATAATGTAATTTGCTGGACAATATTACATTTTATTATTTATAATAATCAATTATTATTATTGTTATTTTTGCTGTTGATTATATGATAATAATAATATGAAATAATAATTATTATTCTAATCATTTATAAACATTATTTATTATTATTATTATGATTGTTAGTTATATTTTAAGCATATTTTATTTGCACATTTTAATTTAATATTTTTTTTTACTCAAAGTTTTTTTTACAGTCATTTGCTTTACAACATTAAAGCATCCGTAATAATTAGTTGTTGTTAATTATACTAATTATTTAAAATACACTTTTATTTGAATTTTCATTTCATCTAATTATTGGTTTTTGTGTGCTGAAGGTCTGTAACAGCACAGATAATTGTCCTGATCAATATCGGGGGCCGTGTTGGTGTTATGCAACTCAAAAAGTGTTATTTTGTGAATTCCGCCTATTAAGTAATCTGGCATTGACTCAGAGAAGACAAAATGGCCTACATTTCAAAGTGACAGATGATGCTGGAAAGAGACTCCAGGCAGCCAACTGTGGGGCTATACTGATCTTGGACAACAAACGCTTCTCTGTTCCTCGAATCTTTTCCTCATCAGGGCCAAGAGAGACGACATACCAGCTGGCTTGATACGAAGATGAAAAAACCAAAACTGAAGCTTGAGATGGTAACTGTATGACATAAAAGCCCAGTGTTCTTCCTTTTTCCCCTATCCATTATGCACATACGTATGACCGTGGGTTACATCATATGTCACCTCTTTCTAATGTAAATAAAAGGCAAGCATTGCATTGCTTACTGTTTTCAGAATGAGATCTGTACTATAGATGGTTGCCATGGATCCTCAGTCATTCCAAGATTAAACGTTTTTAGCAACTAGCTGGGTGGATATGTTTGATATGTACCATACTGTTTAACATGTCCATATACATTGAACATGAACGATTGTTAATCCAAAAATCAATACGTTATTATTACCACCCTCATATTGATCCTAACTCATGGTTTCTCAGGATGACAGCTTCAGTCACCATTCCCTTTCGAAAGATACAGGGTGAAAACATGGTAAAAACTATAGGAAAATAATGCAAATAATCGTGGTGGCTCTAAAATAGGTTTTGTTCTTTGGGACTAATTATCACTATTAACTAGTTGCTTATTACCATGCATATTTCTAGCAGAGATTACGAGCTAATGTGAATGTTCATGTTATTTTGAGGCACCAAAATTGAAGTCATACAGGTTTGAAATGACATGAATGTAAGGAAATGGGACTTTTGTGTCTGGGTGAGCTGTCCTTTTAATTAAATTGCACCAAAAGGAGAGTAAAGTAATAAACATGGTGTTTTGTCTGAGGAATGGATAAAATGCGTTCAGATGCTTTTGGTTTGATTCATCGAGCTTTCAATTTATCCTTTGTGCACTCCGTTTATCTTTAAATTATGACTAATTATAACAAACGAGTTAATTAGTAAGTGATGAAAAGACCTAAAACTTGTTGTGTGTCAGTGAAGGTGTAAAGCTTCGTTATTTCTTTCATTTGTGAAACAAAAATGGGTCACATGCAAGAAATAAAAATGCAGTTTTAAGCAATTACTGTTTTTTAATATAGTGCGTGTGAGGGCTTGACAGCGCAGCGTAGGGAGCTTGTGCTGGGCAGACAGTAGGTGGTGAAACAACTCTCTCTTTTCTTCCCTTTGTAAGCATAATGTGTGTTTTTGAAGTCGCTTCATCTGCCCCTGGAGATTTACGCAATCGACTGCTTTGGCACTGAGATGCAGGGACAATGGGGGTAATTGCACTTCAAAGAAGAAACAAAATACAACACCTCCACGATATTATTCATCTTTAATCTTCACACAAACATCAAGACAAGACAAATTGCGGTTTTGCCACTGGCCTTGCATAATGAGTTCGTCACAACTCCCAATGATGGCCCGGGAGATTGACGTACAGTAAAAGGACAAAGCGCCAGTCGTGTGCTCACACCGACATAATTCTAAGATCGTCTTTATTAAATAAATAAATACTGTGTTCTTTCTGATAATAAGTTATGTCCATGGCGTTGCAGGTCGTGTTCACACAGTGAAATGCAGCCGGTTCTTGTCGTGATGCAGGGATGCAAGAACCGAGCGTGCACAAACTACAGCATCGGATCGTTTCACCACACAGCCCCGTGTCCTTAAGCAGGAATGTTTTCACAGTTAAACGAAGTCTGCTCTTAAGAGAGCTACATCCAACCACCCCGCCTTGCTGAAAGCTCCTTGCCTCAACATAAACACCTCCGTTTGGCTTCAACAAAGCAAGATTTCTGCATTAAAAAAGATAAACACCTAAATGAGATCGCGATTTGCATTGTCGCCTCTGGTTCCAGCCCAGCTCGGTTCAGTCCGTTTTGCAAAACTCATAATCCATGACGTCTCCTCCCATCTTCGACACTCCCGTCCAGCCGTATGTTGTCCACATTCTTGTCCTTTCTAAGTATTCCAGTCTGTCGCTTCAGTTGCATCTCTGCAGCAGCATGTTAAGTGCATAGTCCATGCGGCTGCGCAGGTCCGCCGAGCAGCCGGACACGAGCAGGGTGCTGAGCCGCAGCGTGGTGGACACGCGGTCCTCGTTGATGTATGTCAGGAGGTATTCCTCACTCTGATTGCACAGGATGATCTTGGTGTGATCGTGGTAGAAGTTCACCTGCAGGAATAGCATGTGTTTAGCAACCAAGTAGCTTCACGTCAGCATTACAGTAGCCTATGTAGACGCTTCAACCCAGACTCATGTTCTCTAAATACATTGCGTTATTACATACCTTACTGCACGATTCGCTAAAACACAGTGACCCTGGCACATATATATAGGCACGTATTGTGTTTGTATTACATTGCTTCAGGTATGTATTGGGTTTGCAATTCAAATATTGGAAGAGAGACACATACTATTGAATAAAGTCCTTTTTTTGACTATTCTGATGATGTTTTTTATACTTTTCTGGACCTTGACAGTGTAATATACTTGGCAGTCAATGGGATAGTCACAAGCATCAAGTTTTACCTGGAAAGTGCCATCGTTGAAGAGCATCATGAGTGCTCGATCAGACTTGAGCCACTGGAGAAGGTACAATCTGGGTTTGCCTGCATCTGTGACATTGGGTAAATCCCCTCCCTGTTAAGGAAAAGCAAGTAGTAATCATAAACTCTGATGCAAATTGCTTAGTCAGGGTTTAAAGACACTCGTTACTCAGTAGTGTATAGAATATAGCTGAATTGTTTCACAATTTTTATCAGACTTCAATGGCTTTTATAGAGCTGAGAATTTCTCACAGTTGACAAAAGTATTATTTTTCTTGTATATTATTGTGAAGCTGCTTTGAATCTGTACTGTATAAAGCCCTTCAGTACATATGTTCAGTATTTCAACCAAGTAAAGACACTTACATCCATCAGATTCTCCTCCATGTAGTGGGCGAAGTATTTCAAGATGGTGACCTGGCCGACAAACTGCTCTGGGGCTTCAGTAGTGGAGAAGACTGAACATTGTCCCAGCTCTGCATAATAATGCACCGTCCTGAAGGTCAAAAAGACACATTAGTCTGCATGTAATCAATGATTTGTGTGCTAAAAAACATCTGGGATCTTTAACATACTTTTTATCTGAAAGCAGGCTCATGTGAGTGCCATTGTTGAAGAGAACGCCAACTGTGTGATCGGACAACTGATAGCCAAAGCCGTACTTGTTGGAATAGTCCACCCACTTAGTCACCCACTGGAAGCTGCTGTTCATGCTCTCTTTCGAAATGTTATTAGCTGTGAATGAGAGATTGAAATGGATTATTAAAAGTGACTTTGCATTTGAGAAAACAGATGGTGTTTAGATACGCACCTTCTGGCATGTTCTCCAGACATCCTCGCAGTACTCGGGCCACAGTATCAGCGACGCTTCCCATTGTGCTGTCCTCAAGACCTAAAGACACAAAAAGCCCCAAAACCCATTAGAAATCGCATTATAACATCCATTAACATCCTTCATTTGGAAAAAGCAATGCAACGTACATTCGCTGCTGCTGCTGCAGCTCCCGAGGGTTCCTCGCACTATCATTCGAATGCTGTCTTTAATGTGTTGTTTGCTGCTGGTGTCCTTCGCCGGGACAGCTGGTTTTCCAGCAGCTGGGATGGGGGGTTTACTGTCCTGTGGGAAAATAAGGAATGTGGGGTTAGGTTACAATCTTAAACTATCTCTCTCTCAACTCGGAGGAAGGATGAAGGAGCTCACCTCAAGAGTTTGTCTACAGGGTTGAGGGCTGATTGACGTTTTCCGGAGGTCCAGGCATAGTTTGTTTATGTCTTCCTCCTCCTTGGTTGGCTTATCTAGCAGAAGCAAGACGTTCATTAGACGTTCTGATTATGCACTTTGGGTAATTCAGAGATGGTTTAGGTGAGACTAGCAAGTGCTTACTTTGAGTCTCCAAGTACTTGGCTTTGTCCTTCTTTCCTCCGAACAGGGCCGCTGCGGCTTTCTTGAAGAAGCTCTTGGCAGGGCTGGTGTGGTGAAGGTCTGGGGCCGCATGGCAACAGTTAGCAGACAGTCTGTCTGGTGTGAAACCCTGATATAAGAGAAAAAAAAAAAAACAAGCTCAAAGCCACTGAATATTTTAGCGCGTGGGAACTGGTCAAGATCATTTCGTATGCACAAAGAGACACACACCTGGTTGAAAAAGTCGTGGCGTAGGATGTCATCGAGTTGCGGCCTATCCATTGGGTTTTTGGACAGCATACTGCTAATGAGATGCTTGGCTTGGGACGACAAAGATGACGGCATGGAGTATCGCGCTTCCCGAATGCACCGGTATGTTTCTTTAAGGTTAGTAGTCTCAAATGGAGGTCTTCCCAGAAGCATGGTATACCTGTTAAGATGCAAATTGTCCATTATAAATATGCATTTCCATGTGAAATCTAAGAGAAACATTGGCCTATGTACTTACATCACACAACCGAGCGCCCACACGTCAGATTCACATCCATGCCCTTGCTTATTGAGGACTTCAGGCGACAAATAATTTGGTGTTCCACATATTGTTCTTCTACGGTTTTCGACCGGCTCAAGCTTTGCAGCCAAACCAAAGTCTCCAACCTTGAGCTCCATAGACTCATTGATAAAAAAGTTACCTGGGAAGATCAACAGAATGAGGTTTATTACATTTACATGCATTTGGCAGATGTTTTTTTTTCCCCAAAGTGATGTGCATTGCATGCAAGGTAAATGTTTTATTAGTTCATGCATTCGCTGGGAATTCAACCCATGACTTGGCAATGCTGTCACCATATTAGAGCTACATTATTGGGGTTTGAATGTTGCTTACCTAGTTTAAGGTCTCTGTGTAAGATTTCTTGCTCATGGAGATACTTCAAACCCGAGACGATCTGTCTTAGGTAGTACCGAACTTCTGGTTCTGTAAGCACCTTTCGGGCCTTGAGAATATGTGCTAGTGACTGAAGAACAGCAAAAAAGACTATACATAAGCAACAATATTTCCTACATGATCCGTTTCATCAATCGAAGAAGGATGTCAATAGCACTTACCCGTCTGCTGCAATATTCAAGTAGAATGTAGATATTATCCTTGTCCTCGAAATGGTGGTAGAAGTGAACGATGTGTTTGTGATGCAGGGCTCTGTGCAATTCGATTTCTCTGTCGATCTGTCAATCAAACGGTTGCAAGCTTAATAAACAATTCAAGCAATGCAGCCAGGAGCAAATGAATTCAAACAGGAAAGCAAGTTACCTTTTCCCTTTGGTGAGGTTTGGAAACGCGCGTGTGTGGAATGATTTTGGCTGCATACATTTTGCCTGTGCTCAGATCTGTAAATTCATAGCATTTGGCAAAACCACCCTGCAACAGAGAGAGAAAGAGCATGCATTATAAGACAAACTAGTGCGTTACATAGAAATATATTCAACTGGTAACCTCTCATTTAAATGTATGCATAACTATTTTTTACGTTTATTTAATTGAAACAAAACTCAAAATAAACACTTTCAAAGTACAATTGCCTTTTATATATGGCATATGTATGATCTATTACTGTACTATGGCGTGTAAAAAAAAATACTATGGTGTTACTTTTTCCTAAGTCAAATGTAAAATATTTACCTTGCCCAAAACTTTTCCTCTACAGTAACATTTCCCAGTGCCTGAATCCGTGATGATGCGTGACATTTCCTGCGTGGCATGAGCATTATTATCCTCTGATTTCCCTCGTCTGCTCTCGGTGGGTCTGTGGTGTGTGTGTTCACACATCTTGCCGTTATTCACAGGCTGATGATGGTGGTGGTGGTGTGTTATAGTCCTGAGTATATCCATGCTCGAGTCCAGAATGGGAGAAATCAACACAGAGCCTTGCTCTTATACACGCGCGCGCCGCTCCGCCCAGTTACATTATTTTCACCGGCGCGTGACGCGGAGCTGGAATTAGACTCGCGTCTACGAACTGCGACTTAAATCGAAAAATCAATGTTATGGTTTGTGCTTTTATGCATGAATAGTTCTGATGCAAAAGCCGTCTGAAGTTTTCTTTTAAAATGAGCATATTCTCAGTCCAGTTATTGCACTTTAATGAGAAGAACCTATTCATTGCCATTAAAGTGAAGCTTCACATAGGAGCCTGATAAAAAAGCTCATTTTAGAAGAACGTTTAAAATGGCACTTGAACTCTGTTTTATTTTATTCCTGAGAATAGACAGAATTGCAAAGCACAGTTTTAATGATTTTTATAAGTTTACAATAAAGTATAACTTTAACATGGAAAAATATTAACAAAATAAATTCAGCTTAATATTATTATTTTCATATTTTGAATTTAGCTATACCTCAGAACTCTGTATCTTACAATGTGTTTTATAAATTGTTTATTTTATTAATTTTTATTTTGAACGCATTTATTGATTTGATATAACTTTATTCAATCTGTCCATATAGTTTGTGATTTTGTATCTGTAAGTTTGACCAGGACATGCATGGGCATGTTTCACAGACTGTATATTACAGTAAAGCTCTCCAGCGCCACCATGTGGCGGATTTACTCTTGTTTGAATGGATTTGGTTCGTGTGGCGCATTTATGAGTCATACTGACACTCCTGTTACACACTGACATGCATCCAACAGATTTATAATAACATTATTGATTTAAACATATAAGAAGCATTCAGCCTACATAGATCATAATGTTATATTTAGAGTCTAAATTATAGACTTACATCAAGTTTTGGCTAATGTCATGGCTAATGCATGTTTTTTGTCAGCTTTTCTTGTTGCAAGATGTGTTCAGCAGATGCATGTCAGTATAATAAGCAATGTCAATAAGCATCTAGGTAAACATTCACGTCCATAAAATTGCTCTACCTTCAGCGAAATGGCCATCAGTTTTCAGTGTTCTGCAAATGAAGGTAACAAATTTTATACAATGCATTACTTTCTTTTAAGTGGTCTTGAGGAAGAGTGGGAAATGTTTACTTTTGTTTGGATCGGCTGAAGTGTGTTGATGCTGTTCTGTGGTTCTGAGAAGGCTGGTGTTCAAGTACTTAAATATAAAGTGTTTACATGCTGAACTCAGTTATTTAAAGTTTAGTTCTACAGGTAAACATTTATATTGATCGCATGCAAACAATGCAGATCCACAGTGCGGGCATTATAAAACACACACAGTGTACAATGAAAATTGCAGATCCCATTTTGACCTTTTTTTCTATTGCTTTTCATGTCTAGCTGACCACATGTGTAATGAATTATTCATCAGTGATGTCAAACTGCAGTCTGCGAGGTTCTTCTATTGCAGGGTTTAAAGACATGAATGTATGGAAGAGTGAAGAGCTTGTGTTTGCAGGTTTAGTTGGTGGACATTGCATAAAACATGAGCTTTATTTTTCAGCCAACGGCATCAGTTTTAATTGAGGGTGAAATAGCATTATATCCCTATAACCACCCCAACTGAATGCAACATTTTAAGAGAGTTTTATTCATGCTCCTTTACTGAATTTGAGTACTACAGACTTGCAAAAACCAGACTACAGGTTTGCAAAAATCTTGAGACCATGTTATAGAAATATTAGATTGTGTTTCATTTAAATCTTATTATAAAGTTTTAGGATTTTTATGTCAAAATAAAGAACTATTTCAGACTGAGTAATGTATCTAACACAGTGTTATTTTAGTATTTGTGCTTTCATTTTAATTAAAAATCTTAGTTTTTGTCATTTTAATTATCTTTATTATTTAAATATGTAATATAGTTCATTTATAGTTTCTATATTAGTTTTGTAGATTTTTTATTTAATTTAAATATAATTAATATTTATATTATTTATATGTACAGTATATATATATATATATATATATGTATGGTATTTTTTGGGGGGGTTTTTTTGGTTATTAAAATATTTTTGTGTTGATGTTAATGTTCGAAGCAACTACATTTTATTTGGATAAAATAATAACCTTGCTTAAATCATGCTGGAAATGCATGCCAGTTTTTAGTTTAACTTACTCTGCTCGAATGATGTAAAATAGAAGCATTTCCATTTGTGATCTCCGACTTCTAGATCCCAATGTACAGTGTATGTTCAATACAAGACAAGAAATGAATGAAAATAGTGCAACAATCTATTTAACATGGATAGTGCATAGTTTTGACAGTCATACAGAGCCATTAATCATCTTTTATTTAAGCTAAATATCTTGATTTCTGAGTTGCATGGAGCTTGTTTCAGGCCTGTGATTGGTCAGGGGATGTTCTGGACGGTTCTCTAGCAGTGTGGACATCATAAGCCCAGACCTGGTTTAATCCAGATCCAGCAGAGCAGCTGTGGGGCCAGCGAAGAAAAGGGAAACGGCATACAATGACTCTGGCATCCTCAGGAAGTTCCTTTAACAACTTCTCTTCCAGAACCCCCATCTGCCACGGTAACACATATAAATCATCATTACAATCTTCAACCCGCATCTGCTTTACAAAAAGTCATGCTATTAGATGTTTTGCTAACACTTTATTATAGTTTACTAAAAGCACGTCCCTTACCTGAAATAAACATCAAATTATGTGTGTTAGGGTTATTTAAATACACACACACAAATGACCAAAATCTAATCAAATGTCAAAGTTGCCAAGGTTTTACATTTAAAGTAAAAAATAATAAAAAAATAAAATAAAATAATACATTTACTACTGTAGTATATACATAATATTGTAATAATTTACAATCACTAATGCAATATATATTAATGTCATTTTCTATTTTTTTTATATTAACATAATTAATACATCATGAAATAACAATGAACAATACCATATTTTTAAATTAACATTAACTTAAAATGAATAAATGCTATAAAAAGAAAATTTTATATGGACGTATTGAAGCATACTTGCATGTTTAATGTAAGCAAGGACACAAAACAAGTGTCAGCCTTTTATAAAAAAGGAAAATACCTAAAGTTTCATGAAATGCATGTGGGATTTGCAACAGACAGAAAAATCAATTATATGATCCTACAGCGCCCCCACAAGTCAATCCAGAAACATACCACTGCAGGAGCCAGAAACACAGTCATGGTTCTGTATTTGGACAGATCAGTCTGAAATATAAAAGAGCGGCAGTAAGGAAAGCTATAGGCATGTTTGACATAAAGTTAAATAATACATATGTATAAAGCTTACCTTCCAGAAGTCCTGTTTGATGAAATGAATATCAGTGTGTGGTACTCCACGCCACCATGCTTTACTCCTTGAATAGGCCAATAATATGGAGTTTAATTCAAAACCGGTGCATTGAAATCCCATTGACGAAGCTGCAAAAACCTGCATTTCAGAACAGGTCAGTTAATACATGAGATGAAGCAAAAGCTCCAAAGCCTGACATTTTTATCCATGACTTACCAAACGTCCATCGCCTGATCCCAGGTCAGCCAGACGGCCTTCGCGTCCTTCTAGAAGCTTGATAACATTTAGAGTTTGCTCTTTTGTCGAAGGTAAAAATGGCACCTGGGAGAATATCATACCAGATCTTTTCAGCTTCCTTAGCCTCTCTCTCAACTCCCCTGTCTTAAAGAGAGAAATGTGCAGAAAGTCAAAGCACCTTTAGTCTGAGAGGGACTCTGAGTCCGGGCATGCAGAACATGGCCCAGAGTCCGTAGACTCCAGCGAAGGCAGATCCGATCAGGAAGGTGACATTGGGGCCGGACTGCCGATGACTGAACCACCTGCTGCTGTGCTGCTCAAGAATGACCTCGATACAGTCCTCCATACTGGAATGTGTTCAATAACAACATAAATACCATCACTGTAAAGCATATCAGGGCAAACATATTGCTTTTTTGCTGTAAAAATAGTATGGTTTAAAGAAAATCACCACCACTGGAACAAATATATGTATAGGTCTATAGATAGACAGATGGACAGACAAATATGTAGATAGAACATCATCACCACTGGAAAAAATATATAATTAAAAAAAAAAAAAATGTATATATATATATATATAGATTGATAGACAGACAAACAGAGAGATTAGTTAGTTCATCCTCTTCCATCTTATTGAATTTTTTAGTAGTCTAATCTCCTCTATAAATCATGAAATAGTCATTGGAATTATTATTAGCTTTGTTTTACACATTTACACTTGTTTAAATTCAGGTTTGTATAATTGTTTCATACAATTACATTTTTGCAAAGGCCTTAACAATTGTTTTATTGCTAAATGTTTTATAGATAACTATGTTAAAATGACTAAAAGTCAAAAACACCTTTATTCTAAGCAGAATAATAATAGGGAGATGAGTGAACAGCACTTACACTGGAGCGGCCGGTAGAGGGCGCGCGGCTGCAACAATCCGACGGAAAAGGGAAAACGTCATTCACGTCGTGTATCAAATGACGGCGAACACTTCAGCCAAACAAACTAAACGTGCTCAGACAGCAGGGTGAACTAAGAATCATTGCGTTTTAAACTAAGCGCCAAATGGTTCTAAATGCCGCAGTGAAGATGAAATCAAACTGAAAGCTGTCCTGTAGCATTACACACGCCTCATCTCAATCGTTACCGCTGACAGACTCTCTAAACACTGAACTATCGAGCAAAATCTAAATATTCATCTGTCCAGAACACTAAAGTAGGCCATCTTTTAACTTCAAATGCATTTGAATGTGAGGATTTTTGCCTTACCTACTTCGTGCCAGGGATTTCAGAGGCTTTCCAGATTAAAACGATTGACAGATACCAAACCAATGAGATTTAAGAGATCGATCTGCCCTCTGGACTTCTGCAAATCTCGGGTAACGTTAAATATTTTATCGCGGTATGCATAATTAAACAAACAGTTGGTTTTACCGTTTCGTTAATAAATGTATAAAAAAATATATAAATTATTTACTATTATAACAACAACAACAAAAAATCGTTGTACTGCAAGAAAGAAATCTCTAGAGCACTGAATAATGTTTCCCAAATGATAAATTTTTTAATTTATTACAAATTAATGTTTTTTTCTAAGCTAAATTTTATTTATAAATAAATATTTTGTTTATTTATACATAAATTATATACCTCTTAAATTCGGATTTAAACGTTTTGGATATTTGTTCACATTTTATTTCACCGTTGGTTTGCTAACCGCGAACGTGAATTTTGAAAACGCTTTTTTTAATTAAAAGTAAATTGTTAACATATATACGAATGTTGTTTTACTGTTCATTAAAAGCTTGAAATTTGATAATCGATCGAAAACACTGTCTACCGGGTTTGAGGACTACAAACAGCTGAACTACAAAACTACAATTTCCAGCAGCAAGCGCGTCTGAGTGACGTTGGCGCGACCGGGAGCGCGCACAGCGGAGCGGCTGATGCTGATGCTCAGAGGACACGGAGTGATCCGAGCATCACCGGGAACCGACTGAATATCGTGCCAAATCTCTTCGGGCTTCGGTAGGATGCGTCAGGACGGATCCATGCAGGTTTGAACTGGTCTTTTTAAAGAATATATTGTCATGTGCGGCTCTATAATATTAAGTTGTTTCGTTGTAATTCCAGTTTTCCTGAGCATTTCCGAATTGTATAGAAATTAATATTAGGCGAAATGTATCCCAATTCATTGATGTAACGTCTTAACCTCGTTCTCACCACAATTAAATCTGTCGTTATGGTCAAATGAACGTAAGGTTGAATAAAATGGATATTTGTTATTGATGGAAACACACCCTAACCCTCTGTAATGTGGGGGTTGGGGGAATAGTCCTGTACTAAAGCATTTTATAGCTTTAAATCGCTTCCTCTCTGTACATTGATCATTATCATAATTAAATGATTGTCAGCCTGACTGTATTTTTAAGATGGTCTTTGAGGATGGCTTTTATGAATGATTTGCTAGGTTATTTCAGCTCTAAATAGGTTTAATCTCAAGCGTAAATAAAATGTGATATTTGTTTTATTGTAACTAGTGTTAAAACATGTCGTTTGTTTTGCATGTGTAATGTGTAGAAGTAAGCTTTAAAGTCCTGTACTTTTCAAAGACAATACGCAAGTTTTGCGTTTACTGTTATTTAAGCCGTATGTCAAGTCTTTTCTATTCCCTTTTTTACGTATATTTTCATTAAGGTGAATAATTATGGACCACTAATCTGTTTAGTAATAATCTTTAAGTTTTTACTGTACTGTAAACACCATTGTAATTTCTATATTTTGGATAAATATACATAAAATGTATAAATGCAAAGTATGCAATGTTACAATGTTTTTTGCATTTATTGCTTAAATATGAAAGAAGTGGTAGAACTTATATATA
>JAUMHQ010000065.1:15585107-15597151 GCA_032361165.1 Enteromius paludinosus | reverse complement strand
TAGTATATTTCTTTTGGTATCTCTTGTCCAGTGTGCCAATCATTTTCTCAAATCCCTCTTTGCTAATAGTGCGTTCATACTAGGGTTGGGTCGATAGACATCACGATGATGAGCCGGCATGGCGATCCTCCGCCCCGCCGCAGCAACCAGCTCGCGAAAAACACACTTAATCTATGGCTGCAAATCTATGCCATTAATAAGCGAGCGCACCACTGGTGCTGGCGAGCGCGGTAAATCATTTTCGCGAGTGGAAAACAGATGTACATGCGAAGAAACGGGGCCGCGAGCTCAATTCCAACCCTCGCGCGCGCTTGATGTGTCATCCGCGTGGAATTCAAGCACTCGCGCGCAATCACTCCTGCGCTCAATCCTGCTCGCGCGAACACTGTTAATTTTGTCAGTCGTGGGGTGGGGCTTGGTGTTTTAGTTAAAACTAAGCAACAACCCAACCCCCACCCACCGCCGACGATGCCATCGTCCATCGCGATGTTTCACATTAGACATCGTACAATGCCAAATTGGTCAACATCACCCAACCCTAGTTCACACCAGACATGACTTGCGCAAATCAATCATTCACGCTATTCACTTGTAGTTGGAGGCTTGAACATTTCAAATTTACTCGCTTCATTCGCGCGTGATATTCCCTTCACAACAAACGCATCATGGGAGGGGCTTCTGCCTGGCGCTTCCGGTCTCTGTAGTGGATAAACATGAGGTAAATTAGTTTGGTGTATATCTAATAGGCAAACTTTGGTTTAATGAATCTAGTATTTATTTCCTTTTTATTCCTGTTTCTATGTAAGTATGAAGATGCGTATCGTACAGCTCCTCCACGTACAGCGATGATGATTTTGTCCTCCATAGTTTCTGAATTCTGCCTCCGCTGTCTAGTAATCATGTCAGTACTAGAGCAAGCACCTGATTGGTTAACGCAGCGTGCAGTCATTTTCACGCCGCAGGATGTCTTATCGCGTCTTTGCATTGAAATCACTCGTGCTTAACGCTTCATTCGCATCTGGTGTGAACGCAAGAATGAAAACTTACGTCCATGAATGCATTTGTTTATTTAATATAATTGCAACATTTGCTGTAATGTATTCGCATAGGCTGACATCACGATTGCGATATGATTAATCGTGCAGCACTAATACAAAGCTATATGAACTGTAATTTAATGCTTTTATATCAATAAATTGTTTGTTTGTAATAATTTTAGTTGTAGATAGTTGCAAACTGTAAGCATTGGCATGTCATAGTAAAGTTTGAATTATCTCAATGTCACACATTTTGTTTTTGTTTGGTTAAATACTGTTGTTGCACTATTATGTTATTTCTTAAAACGCAGCTTAGTCAGTATCAGTATGTAGGACATGAGTTTATCACAGAATAATTGTGGTAAAACATTCTCAACATTCTCTTTATACTGTAGCTCTTGTTGTTCTCCTATTATATTGGCCAGATGTAGAGGACAGGAACAGCTGGGCTCAATAGTTTTGTTCCAGGAAGCACATCGGCTATGAATCATGTGTCTCATTCAGCGCCGTGAGAATAGCTCATTTAGCATTATAGATCTGAGCCACTTCATTTCGAATTTCAAGAATGCCAGTCAATCAATCCAGTGAAAAGCTGTCCCGGCATGCCATTTAAAGTGACAATGCACATCTCAGAATGCCTGATAATTACTGTGCAAGGCCAAAAAGTGACAAGTAACTTTATTCCTGTTGCTAAGGCGAAACGTTGAAGCTAACAATCTAAACTTGATAAAATTCCTCCATTATAATCAACAGAGCCGTATACATTTCATGCGCATGTTTTGCGCTCCTTGCTCTCAATAGCCACTTTTCCACTGTCGGGCCGGGGAGAGCTAATAGCCTGAGACCTGAAGCACTGTGGCCAAAATCACGACGCGTTTCCACCGTCGGGTCTGAAGCTCTGCTGCGCTTCGCTAAAACGCCTCCCTGGAACAACGTCACGCAACCCTAGCATTTCACCAACGAAGAGAAGTTATCAGAAAACTAATAAGAAAAAAAGTCACTGGAACTAGCACGATCACAAAACGAACATGATAAATGCCGCCGAGTCTTCTGTTTATTTGTAGACACACACAAAAAAAAAGATCAATTCTAGTACGACCTGGCTAAGTTAGCAGAAAGCAGCTCCCCCACAAAAACCATTATGATATTTTTATGACGTACGCGGAGCTAAAGTCTCGAGATGAATTAGTTATGACATATAAAATAGCCTACGTAATTAAATAAATACACCATTGTGACAGAATAAGAATTTGACATCTGATTTCTTCATCATGTCTACTATGGTAATATTATGGGTCGCGTGTAGGCTATAGTCTTTTATAAATAACCTACCTATTTCTGCATGGGCATTAGGGCTGTAACGTTACACCAAACCCACGATTCAGTTCGTATCACGATTTCTTTTTTCGTGGGGGGGTGGGAGAAAAAACAGATTTTTAAAACAATTTGCGCCCGGCTTGGTAATAGATAACGGGGCTCGAGCACACTGAGTAAATGCTTGAACCTCTCGTTATAGACAACCAAAAATGGTCGCATATCTTTGGCGGCAAATCTTTGCCAATACGCGAGCGCACCCCTGATGCTGCCGCGTGCGTAAAATCACATACGCGAGAGGAAAACAGATCTACACGCAAAGAAACGGGAGCCGCGAGCTTATTTCAAAACCGCACGCGCGTGATATGTCATCTGTGCGCAATTCAAGCACTCGTGCGCGCATGAAATGTCATCTGCGCGCAATTCAAGGTAGTCACGGGGTGTGTCGCGATGCTCCCTTATCACACCGCGTGTCGCGATTTCGGTTTCATATCGTTTATCGTTACAGCCCTAATGGGCGTGATGATCAACACAAAAAAAAAGTTATTTCAAACACTTGTTGAGTGACCTTTTAGCCAAAATTTATTTTAAAAGTCTTTGATGTCGGTGTTATCTATTAACTTTATGAATGCTCTGCGGCGCTGACACTCTCCAGCCGCGGAGAAACTCCACCTTTGTTCATAACCACACCTCTAGCCCCAGCTGGCCCGCTTTGACCCAAGGTTTTTTCATCGGGCAAAAAAAGCCAGGCCGTTGGCCCAGAGGAGGCACAGATAAGGCACGATCAAGCCCCTGAAGTGACAGTGGAAACGTGACTGGCCCTGGCACGCACTAGCATACCCGCTTTTGGCTCGACAGTGGAAACGCAGCTAATGAATCACCTCACGCTTGTTGAGGAGTCGTCACAATGAACTAATTACGAGTTTCTGAGAAGAAACGTAATAGGAAGTGTTCCGGCGTACCTCACATGTATTATTAAGATCACTCTGTGATCACCTGACACCTTTGAACCTGCTCTAGTAACACAACATCCGGCATACAGAGAGTTCACTTGCTGCATTTCTCAGTATAGTATTATATTATTTAAATATTGTCAGATGAAATGCATGCTTGCTTAATTAACTAACAAATCAATGTAGGCTAATGCATTTTATATTGATTGATTGTCTTCAAAATTTTACACACCCTTTTATTTTAATAATCTGTGGTGTTTATTGGATGATCCATGACTGTTTTTCTGTTTTGTTCATGAGTCCCTTGTTGGTCCCGAGCAATTCAACTGCCTGCAAAAATCCTCCAGCTCATTTCTTTTACATAACATTTGCTAAAATTGCCTGAAATGGTTCATTATATTTTAGTATGATATATATTTTAGTCATATATATCATAAATATATCATTTATCTATTAGTCAATCCAGTTTTTAAAAAAAACATTTGACCAGAATTCATTTAAAAATCATTGCAACAAAACAAATTAACATTTACTTATATATATATATATATATATATATATATATATATAAAATTTTTTCCTCAATGCGGTATGGAATTCACTGACACAGTATTAATATATAGAATGTATAAATTATACAATGGTTGATTTTTGTCACTGCTTACAATCAAAAATAGAGGATGTTTGCTTTCTGTCTTGTATTTGATCATTTATAGCCTCCTTAGTTGCTTATTTAATAACATTTAATGTCTGTAATCTTATTTGCAGTCGTGGATGGGAGTGTAATTATTATCTGTTTAGTATTAGATTTAAAACTCCACCAGTCCTTTGCTTTAAACACTTCATTTCTTCCCAAATACTCTGTACGCTTGTCATCCGTGTGCTTCGTGGTCAGAGGAGACGCCACCGTCGTTGACATGACTATTCATCTTGAGCTATTTTTACACTCACTCGTTCAACCACGAAGCCTTTTGGGAGAAATCGTAGAGGTAGAACGAGGAGGTGAGTGAGTTCATGTGTGTACGCGCGCATGTTTTCTTTTCCCCATGGCGCACGTCTCCTTTCATTCACAGAGATTTTCTTCTTTGCTTATTGTGTGCGTGCCGTTCTGAAATCAAAAGTCCTAAAAGCGATGCTAAATTTGTTCGCTTGAATGGTGCCTGTGTTGTTATGATAAGAAATCTGAAGAACCAAAAGAAAACTAAAGGCCTTTCAGACATTTGAAAACCTAATTTATCATTGAAACAACATTCATTTTCTTCCAGTAATTAAGTCATCTTTATTCATGCCAAGATAATAAATATTAAATGAAGTTATAAAGTTATAAGTGTTATATATTATTTATAAGTAATAAATAAAAATTACACGCGCACACACACACAAGTTTTATGTTTTTATATAAAAAAAACAAATAAATATGTGTGTGTGTGTGTGTATATGTATGTGTGTGTGTGTGTGTGTATATATATATGTATATATAAAATTATGTGTGTGTGTGTGTGTGTGTATATATTAGTGCTGTCAAATGATTAATCGCAATTAATCGCATCCAAAATAAAAGTTTTTCTTTACAATAGATATGCGTTTATACTGTGTTTGTTTATTATCTAAATATATTTAATATATAAACATAACATATTTTCATTAACATATATACATGCATGTGTTTGTATTTATATATACTTAATAAATATACACAGCACATACAAACATATTATGCAAAGAAAAACTTTTATTTTGGATGCGATTAATCATTTGACAGCACTAATATATATATATATATATATAGGTGAAATTATTTTAATTGTTTGATTAAAAATGTATTTAGGAGATTTGAAATATATGCCCTTTTAAGTAAAATTTCATTTTTTTTTTTTTTGGGAATGGAATGTATTTATACCATGAATAAAGTGTAATAAATATTATTTGTTACTTTTTCTTTTGAAACCAACTATAAAATCTACCATTAAATGTCCTAATGCTCATGCTTTCATTTGTCTCGCCAGACACAAGCATATTAAAAGACATTGAATTCCATTATAAAAGACGTCTGCACTACTGTATGTAGGTTTTGTAAGTCTACATTAGCTGTACTGCGCTATAAACTGTACAGGTTTAACATCATTAGGTAGTGATATTGTAGGTGTGACATTTCTTTATCGCCTGTCGTGGTTCTCTGTCTTTGCGCTTTGACTTGCTGTCTGTGAATTTTTTTGCAAGCGTGAACTGATTTCTTTAAAGATCTCTGCTCGAGCGTCTCTCCCTCAGACCGTGAAAGTGTCAGCTGTTTTTTACCAGTCCTCATTTGCTCAGCTGCTGATCTTAAGTATTTTCGCTCACTCACAGCATTCACCCGTCTAAATCAAATCAGTGCTCTCGGTCTAGCAGCGGCCCCAGAGGACGGAGGTAACGGCCCATTTCCTAAATGACTGGCTCACATTGTCTAACGTTAAGTTATTGGCCCAATGAAAGGATAAAGGGTTAGTCCACACAAGTCACAGATCAATAAAACTCAGCGTGGGGATCTGGAGCGTCTCCAGAAGCATGAATCTCTCAGATGGCATGCAAGCAGACCAGCCCCGTCAGAATGAGTGCGACGCATTAACGAACAAGCTCTTCATTACCTTAATGACGCCACCACTTTGCTATACAGGAAATGAAAACCATACTCTCTCTCTTTTCTAATCCTTTAAAGCTCAAAGGAGGAAAATCAAATATCCTTTGAGCTGGAATTTTTATTCATTTTAATTTTTTTGTTTTAGTTCATATATATGACAATATATCAGAACAGCAGAGTTTCCTTGCATATATTTATACAAGTACAATTAATCGATTAATCGTGATTAATAGCATCTAAAATAAAAGCTTTTTGTTTACATAATATATATGCATGTACTGTGTATTTATTATGCATATTTAATACACACAAAAACAGTATATATCAGTATATTTTTATTATTTTATCTAATATATAAATACATTTTTAATGTAACGTGTGCATTTATGTGTATGTAGTATTCACAGTACACACACACATATTATGTAAACAAAAACCTTTATTTTGAATGTGATTATTTTTGATTTAATCATTTCACAGCACTAATTTGTATACACAAAAATATTTAAATATTATTTATTACATATACTATATAAATACTATAGTTATAGTATCCTGTATAGTTATTGTTGTTTTATATATATTTAGTATATTACTGCTTAAAATATCAGGTCAGTACAATTTTTTCTATTCAATATTTAAATAAATAAATGTATTTTTTTTAATTAATAAATATTAATAAAAAGAACAAATAAATACATAATTATTTAATAATTTTTTTGGTATTAAAAATGTGACTCTAAAGATGCTGTGTCACAGAAATAAATAATTTTACAATATATTCAAAAAGAAAACGGCTATTCTAAATATTTTACAATAGTACCATTTTATTGTATTTTTAATCAAATAAATGCAGCCTTGAAGAGACTTCTCTCTTGTCTCCTTTATAAGTCACAGCACTTTTGACAGCTTGACCTTTCAACAGCACAAGGCTCACATCTGAGTTTGTTACAGTAATGACTCCATCATCATCTCTGTCTTTTCGAGAACATCATTTCAGTATTTTGTTTGTAAACCATTGAGCCAGAGACGGTAAAGGTTGTGTGTAAACCAAATCTGGGCTATAAGAACGTTTATTACAAGCATCTAATGGGTGTTTTAGAGGCGGTGAGATGAAGGATGTAATGATTTTAAAGTGAGAGAGGTTTCCTTGCTTCCAAACATGTTCACGACTTCATTTCAAATTGACATTTTGACCAAAATAGTTGTGTTTTAGTTACTGTATTACTGTTTTGCCTTGATGTGGTGGTGTTTACCCGTAGTCGTCATTTTAATTCCCTGAACAGTTTTACCATGCTCACGCTGACTCACATTAGTGTCATACTTCACTAGCATTATGTGTGTCGGATATGAAGCTCTTCCGCTTGCATTAGACTCACATGAATCATCCATCTGCTTCACACATCTTACAGTGCTCTCTCCCTCTGTGGAAAATATTGAATGTGATAGGGCTGTCAAGTACAACACTTGTTTAATTACAGCATTAATACATATTTTTTGGTTTTATATATATAAAAAAAAAAACTTATTTATGAAGGTAAAGGTTTTTTAACTTGTTAATTTGATTGTAATAGTAATTATTATACAATCATTATAGTCTTATTATTTTATATATTTTTTATTATTTATATTAGGGCTGCACAGTTTGGGAAAAATGTCACATTGCGATTATTAAGATAAAAATTGCGATTGCGATATGATATATAGGTGGTTTGACTCAACTTGCTTGTTATGAAGGAAAATTCACACACAGATGACTAATAATGCTGTATTTCTCAACTGAGAGACAGTATACAGTGCAATCTGGCAACAACTAATTAAAACTAAATTGTACAAAATTAAATAACAGTAACATTTTTACATTACTGAATTAAATTGCATTAAATTAACATTAAAATAAAATTCAAAAGCCAAAAGTACAGATAAATAAAACAAATACCCATTTTTTATATTTTTACATGTTGTCCCAAAACATTTTAGCAGGATGTAACATATACTTGATATATTTCTTTTAGTATCTCTTGTCCAGTGTGCCAATCATTTTCTCAAATCCCTCTTTGTTAAAAGTGCGTGAGGTGACTTTGGCGAATATATCTCGCTATTCGCGTGACATTGGACGCTTGAACCTGTCGAGTTTACGCCGGTTTCACACTGCACGCGTCATCAGGGCATAAGCGGCGCATATTTTTTTCGCCGCCCATGTTGACGGATGAGAGCACACAGGAGCGGCGCAGAAGCGCGTAGCAGGTGCAGAGATATGACATAAATCAAAGCACATGGCACACAGTGTGTTTCGGAGAAGAACGCTGGAAAATACAACAGAAAGATGCTTGTCTACAGCCTACTGCAGTACAAGCTGCCAGTATGAAAGCACAATTGGCGTGCGCTGCAGCTGCTCTGCATACGCGCTGCTTATGCGTGCAGTGTAAAATTCGCTTAATTCGCACGAATCGTACTGCAGGATGTCTAATTGCGTCTTTTGCATTGACTTAATATGTAAATCACTCGTGCTTAACGCTTCATTCGCATCTGGTGTGAACGCAAGAATGAATGTCTTGTTACATCCACGAATGCATTTGTGTATTTAATATAATTGCAACATTTGCTGTAATGGATTCGCATAGGCTGACATCACGATTGTGATACGATTAATCGTGCAGCACTAATTTTTATATATATATAATTTTTATTTTATTTGTAATTTTTTTATGCTTGATTTTAAACGCAGTACTGTCAATTTATTTTAAATACTAAAAATAAGAAAATAATAAATATTAAGAGTAGGGCTGTCAATTTAATTATAACTTATTTTTTAATTTATTATTAATTTTCTATATCTTAATTATTCAATCATTATTTATATTTGCTTTTTAATGCCATTTTTAATTTCTGATCAGTGAAAAGAAAGTATTAATAAATGCAGGACTCAATTTAACATGCTGATTTAATTATATAAATTATATACTGATTTCATTATTTTATTATTAGATTACTATTTATTAGCTACTGTTTCTAATGTACAATATATTTGGTAATATACTGGTATATTAGAATAATGTAAGGAATAAACTTGATTTAATCAGTGTATCATGATTAATGTTACAATTTTAATTGATTAACAGGCATAATTTAAACTCTAGCAGGCTGTAGGAGTTATATGTATCTTATGGTTGTTTTTCTCTCAGGAGGACTCGTGGATGAGTCTGACCAGCACCTGCTCAGGGAGCGACCGCATTTCGTTTGCTCTTATCAGCGGCTCTGTTTGTGGTAATTAGAGCCGTCCACTCAAGTCTGTGTGTGTCCAAACAGAAGCCTTTCACAGAGCCATGAAGAGATGCTCAGAGCCCATTTTATAATTGCTTGCGGTAGTAGATCATCATAAAGCCTCCTAATGGAGCCTGATGCTTTATTTTGTGGCTGGCCGGTCTGTGTGTGAGTAAGGTGTGTGGTGGCTCATTGGATCTGTCTGTGGCAGATAAGAGCACACACTCTTCAGGTTTTGGGGGGTTGTCACGGTCCGCTGCACACTAGAGGGCAGTGTTAGTGGCCCATGAAAGACTATTTACAGTCAAAATAAAATCTAAATTCACTTGATGCATGGACATGTACATCTGTCTCTTTGATCACTGCACAGTACTGTAAAGATAGAAATGTTAGTCTTTGTAATCTGTGACCAGCATATCAATTTATTCCACCTCTAGAAATAAATCTTTTTTTTTTATAAAATTTTTGGTTATTCCTGATAAGGGTTATTATAGGTAAATAAAACTAAAACCTTGCAAACAATGGTTTAATAAAGTGCACATTAACTGCAAAAGAATTGAAAGAAAAGAACATTTTATTTCAGTTGGATTCAGTTGTTTCCTGTTAAACATTTCTCTTTTTCATTTAATTTTACTTAAATAATGAACCGTCGCCTATGATGCAATATTTGCGCTATCCTTGGTTTCCGCATATGAATACTACAGCAACACACGTGGACAAATGAAGAAGTGGTAGTCTTTATTGTGCATTTCGGTATCATGGATCATGATTACATTCTCCACAATCACAAAAAAACGTAGATGTATACAAACTGAGGCATGGAGTTATTGGAACAAATGAACAAGAAAAAATATTGCTGTGGCGTTTCCGAAATAAAGAGAGCTTCGCGAAAACCATTCCCGTTTGTTTTTTAATAGACTGTTAAGCAAATATATATATTATTCATTGTGTAAGTAATAGTCATTTACTGTGCATGTACATACAGGTGGTTAAATAAATGAATATGAAATGAAATGAAAATGATAAAATGAATGAAAATATTCATCATATTTATTAGACATACCTTTCCTTGTTGTTGTCAGGCCTTTCATGTTAAAAGATAATTTACGAACTGAAAAGCAGCATCAACCAGCTCGCGAAAAACACGTAATCTATGGCGGGATTGGCGGCAAATCTATGCCATTAATAAGCGAGCGCACCACTGATGTGGCAGGCGCAGTAAATCATTTCCGCGAGAGGAAAACAGATGTACATGCGAAGAAACGGGGCCGCGAGCTCATTTTCAAACCCCCGCGTACACGTGATGTGTCATCCGCGCGCAAATTCAAGCACTCGCACGCGATCATCCCTGCTCTCGATCTTCTCTCATCTGAAGATCTTCTCTCAGTTTTTGTCATTTTTGTCATTTTTGTCAGTCGTTGAGTGGGACTTGGTGTTTTAGTTACAACTAAACAACTCCACCCCCCAACAACCGCCGCCTACGACGACGATGCCATCGTCCATCGCAATGTTTCACATTAGACATCGTACAATGCCAAATTGGTCGACATCGCCCAACCCTACTCCCCTACCCAGCCTTAACTATAAGTGTTAACGGTCCCATATTGTACACTTATTTGGAGTTTTATATTAGGTGTTGATGTCTTTAAGATTATATATTTGTAATATAAGTAACAAAAACCATTTCAATATGTTTTTACAGCTCCTCTTTTAGGAGCTCTGTCAAAAACATGTTGACGCACGATCAGGCCAATCAAATGTAATGATGTCACAAGTATGTCACAGTGCTAGCTGGATGCAAAACGAAAAAGACAGAGACAGCTCATTCAAAACAAATTCGACGTAATACAGCCTCAAATTAGAAATATGATCGCATACCCAGTGCCACTGCCAGACATAAAACCGACGACAGCTGTGGTAGAGAATGTGATAAAGTGAACAGAAAAGCGAGCATCAATTTTTATCAGAATCAGAACCAGAAAGAGCTTTCAGAAAGTTAGTTTACGGCTACTTTATGCAGACTGTGTGCATTTTACTGTGGATTAACTGTTTTGAATCTTATATGATAGTTACATGGCCCCTAGACCTCGCTTATCATGAAACAAATCCCAGGAAATTTCAGATTTGACACTATGGGACCTTTAAAATGTAATTAAAAAAAATATAAAACATGATTGCCCGCTTTCACATATCAATAGGCATTCAGTATTCAGCAACTTGATGAACAACAACCCGCATAGCAATATAACAAAGCACAGAGAAAGTGAGAACGGTCATTTAAACTGAATTCTGCTGTTTTTAATGCAGAAATCCTTGACTAACATTATAACTGGGCAGTTGGGAGAAATGACATGCTAAAATAGTGTAAAATACGACCCTTTAAGGTCCATAATTTGCTCTATTGCATCCACCCACCCAGCTTCCTGCTGAAATGCTCTATCACCATGGTAACCCCTGGCAGGTCTCTTCTCCTCCTTGCCCTGCTAAATTTCGGAACAATCTGGAAGACGTTAAATGACTCCCCTTTATCATGCCTGCTGAAATGTTACAAGAATATTTAAATTATAAGAAGTACATGTATCTTCAATCAGGTCAATCAATCACTTGTAGCAAAACACTGTAGCAAAGCACTGAACATTATCAAATAGGAGAATGGTAATGTACAGTATAATGACAAGAATGAATTAATGAAGATCATCTGTTTGTGCTGATACACCATCTGATCTGGATACGGACTGAGGAACAGACTAATATTAGAATGGCGTTGAAGCCATTCTTTTAAGATGTAACGAGTACACCGTGTGTTAAGGGGAGTGTTCCCGGTTCCGGCTGATCTAATTAATGCAGCCTAACAATCCT
>JAUMHQ010000065.1:15541140-15577982 GCA_032361165.1 Enteromius paludinosus | reverse complement strand
TACAGTAAAATAAATATACAAAGTGATTCATATCTGCATAAAATAGAGATTCTAAGCTTTCAAATGGTACCACATATAGGGTTATTGGTGCACACAAAGGGTTAAAAATTCAAGGCACAACTTGAATGTAACTTTGTTTAACAGGTTAACAGAAAAATGCTTGTTAAAAACTAACCAAAATTGTAAATAATTATATTAATATTGGCATCAGTTATTGGTCAAAATGTTGAAAATTGTTGGCATATCAAATAAAGGCAAAAGTACAATATTTTGCATGCCTAAAACATTTAAAATATGAATTAGTATATGTGAAATTAACATTTAACCGTTATTAATTAGTGCTGCCCAATTCATTAAACAAAGGTACAAAACATAAATGGTTACTCTGCAGTGACATTAAATATTTATATTTCATTGAAAAACATTTCATACATGATTATTAATTTAAAATATACAGCATTGTAAATAAAGGGGAAAGCAGAAAACCATGAAATATTGCATTTGTATCATAAATACAATTTTTGTCCACAGTGGTGAAGCTAATATTGTTTTAAAAACAACTAAAAATCTGTAAATTTGAAGCATACAATTACATGTACAATACCTATTTTGTATGCCAATCAGTATAGAGCTTAATATTTATTAGAGTTGGTGTCTCTCTTTGTGTTAGGATCACCTGAAACTGATGGTAATACCAGTGCCAGAGTTCAGGTACAGCTCCTGTGTGATGCCTTCCTGTTACTCATTTAACAAGGGGCCCCCACATCTTAGCGCCTTATCAGCTCCAGCCTCTCTCACACTCTGTCATGCTGTCCTCATCGGTGTGGCCGAGGGTGAGGGATTCTCCATGCTCTAAGTGGATTAAAACCTCACTGCATCCAGTTCCAGGCAGCAGTCGCATGGCTTGTCTGTCAAAGGTGGTGAATATTTTCACAGGTTTAGTCTGCGAACTGTATGGTGTGCCCCAGCCCGAGTCTAGTTAAGAGCACCGTTTGTGCCTCCTCTCACCACGTACATGGAAAAACCAGCTCTAGCATCTTCCCACACCCATTACAAACACAGTCTGCCAACGTGCTACATTCCCTAACGTGTGTAGAGATATTGCAAGCTTAAGAAATGCCTGTGTATGTCTCTGTGTTTACAAAGGGCTTGTCAGGAACTGCAGTGGCTGAGGGAACTTGAGCGGGGTTTGTGGAAAAGCCCATATGTCCAAGATATTGAATGAATTTGAGAGAGAGAAAACAAAATACTGTAAGGGATGGGTGGGAACAACAAACTGCACAGAAGTGACACAGTGAATAAGCAGGAATGCTGGGAATTCCAGGCTGCTTTTGGGATGTCCTTGTGCCCTAGAGTTTTGAAACTCAATTTTTTGTTTTGCTCGAGCAATCAACCTTGCTCTTTAATTTCCACGCCTATCATGCAGTTACAGCATTGTGCTAAAAACTGCTTTATTAGTGGCTAAACAAATTAACAATTTAAGCTAGTCATGCACATAAGATATACTTTTTAAGTTGGTGCAAGTTTTCTTTATAAAAAGTAAACCTGTACTTAATACAATTTTGAAATGCTTCTTTAGAAACTAAATAGTAGCTTAATGTAACATTATCTTATACATAATATTATTTTCAGACCTATATTGTTAGGCTATGTATGTACTCTATATGTGGAATGGAGCCTATTTTTGCAGTAAGCATACTGAGTATTAGGGGTGTGTGATATATATGATCTATGTAAATATCGTAGTTGTTTAAACGATATGCAATTTGACATTTATCAGGTATTTTTGATAAATTATATATTTATATTATATTATAATATATATCAAAAAAATCTAAACACAAACACCCAAAGAGAGCATGCATACAGTAACCATGAGATGCAGGTCAGACTACTGCATCTGGGCGTTTAGAATTCATGCTTTCACAATGTGATTTAGTCTATAAAAATACACTTAGAATTAACCCAAAATTTAAGATAGATTCATATGCTTTTGTATGCTTTTATATGTATATAGTCTGATAATCAGAAGTTAATATGAATTGACTCACATTTTAGACGCAACAGTTCCTGTTTTTGCTTTATTTCGTCACTGTAAATAGTTCCAAACAAAGTCATAGCAGAATTGTTTTGCGTTTCTTAGCAACATATGACAGTGTTTCATTACTGAATCAGTCAGCTGTTTGAACGGCTGAATGAATGCCTCTATGACTCACTCATAACTTGCCACCTTTTTTTAACATAAAAACATTATTTATGCATTTGTAACTGTAGGTTAAACGGTCTGTGTGTTTGCATCTAAATGACACTTGAAATGCAGCTTTTGTGCATTGCAAACAAAGATTTTATTTGATTGGCAGCAGCCCTATTTGAATTTCTTGATTAAAATGCAGAATTTAACACATAAGATGGTGCTTACATTTGATAAAGTTAGAAAATTGGAAAAGCAAAAAATGCCCATAATAGATAAGTCTATAAATAATAGCGAAAAAAATGTTTTGTATTACTCCTGCAGACTATGACAAACAATTTTATTTATTTCCAACACATGCGGAAAAAGGAAATTTATTTCTACCATAATCTATGCATGAGTTATTCTACTCCAACTGTAGGGAAGAATAAAAAATGGTTCATACAATTTCCGCCTAACCCAAATTTCCCCCAATCTCCTAGTTTCCCCATACTGCTGTAAGTGATAAATATTATTATATATGTTGTCTGTCCTAAGATGAACCATGTCAACACAAGGGGTTTCGGGGCTAAATGTACATAATGGGGGGGCTTAGTGTAATTTACGTGTAAATAACTTTGAATATCAAAAGTTTTGGGAATCAGCTGTCCATGGCTAATCTCAGCCTCACACACACGGACCTTTGACTAAACGTCTGATGCATATGACACACTTATCTGGAGTTTAGAAATCATCATCGGATTGGTTGACTTTCCAGGAGACACGTGTTGCGTTCTTTAACGTTCTGCATGGAAACATGGTCTCAAGATAACATGTGCATTAACCAGTTGAATTACGAATTTTTAAAGGTCTCGTGGACAGGCCTTGGCCAATGAACGCTACCATGTATTCCAGACCTTCAACCGTCAGTCCAAAGGTCTGGCTATGCGAGACTAGTCCATGGCACTTCTAAACCTGCCAAAATACCAGCACAATAACCCACTCAGCAAAATATTTTAAAATGATCATTAGCTACAAAATTCCAGAAAGTTTAGAGTTTTTATTATTACCGTCACACCTTTTATTGCATATTGTATTGCATTGTTCATATGTTAAGCTTTTCAGTTACAGCACAATAATAGATGCATGAATGAGATGCATATACTGTAGCTGCTCTACCATATAGAGGGCCTTTACATTGAGACCTTCAGATGTTAAAATGTGTTGTAATCAAGTCATCATCAGTTTCCTGGCCAACCGCCTCATAATTTAAAGTCTCCCTCTGTGTCGTGGTGTGTCGAGTGAGGATGTCAGGCTGGATTTGCGGGCACTGATGGGATGGTTCTGCTGTAACCTGGGCTCCCTGGGCTGAGCAGGCGGGGAACCGCAGTACGTCCTTGATGAAGAACTCCGCTGCGACACGGCCTGTCCCTTTGACTCACGCTGAGCGCTTGATACTTGGGACGAGGAGGTCAGCCTGACCCACTTTCCTCCGCCTGTCCTTCTGTCATGTTGGGAGAGGTGGGCGAGAGGCCAGGGGTGAGTGGGCGGATGGGTGCGCTGACTGTGAGCGAGCCCGTTTGCACGAAGGGGGGGAACGAGATAGTGCTCCCGCTGTGGAACACAGGTACATCTCAGCCCACAGAGACCATAATGGTCAGGCTCGGTGTCTGACCCTTTTAATGTAGCTCCTCATCCTCAAAGACTCCTACAGCTCTCTTCCTCCTCCTCTTCATCACTTCACTGCACTGCAGTGCTTCAGAACTCCAGCTGTAATCTATGCAATCAAGCTTAAGACATTTAGCAGTGTTAGCTGCACGTCATTTTATGTGTTGTGGAATATTTTTTGTGTCAAGATGCCGTTAGACAGGAAGTGCTTTTTAACATTTAGTGATATGTAAGACAGACACAACAGAGTCAAAGAAGAAAAATTGGTGTGTTCTGTATGTAGTTCACTGAGAAGCGGGCCTCTCTCCTGAATTTAAACAGGATGCGTGTCCTACCTTAAGTGTGCAAAGATGGAAGGCATATAGTAGCACTTGATGTTGTCATGTATAATTATGTCGTCAACATGAAAAAAACATTTGTTACTCATGTAGGGGTGCACCGGTATTGAAAAAATTGTTGGATCGGTGATCCGAAAAATTAACAGATCCACGGCCGATCCAGTTTTTTTCCTCTTTTTTTTTTCTTCCTCCGTCGCAGCCAGTTACTGTAAATATAGTTTGTAGCGTCGCAGCAGATCCTACGTCATTCATTAGCAGCACGTGTGTCGCATGCTGGACCAGTTGGAGCATAAGCAACATGGAGCGAGCCAAAGAGTCGGCTGTGTGGAGATCAGTGTTAATTTCGTTGACGAATAATTTTCGTCGTCATGTTCATCAACTAAATTTTTTTTCACTGAAGAAAACGAGGATGAAGTGACAAAAACTATGACGAAAATCTTTTGACATTTTCGTCAACTAATAAAAACGAGAGGAAAATGTTATGGAGGGATGATTGGGAAGAGATTATTTCAGAACGAATGTGCTGCGTGGTTCGGAGGTTAGATGTGTGCATGAACTGTATTTATAAGCTATCATACACTTGCTGCTCGTCTCATAAAACATTCAAAAATCTCAATATGTGGGATTAAGAGAAGAGCAGGCATATGGATAAGTTTGGATATGGAAGAGAGAACTCAGTTCAGTCCGGTTTCTGAGCGCACACACACATAGCACGTCTCACACAGCGTGAGTAAGTTACTCTTGAATGGAGAATTACACACAAAATGATTTCAAATTGTCAGTGTTGACTAGCATTCAGGTAAACAGAGTCAATTACGTATCACGTGAATGTAAGCGGTAGGGAACGTGTATCAGTACATTGCAATCGCGTGTATTCGCTTTTAAAGGGACCGCAGCCTAATTTAGTTGCTATCGTCAAAGTCATGGTAATCAAGCAACAAAAGTAAAATCACTCAATGTCCTTGACCGAATCACATAGTACTTAGTAGTTCTAAAGATTAATATAAATTTATTTAGAAAAAAAATATTTCTGATTGAAAGAATGAATAATATGGTAAACAATATAGAATGCATAATTAACTTTGTATTAGTTTATTCTCAGGTTCAGCTGCTGTTTAATTTTGAATTCATGCGGGACTTTGCACGTAATATGTTTATAATGTTTGGTAACTTGTTTGATTACTAGTGTATGTTTGACCAATGCACTTTTGTTTCTACTACTACATTTGATTTATTTTAAGTAGTTTGATTACATTCGATTTTCGATTAGAATTCACAATTGTTCTTTAAATAACAAATAAATAAGTATTCAATACATTTCATCTGTTTTGTCTTAGTTAGGAAAGTAATGTTTAGTAAGGAAAGATTGGTGCCTTTAGTTTCTTCTACATGGTGGAAGGAAGGTATAAGGTGGAAGGTATGCAGTTTATAATATTAATTCAATAGTGGTATCGGATCGGTATTGACAGATATACAAAAAAGCCCAGGCATCGGTATGGGTGACTGAAAAAGTCGGATCGGTGCATCCCTACTCATGTGATATGATACATGATTCATGCAGAAAAATGGAAGGCGTTTTTGGTCTTTTTGAAATAGATTATTTTGTGTAAAGGAAACTCTTGTTGTTGTTGAAAAATTGAGAAATTTGAAATGTAATTCTGTATATTTAGTAAAAAGTAAAAAGAGTATTTTATTACAGCAGTAAAAATGACAATGCATGTCATAAATGATGTAGGCATGTTTATTTGAATATAAAATATGGAATGCATGCATATATTTATTGTTTAAATAAATTTGTCATAAAATGTGTAATCTGATAAGATCTGTTATATTAGATTAGTAATATATTAATAATAATAATTTATACCATCGTTTAAATTATAAAATGCATGTATTTATTATTTTAATATTTATATTAAAATGACTATTGTATGTGTGATCAGATGTCATAGGCATTCTGATGATGTTCATAACATACATTGTGTTTGGTAGCTTTCATTGTACAACATCCAACTGATAAAGAGTGGGCTTTTACACACATAAGCTGTCACACCTTCTTTTGGTCATTCCTTTTCCTTTCTTTCTCACACACTCTCTCTCTCCTTCTCTCTCACTAACACACACACACACTCAAACTCAGTGTGTCAGAATGGCAGCTGGCCCTGCGGCTCTCCTGGTTAGTTCCCCTGATAGAGAGTTGGAGACAGACTGGACTGGTGCAGTAGTGCTTATTAGCCGTGTCTGTCTGCAGGAGTCCTGCTGAGCCAGCCTTGAACCCTCCGGCCCCCAGCAGAGTAAGAGGGAGAGACAGAGTAGAGAGAGGGAGGTTAAAGCAGTGGAGGACAAAAGCGAGAGCGTGACAGCCAGGGAAAGAGACCTGCCTGTCTGACCTGCATGTCCACTTAGCTAGTTGCCACCTATCCTGATAGAAGGTGAACACATCGTTGCTTTGAACAAGAAAGTGATCCGTTTCTTTTATTCTGTGCAGATTATGAAACCTTTGATCTGAAGCATGTTGATTTGATGCATACTTATAATAGTAATAATTAAAAAATAGAAATGTTCTTTGACATGTCATTCTGTTTTATCTGTCAAGTACTCAAGCATTCATAATGGGCAAATTGCACATGATCACATTGCTGGCTTAAATAGTTGACGTTATTTATTTTTTCCCCAGAGAGAGAGAACGTGACGTTGTCTGCGTGACTAACCTCAGATATTGAAGCGTCTAGAGTTGCTGTGCCTGCTAAAGTTTTAATGCTCTACGAGATTAGGGTCTGTGGACAGATGCAGCGGGTTCAACAACGGTTGTAAACTGCTCTGACCCACCTTTGTTTTTATGCTTGCATCTCATGAACCATGAGGTTCGGCCTTTCTGGAGTGCTCACCTTTATTGCCACTAATGGTTTCAGTACTGCTGACGCAGTCAGAGACTCCCTTGCATTGACGTGTCGTTCCCTTCGGTCCACTGTTAAACACCTAACATGCACCTACAGTCAACTCTGATCGGCCCAGTGGAAACGGCCTGTTATTGCCCTCATTAGATGTTATGCAGTAGTTATTTCACACAAATTCATCACATATTAACCTAGACTGTGTGTTTGCTTAGCATTTTCATCTAATCGCCTCTCTCGTGAGCATTTCTCTCGTGGTAGGCTCGTTCCACACCAGACCAGCTCATGCAAAGATCCCAGAGCTTTTATATCACAGCCATCTGTCAATACAATTTGGTCAAATGATTTCAAAACCTGTGCGTTTCTAGTGTCTTAAGCCAAGTGGCTGGCTGAGCTCCAGCTGGAACGCGCCAAGCATTAAGGCATGATGTGCGTTCAAGCCGCCTCCTGCTGATTCATCCCTCACATGCTGCAAAATTACCTTTTTGCTCATTAAAGAATTGTGTAAATTTAGAAAAAAATTATTTGCATAAATCATTTGCCCCCGAGGAACGGGATGATTAATTAATTACTGTGCTATTAAACTATCTCTCTTTTTATTTGATTTTTTTTTTTTTTTAATTATCCTCAGGACATCCTTCATGTATAGGAGTTTTTTCTTTGTCACATCAGTCTCAGTTCATTCGGACATGTCTGGGAATCTCAGAAGTTATGAAAAATCTCTGTGTAGTTAAAAATAGTTGAGTCAGGGGTTTTTATTATTGAGTTTAGGAGTCTCAATATTCTGCAATCGTCCTAATCGTCCTGCAATTTTTTTTTTTTTTTTTTTTTTTAAGTAAACATTTAATGTTCAGGGATTTACTTGATAAGGCTACTGGCCTCTTTCTTTCATCAACATTGGCCACTGAAAACCTGCCACTGTACACTGTCACATAGAAGTGTAAAATTCATTTCAAATCCATTGAAAGTCAAAAAGATAAAGTATTTCAAACTCCTGTTTGAGGGTAAATATTGACCTGCTGATAAACAGGGCTAAGGTAACCTTCACCTCCATTCTCGAATCAAAGGCTAATCAGAAGTGGGTGTCTTTGATGACACTTGTGAACTGAAAATAAAACAAACAACACGCCAGTATTCAAATGGAGATATCGACCCCCATGCAAGCACAACACATGGCTTTTATGTGGCCAGGGGAGATGTTCTCATTTGAAAAACAAATGATAGATCAGTGGCTCTTTTATGAAAGCAATAGCCATTGGCCGGATTTGTTTGTGGCTGATTTGAATATGATCCCAAAGCCGTTACCATACGGCATTGATACTACATTATCAGGAGAAATATGAAGCCTCCGCGGTGATGTTTTACGTCAAAGCATTTCTTTATGCAAAGCAACACATTATGTGGTTCTTTATAAACAGGGAAATAAAGCTGGAGAGAATCGCTGTGTATGGCAGTTTATACGTGTTGTATAACCAAAAACATTTACTGACATGTTATAACCCACTGAGCAACACTCCAAAATAAGAACAAAACACATTCTGCCTTCACTCCTCTGATAATAAAATCACATTTCTGACATGTTGTTGCATAAATGCATGTCTGATGCTGCAGATAAAAACTGAACAATATAAGTTTAATATATTGTGTTGCGTGACTTTTTTAAATATATATACACCGCAATATACTGGTCTTATCCCCACCACTAGTCTTACTGAAGACTGAGTGACATGATGGAGCAGTAATAAGCGAACATGAAACAGGATCCTACAGTACAGTGGATTATGATTAATTATAGACTAGCGCTAACTAGAGGCAGTGTGGTCGTGTCTGCTGCAGGTTGAGGCCAGTGTCATGATGATGGAAACAAGGGGGAAAACCTCCGACCACACCTCAAAATCTGCCGGGACCACTTTCATGCTCGTCATTAGAAAGGCAATGCTATTTCTGGAGATCTAATTATCGCCACGTCAAGTTTTATTGGGAACACGCACACTCATAATAACACATAATTCCAAACACATCTGACAGATACTAAATGCATCCTGGACCTGGATGAACCCACGGCTTAAATGCACAAAAGGGCTAAATGCGATGCAGGAATTTGAAACTGTTGACACAAAATTGTGGCACATTATGTGTCTGTTTGGCTCATATGAAGGCCGTTTGTTCTCTTCGGTGAGGGAAACAGAGCTCTGTGGTTTTCTGTGAAGTAGTCTGGTGAATTCTGGCGGGATCTGAGGCCTATAGCTGGGCTCACTCAGGCCTCGTGTGGCTTTGATTAAAGCCGTCGGCGGAGTCTTTGAGTATCGTTCTGAGTTTCGTGCTTTGCGGCCGCCGCTTCAGAGAGGACCAATGGGACGCCAAGGCTTCACCACAGCGCACGTGCAGGATCCAAATCATGCAAGAAAGCCACTGGCCACAGATACCCCCCTCATCCCATACGCCAAACCCCCCTCTACAACCCATATGTCTCATTTTCCTTCTGTCTTTTTTCCCTTCGGCTCTGGCAGGCCTGGAGCCGCGGGGTGTGGTGTGGTGTGGTGTGGTGTTTCAGGAACTTTCATGGAGGGGAAGTTGGATACTTTGGTCAATCAAGATTTGCTGAAAAGTCTTTATCTAGGTACCAAACAGAAAGATAAACAGCGAAATATATATATATATATATATATATATACACACACACATATATTTTTATATTTATAACACAGGCTAGAGATAAAGATCTAAATAAGTAAATTTGTTTTATCTTTATATTTTTCACTTTTTGTTTTTATAAAATTATATATATATATATATATATATAAATTTTTTTTTTTTTTTTTTTTACATTATTTATATATTTTATTTTACATACTATCAATATAATTTGTATAATATAGTATATTTATATTTAAAAATATATTTTGATATAAATATTCTACATATATTTTTGTATAAGTATAAATATATATATTATTATTTATATATATTTATATATATTTGTAATTATAAATTTATAGAAATTACATTTATTTAATATATTTATATGCACATTTATATTCATACATACAGTACACACAATTATTTTATGATTATTTACTTTATTATTTATATATTATAAAAAGATTACATATATGTAATAAATAATCTAATCTGACAAAATTTCACATATTTATACGTACAATTATGTATATTTATATTTATTATATATGCATATAACATAAAAATGTATCTATAATTAAATTTAATATTGTGAGCTTTGATATGGATTAAGTCTGACCCTTATTTTGAATTTGTGGGATCATTTCATAAAGCAACAGCACACTCTGCTCAACGAGAATCATTCGTGTTCAAGCACAAACAGAACGAGTTTAATTCTTAAGGTTAGGGGTTTGTTTAAATCCATAAAATCCTTTAAATTTGAGCCCTTAGTCGACGGATTATAGGATAATTTAGTTGCTAATATTGGATTTATTGTTCTCAAAGTCATTGGGGATGAGTCTGAATCTTTATCGGTCTATAAATAAATACTGATAGCAGTAAAAGAATTTGTGAAATGGTACATTCTAGAATCGTTCAGTGTTTCAAGGCACAATATATGTTATGCAATAATGCTGCCAGAGATCAGATATCACACAAATTTGCATCCGTCACATCTGTGAGGTGTTTCACGTTTGCTCTAGCCGGACCAATCAGAAGCCAGCCCTTCTTCACAGCCCCGAGTCTCTCCTGCCTGTTTTATGGTTTGTTTTTGAATGTACTGAGCATGCTCCTGAATCACCGGCATAGGCCTGCCACGCTGCATACTGATGAACAGAATACCTACAGTACACACACACACACACACACACAGCAACAACATGCCCTCCCTGTCACTGCGCAGACAAACAGGCTTATGCAGGATCCCACATGCTTGCAGTCGCCATGGCGACGCAGACAAATCGAGCCCTGCAGTGGACTGAGACAGAGCACAGACGATGCACACGCACCACATTAGGCACAAAGACACCCAGCTGAAAGGTTAATGAGGTCCGCTAGCAAACATTATAGCATCTTAGCGGCTCTGTGCCTAAACACGTTTATCTGGGCCTGAAACGTTAAAGCACATAGTCACAGATATGAGGAGTCTGATGCAGTTACGTCACTAGCAAGAATTTGGTTCTGCTGTGTGTGAACATTAAAACCCTCTCATATGCGGTCGGGGCGCCGTGATGTCACACCTAGGCTAGTTCAGACATGCAGCATCTCATTCTATATCAGCAGTGAGTGAGTAACTTACAGTATTCAACCTCTGCACGTATGAATAAGGAGAGTGTGCCCTTTTTACTTTACTCATCGGTCACATGCACCATTTTCACATGCCGAAGGTGAAACATTTCCACAGATGCAGGAAGGAGGGAACTAAGCTGTATCTACAGAAGAAACTTATCTCGGGCCAGGAAGAAGACACACAGCAACTATAATTTAAAGGCAGTCAGCGTCTGACCTAAAACCAGTTCTACGAAGACTGTTTCCTGTCTATTCAGCAATGATATGGCGAGGTGATGTAATCAGCATCACTGTAAACAGTTTGCATAATGCCCGCAGATTGTGAGATATTAAAATAGTCAGCAGGAAAAAATTATTGACTTAAAGATATTTAAAAGGTAAACACTGTCTAATACGGGATGTTGTAACAAACATGTTTACACTTCATAGTTTGAAGGTGTTTGGTTCAACAAAACACATGCACAAAAACAAATATATAACTAGGTTTATACATGCATACTTGTATGAATGCAATTTGAGAAGGATCATTAATAATGTCCATAATTAAAGCATCTTTGACTCTTGATATATCACATACTATAATACAATACTTGGGGTTAGATGTTTATTCACATTGCTAAGCATTCGAACTTTTTCTGTGCTACAGACATGAATGCAACCTCAAATGGTCAGAATCTGCACCTGGTGGGTGATAAAATTGGGTGGAAAACTCACCTAGTAACCCAAAATCAGGTAACCACAATGCAACTAGCTTGAAATCCCCATTTTTTGCACATGCATACGTTTTGATTTGAAAACATTTTAAAATCCAGTTTATGGAACAACTACTCAAACTATACCAAAATCCAAATGAAGACACTCAAGGTTTACATGACAACAAACGATGTATCAGGCAGTTCCAATGTGGAATATGATTCGTGACCTTCAGTAAAAGCGGCACCTCCCCTTCTCTTAGACCCGCACCAAATGCATAAACCAAAACAAGACCTCTATCCCATATTTCCCAACCCCCCCCCCCCCCCCCCCCCCCCCTCCACAAATAGGAATTACAGAGAAGCTTTGCTGGAGACTGCAGTCCTGGGCACAGCAGCGTGCCACATTAAAAGATGCCTGTGCAGTCATCAGCAATGTTAAACATGATCCCCAGCAATCTGACCTCCCTCCCACAAAAACAGACCCACGGTTCCACTGACAATGATGCTTCAGTCTGACTAAAGGTCCTCCAGCATGGTATAGAAGCATCGGCCGTTTCTACTCACGCGGTGGGGCAACAAGCATTTGGTGTTTTGATAGCGCATCGAGCCATCGGACGGATGCGTGATGGACAACCCTGACACACAATCCTGCACATACATGACTCGTTTGTGTGTGTGTGTGTATATCCCTGAAACTACACCCCCCCTGGGGCAGCCATCTTGGCTCTAACGCTACCTGATAACGTCTCCCGCCTGTGAGCCGACAGCCCTGCCAAATCACACCAATTACCTGAGCTCCCCTGGGCAGTGGCGGTAATGACATTAAGTCAAGGGGATGCCCTTCGTTCTTAGTTCCCGAGTGGAAAATACCATGTGTTAGGTGGGAAGTTGAACGGTGACTCACCTTGTTGGAGGCCATCTCGCTGACGGAGTGTCTGGTCTGCAAGGTCTCCAGCTGGTCCAGGCACCAGTCCAGCTCCTCCAGGGTCTCGGTGGCCAGTTTCTGGTAGGCCTCCTCTGGAGGGAGACAGGGAAGGGGATGGTCAGTTTTGAGGCGCTTGACCGGGCTAGCCGAGGCTTCCCGGACATCGTCCACATCGTACACAGCCATGCTGGGATGCCCGGGGTGGACACATGGGTGACTCTTCATGCTGTGCTGAACAGATGAGGGCTAAAGGATCAAGTACGAGTTCCTTCTCGCACTCTAAAAACTCCAGAGCCAGTCGACGCAATAAAACAGTCACACCGCTGTCGGTCCGGCCGTGCAGGGCTCCTGGTGTAGAGTGCACAGGAGCCCCATGCTCCTAGAAAAGCAAAACAGACACACACATACGAGCACAGAAATGTCCTTTTTAATCCGCTTCTACTGAGTCCCAGCAGGTTGCCTAAACATTCCCATGTCCTGGATTAGAATCAGTCCACAGGTCCATGAACTTCAGAAGATGTCTTATAGCTGACGCTCTGTCTCACAACAAAAGAGAAAAAATGCAAAGGGTGTCCTCAGCACCTCCTACCGGCTTTAAACCCCCCCCCCTCTCCAGACAGAGACTCCTGTATGAAGCGACTGGCTATGCCCAGCGTTCCTGGAGAGCTCAGGCAGCAGCGATATCCAGAGTCGTAAAAAAAAGAGCTTGCACAAGCGACACAGTGAGAGAGCAGCACGGCACCTCAGCTACACAGACATGACATAGGAGGCATTGCTTTACACAAACACGAGCGGCTTCCTGTGAAACCACAAACCTACAGAGCTGGAGAGCACGACGCAGCGATAGATGTAAGATATGGACCGGAGCGCTGGAGCAGGAGCAGCCCAGCATCCCTGCATACTCACTGCTGTCAGCAAAAAGGGGGCAGATCTCTGTTTCAAATGTGTATTAAAAATGCATGCTGCAGTTCTGTCTTATACACGACACGACTGGGGACTAGAGTTTCACAACACCTGACAGGAAGATCAAATTAACCACAACATGTGCTCGCTTATTGTACAAAAAAATAATAATAATGCAAACTTATGTAGCAAATTGCATTTATGAAGTCTAACGATTAAACGTGATTAATCACATCCAAAATGAAAGTTATTGTTTACAGAACTATTCATATAATTTATATGAATAAATGTAATATATAAAAACATATATACCTGCATCTGTGTGCATTTATACACACAAAATACATTTACACAGTACACGCAAATATATTTTGTAAACAGAAACTTTATAATTTACATATATATTTAGAACTACGTTTTTAAATATAATGATGAAAATTAAATCTATCTATACACACACAATTATCAGTATTGGCAAAAATTGCTGTATCAGTACAGTGCAAGAAAAACAGCAGATAGTACAAGCATACAAGTATATATCTGAGCCTTAAACAAACTGAGTAAACGTGCAACACGTCTCATCAGCAGCAAACAGCCCCATCCACAGAGTCCGATTAGCATCAGACCGGGGGAAGATGGGAGAGCTGGCTTTACTCGTGACAGACAGATCGCTTGAGATAGCTGCTGTCCCAGAATGCTCCTGGGAGGTTGTTTACTTCAGCTGTATGCCATTCCAGCGCAGATTCATTCACTGCGATGCTGGAAGATTACGTGATCGTCAATCTACACAGATTACCACTGAAAATTAATCCTTGTTATGGGACCGTTCAGGGCCAGAGTACATTTTTTTTTTCATAATCCAGGATTATGTCAGGGCTGTGCAGTTGTGACTAGTGCATTTAAAACCTTAACCTTCATACCGCACAGATGATAACAATAACTTGCAATTCTACTCGTGTGTGTTGAGTTACACAGAGGGGAGCTAAAGTTACGAGACAAGCTTTCATCAAAACAAGCGTGACACAATCACGACAAACACTTCAGAGGTCACAGGATCTTGGTGCTTTTGTTATGTGGCAACCTTTAGAGGACTATACTGAGATAATTTGACATGCAGCTCTGCGCATGCGTTTGCTCAACCTCTGACTCAGAGCGTGCAATACACACTCGGGTCAGCAGCAGCAGCTTTGTCTATCATAATCCAAGGGTCAGGGGAGAAAAACTAGCCAAACAAAGAAAGAGAAAATGCATGGGTGAAAGGTTTAAGAAGGGAAATGGATGGAAAAATGGGGGAAAGGATCACATCATGTGTGGCATTCTCTCTGCCCCAACCCCCTGTTTCTTTAGACCTCTCCTCAAACGGCTGTCCAATCACTCTGAGGAGAATTCAAGAGCAGGGGTCCACTGTCCTTGCTGACAACATCTCCTCTGACGTCAATGGCATTCTTCTTGTGTTCAGTGCGACACCAGATGCCGGCCCCTCAGAAGCTGCTGTGACTGAGAGCAGGACTGGGCTGCAGTCAAACTCTGGAGAGGATTCCACGAGAGAGACTGAGCTAACACTCTCTGACTGGATGGTCATTTTTTGACTCAAAAGCCTATTTTAAATAAAATTTGATAAGAATCCTGCCTCAAGGTGTCTATGTATAAATCTATACTTTATTCAGCAAAGATGCATTAAATTGAAATTTATATTTAAAATAAATTTGATTTTTTTTTTGTTTGAATCTATTTCTGTTCTTCCAAATAATCCTAAAAACGACATTTTAAATATATTTTAAAAATATATGAAATGCATTTATCTCAGTGGAACATTTCACTTAATTGAATATTTGTTTAATTACATTTTAAATTGAAGGCATAAATAAAATGCTTGCAAATATGATCAAAAAACCGCCGACTTTTTTTCTTACACATCTCAGTGGTGGACTTTCTCTAGTAAACGACTGACCCATATAGTTCATCAAACATCACACAAGCAGGTCAGAGTGGTGTGATAGACTTCAGATAAATCACTCAGAGCCAGCAGCACCTGGCCCTGCGACATGCCAAGCGGTTTCTGAGAAAACCCCTGAGCGGGTCAGCAGTCTTGAAATACACAAGACCTCTTTAGTAATAGCGAGAAAGCAGCCGTGGGAAACAGAAGCCTCAGGCTGACGCAGACACCTTCTGAAAACCAACCCGAGCTCTCCTAGAGAGGCCCCCGTGTGAAAAACCAGGTCATTCTCGTGAGACTCCATCTTTTTGAGATGCTTATGCCATCCGCCATCAGGTTGCCAGGCAACCGCTGTCGTATCATTAGAAAGCAAGGGGTGGGACCTCTGTGTTTTAAGCAGCTGTTATATATATATATATATAGCCGATAATGCACTGAATCAGCAGGTGCCGCTGAAGAAAGTGCAACTTTGATTTTAGGGCTCCGTTTTTGTTTTTTAAATAAGGCCTGAATGCACAGTTAGCAAGTGCACTAAACTGGGGACGTGAGTTGTGTGGGTGTCTATATCAGACATTTGCATGAAGGACAAGTAATGGGGAGCATCTTGATTGATGGACTCATCTTGCGAGTCCCACCAACACGTGCTTTCCCCGAACTGGAAGCATGTCTCTGGCCGAGCATGAAAGCGAGATGGCGTGCGCTTGCGAGTATCATGTCAGATTGGTGGGCTGCCAGCTGCGCCACATCTATTAATTACAGCTTTGCACAAGTCGAACGGGGTGAAAGATTCAGCAATGTCAAAGCGGGTTATGTTTACCTCTTTTGGAAGCAAGTTTCTCATACATTTATATAAGGACACAAGCATGCATACACCCAAAGACTAGATCTATACATGCTTCAGAAGCATCTAATGTCAACATCATTGGTATTAAATGTGGTGCTGATCTGCTTCTCAGATGCTTCTCTTGAGAAAAACACCCCAGTAATCTCGTGCATCTCCTCTAGGGTTTCAGATCTCACGCTGTGCCAGATATGTTATCAATATTATTATTACACGTCAATTGAATGGGTAATTGCATGCAAAGGAGGACAAAATTAATAAATACATAGTTCATTACTGTAATATTGCCAAAATAATAATAATAATGCAGAAAAGTGTATTCAGTTAAATGCTATCTTTGCAAAAGTGCTGAATGAAAGAGGTTGCATGAATGAAAGGTGTTCTGTCGCTCCCTAGAGGCTTACAGCTGCTATGACAGGCCGGATCAAGAGAACCAACCCCAAAACAACCACCAGCAAAGAACAAACACTAATGAGATCTCCATAATATCTCGATTAAACTGCAAGTCTTAAACTGTGTCTCCTCTCAAACTGTATTTAGATGCCAAAATATGCAAATCAAAAATGCTAAATATTAACATTTTACATCGGATATATGGGGAAATAACATGTAAAGCGAGAGAAAACACTACAACGGAATGCAATACATAGTTCAATGTTTTGAAATCAGGTAAATTACTATTGCATTTCTGAAATGGTATCTCACCTGTGAAGGAGGCCTTTGAGAGAGAAGGCTGATTACACATGGGGGATCGCCTGTAATGCAGAAAGCATTAAAGATAACAAAATACATTTGATTTGTGCAGTCAAAGCACCAAAAACTGCTTGTGGCGATTGTGAACTGAAGTTTTGACATAACTGCACTCACTTGTTGGACGTTCGATCTTGCTGGAGGTTGGTTAACGCTGCAAAGTTATTCCGTACCGTCCGTAAACTCGCCAGCACCTTCGAGAGCAAAGTTAAACAACGCATGGGTTACGCTGAGTCTCTGTAGTATAGTCTTATCACATAACAGAATATTCAAGTCTTTGTGAAACTTCGTTTTAATTCTGAGGCTTAAATTACGTATGTAGTTGAAATATTATGTCAAAAAAAAAAAGTGTATTATTAAATAGGGCAAACATAATCATGACATACATGTGTTTTTGTGTATTATTTATGTTCAAATGTTAACTTTGTAATCATTTATCAAAAAGAAATGACTAAAATGACTTTGGATCGGATTTTCTGCTAATGTCACCAATCACCAAGTTGGTCACTGAATATATTACACAAGCAAGAGTTTCATGTTGACTTCAACAGTGAAGAAGGGCCTGGACTGAACTGCTTCCTGTGTCACTGACCTGTGCAAACGGCGTAACGATGAGGTCGTCTCCATGACTGCAAGAGAAAATCAGCAATGTGACATACACACCTCAGGTACACAGCCAAAGAAAATGATGACTCTCTTAACGTGTGATACGCATGTTTATAATGTTGCATGCATTTGTCATAACAAACGAACCATATCATTAATAAAAGGGCAGATTCTTCCAAAAAAATAAAGGTCAGATTGCATGATATCCTTGCGTTTGGTGCTTCAGGAGGAAGGAGATATGGTTTGTCTGTGTGACAAGAGCTAACAAGGCAGGGACACGCTTGCATTAATGCTTTCAATGCTAGTGAATGTTCACTACCAGTGTGTGGACGACCTCCATTCATTCAGATCTCACCGTCAGACTTTACATCAACACAATCGTTTAGCATCACACATGCTGCTCATGTCTACTCGCTTTAGATTTCACACCAAAAGTCACTTCAAAAGGGTCAATTCGGCTGGAAAATGCACAGAATACAGTACTAATTAGGATGATAAAGATCCACAAAGAAGTCAAGAACAAAATGATAGCGAGAGGAAATAATCTGCACTAGGTTTAAAGATCCTACCAAACGTCCAGCCAGATCCAGATGTTCACTTTAGCTAGTAAGCTGCTATGTCTACAGTAGACACATTTCTGGGCATCAAAAGCCCAGTTTGAGTCATGAATACGTGAAACGCCCAAAAATGCTGATTGTTCACTAGGTAGGCAGCAGCCTGATTTGATAAGGAAATGTGGTGAGAAATGATGCAAAAGGTTTTATTAAACATCTTGTTAAATTCCTCAAACTGTTAGTTCTGTGACACTGCAGGACATGCACATGCTTGCAATACAGTCACTTTCCTGTGTCCATCCATTTTCCTATCCGTTAGAGGCCATATAGGAAAATATTTTTTTTAATAACATGTTGCTTTAAATATAAATTGTTCAAACGGACAGTGATTAGATCACTACTTGTCAAGGTTTTTTTCTCAAATTGTTAGAATATATATAGAGATATTACACCATTCAAACTATGTTTTCCTGTTATTATGAGACTTAATGTTGAATACAACATAATTTGCATGTGATGTGACAACATAGGCCTGTAGGCCTTTATCACGCAAAAAATACATCTTCAAATACATTCAGAAAAATTATTAACTGTAGACATTAAAAGCAATAAATAAAAGCAATAATAACAAAAACGTTTTGTTTTTTTTAAATGAAAACAAAAAATATAAAAGCTACTTCAAAATATGAATTTGAACTATAATAGCATTGCAGTGATATTAAAATAGCACTAATCATTAATGGCATATATGTGAGACTTAAATCAATAAAGATAAATAAAGATAAAGAAAAAAATGTATCCATCGTTTTATAGCCACTACACGTTTAAAACAAAGCACAATTTCTAACCGATAAACTTTTTAATGCTGAGTACAAAACTACAATTTCCATTGTTTTTCACGATTGTAGGCACAGAAATTTGAGTAGTAAACCCGTGTCGGTGTGAATGCCTCTTTAACGGGATGACCTGACCTGTCAGCCTTCTGCCTTCACATCATTCAAGCTCATTTGCACCTGGAAATGCAGTTAGTGAGCGGCTAGTGGCGAGAGCGACAGCAGGACAGCAGCGTGTGTGAGGGCAGTTAGTTGCTGCGGCAGAGAGGCAGTAAGTATGCGGTCCAGTGAGCAGTATGCTAGTATGTTGGGGAGGAGGTGGAGGTCACATCTGGATATCGGGGTAAAGAACGAGACCCTCAGAACAGCCCTAAACAGCACGTACCCTCTCCTCCTGTCATCCGGCTGGCTGAAGAAGCGTCCGATTTCACGCGCGGCCCCACTCAGTTTCAGGACATGTGTGTCACTGACGCTTCTGCGGTTTAGCATGATGCCGTGTGTCTGTACGTCCATGTGTGTGCATGTATGCATGACGGCTTCCCTCGGCGCTGCATGTCCCGGAGGAAAAGGTCACTGGCAGGCGTGTGTAGCGTATCACGCGCTCCCGTCCAACTGCTACAGTATGCATGAGCGCTAAACATAGCACAAGGCCACGGCTTTCGACAAGTGCAACAACCTGCTGCCATTTCACAAGCGACAACCTGCTCATTTAAAGACATTTCAGTGCGGCTTTAAGTAGAGTGGGAATGTGAAGACGACAGCGTCCAGATCACATGTGTGAACTCCAGACGAACTCCACATCTGTGTGTGTTTCTGATGCTGTCAGCGTTGCAGGGAGAGGAGAACTAACTATGGTTTATCAGCGCTCTGCTCAGTATGCTGAGACTGCCAGACCTTTCAGAAGAGCTAAATGGGGAGGCAGCAGGCAGCTTATCAAAGCCGTAAGTTCAGCGGAAAACACAGACTGCACCGTCTCGTCTTAAAGAGAGCTCTTTGAAAAAAAAGACCACCAACAATATTAGGCTAAAAACTGTATAATGTTTGGTCACTTATCTCTGTTTTCCGTCTTCATGGAAAGAACCCTGTAAATTTAGATTTAAAAATAGGCAAATAAAGTAACCAAATACATAAAAAAAATTAAAAAGTGAAATAAATTAAGCAATAAAAACACTTAAAATAAAAAAATAAATAAAACTAATTCGACATGTTAATACTAACATTAATTAAAACTAGTGGTAGTATAGTATAATTAGTAATAAGTATTTTAGAGGAAACTTTTTATAGCAGATGCATTTTTGATACACAGCGCATTTCTTAAATGCTGAGCATAACTGCAAAAACTTTAGTGACATGATTTTATAAGATTTTATTACTTTCCACGCCTGAGTTTTCACAAACATAAGAACCATAAACCAAATAAATACACCTTTTAAAATGCATGCGTGTCCCTGGACCACAAAACAAGTCATAAGGGTAAGTTTTGTTTTTTTTTAAATTGAGATGTATGCATCATCTGAAAGCTTTCCATTGATATATGGTTTGTTAGGATAGGACAATATTTGGCTGAGACACAACTATTTAAAAATTTAAGGGAACAAAAAAAAAAAAATCGAAAAACTGAGAAAACCGCCTTTAAAGTTGTCCAAATGAAGTTCTTGGCAATGCATATTCCTATTTACAGATTTACAAATTATCTTCAGAGGTAATCTTTAAAGATTTTTGGCATAAAATATACATTTTCTTAACTATACAATGTATTTTTAGCTATTACTACAAATATACCGCAGCAAAGTAAGACTGGTTTGCAGTCCAGGGACACATATATGATTTTAGGTGAAATAGTATTCCAATGGATAATATTGAGTGGACTCAAGGGCGCAATTATTTTATCCAGGTTTTCTTGAAATGAGCCAGTAAATCAGATGAATGAGTGATAAAATTCAGGCTTACCAGTTAGTTTATTAAGAACAACTGCAAACAGTTAATGCTCACTTTAGCGCCTCTTGTGGCAGCACAGAGAATTTCAAAGCGCATTTAAGTTGCGTTATGAGTTGTTTTGTGACATTCTGTAAAGAAATGCCACATAAAATCAAGCTTGCATACCTAGAAAACATATAGATGAGTATGTTTCAGGTCTAAAACTGAAAATTAATTATTCTTTTGAAGAAAAAAAAAAAAAAACACCCCACAAATGTGAAAAGTTGTGTGGTCGGAGCCTGTTTTGAAATCAGTGATTGGTAAAAAATGAATCAGACTTTCCAGCAGTAATCATTACATTACAAATTAGTCGCAAGATGGCCAATGTACTACTAAACCTCCAAGAGCAGTTGTGACGGTAGAGGTTAATATCAGGAACCGACATGATATTTCCTGCCATTCCGGGTTGAGAATGGATTCTCTGGTGAAATGAAACGAAAATGCGCGCCCGCCATCCCTCGGGACTCTACATAATGCATGAGCCGGTGCAGGGTTACATAGAGAAACGCTTTGTGCTTGCAAAGATCAGGCCAGAGAGAGGAAGTGCACTGAACTGACAATTTCCTGTGATATCATCCATCACCGTTCCATTTGCTTTAGCTATGCGATCTGGGCTCAATGATCGTTCTGCTGTTCATATGCTTGTTTCATCATGCAACCGAAGTGATATAATTCAATCATTACACCGCTATTCTGTTCTATTCTCACATTCCATTCCAAGACATAGATGAGGGAGCAATTAAAGGGGTCAGGTGTGCATCAAATATAAAGGTTATCCCAAAAGATAAGTAGCATGCAAAAACTTGTAAGGTGTTTAATTTTGGTTGCAAGTATGCCTTGCTGATTTAAAAAAATGGATGTGCTTAAAATGTGTTCATGCTTTAATTATTAATAATTCTAAACATTTTTTTTTTTACAAATGTAATTATATATAAAAAAGATTATAAATACATACTGAGTACTAGAAAATATTAATATAATTTTTTTTACTAATAGCAATTATAACATATTGTGCATTTATACATATATATATAATATACAAAAAGAGAGAGAAAGATTACTTTTGATAAATAGTTTCTTTTGAGTAACTAAAAGTATGAATAAAAAGTACATGTATTATTTTTGCTTATTAGAGCATAGAAGTTCTAGCTTAACAAAACACTATTGAAATCAATAGTGAAGTCAAATATGAACTAAACATGAGTGTTCAAAATCAGTGCCTTATGAGTGTCTATTTCAGTTAGGATGCTGTCCTAGAAGGAAGCTGCTGTTGGCTCACCCTATTGTTCGAATGTGACGAATGCAGCCCAAAATCTAATTGATCAAATTGATGTAACATTTGACGTAAGAGTTCACAAAGCATCCGTTTCTCTTAAATGTCAAGCATTTTATTGCTTATTAGATCAATCCGCTGAGAACATTAAATTAAGTTACACAATAGAGCGAATGCATTCACGGTGACTGGAGGAAATAATAATAATCGTCACATGTGCACCTCTGAACGACCATTATCAGTGTCACATGCAATGCAGGATCATGGCAAAGATGGAGACTGACAAACGCACACACACACACACACACATCCAAGCCACAAGCGCCATGTCATCCGAACTGTCTTCTTCATGCGTTTTCTCTCATGACGTTCCCCTACGATCTTACGACACACAGAGGTTTTAATGCCCAGAATCGTCACCCAATCAAATCAACCTTAAAAATTTGTTTCCGCTGTCCCATCGCAGGTCAATTTGGTTGTCATTCTGCGCATTAAATGGTGAAGGTGTAAGGTGAGGGTTCTCAATGCATGTGAGACCGTGATGCTCGCGTCTACAGGTGAAGCAAGGTGATGCAGATTAGACAAGCAAGAGCATTCCTTGAGGAAGAGCAAGGCCAGGAGCTGCCATTATGACCAGAACTTACTTTCCACTAATAACCGGCTCAGATCTCCGAGAGACCAGGCCCGGCCTCGGCAGGTGGTTATTCCTATCGATAAGGACACAGGTTTGTCAGACAAACACACACTCACACACAAGAGCACATCGCACACGTCGGCTCCTCTGCTTTTGAGGTTTGAGAACTGGCTGTTATGAACGACCGTGTCTCTAAAGAGGTCAGCGAACCGCTAAAGAGTCATTTGAGTCTCTCTTTCACTTTTTTCATGTCGTATTAAATTAATAGTTCACTAAAAGATCATCTGCTCGCCTTCATGTCAATCCAAACTTGTTTATTAATGTGTACTGTGGCTATCAAGCTCCCCAAAAAAAAAACACTTTGGTAAAATTGTTTTAAACGTTAGCTTTGAGTAAGAAGCAGACTCATCATTTACTGGAAATCTTTTCCGTAGCTCCGAAATCACCTGAACGTTTCATTTCCAGCAACTTACATCCAAGTCTGTTCTCAACACACAGCTATCGTATGACTTTAGTTGTATAGACCGCATTTATGGTGCTTTTACGGTGTGTTTTGTGTTTTTTGTAGCCTTACAGAAATTATACACCTTAAATAAGAAAAAAGTCATCCGTTTGGATTGATTTGAGGGTGAGTTTTCACTGAAATACTCCTTTTTTTAAAACAAATTTTTTTATAATTTATTTAACATTATAAATACCACTTTTGTCACTTTTGATGAATGTAAGTCATCATTACAAAATAAAAGTATGATTTCAAAAAAATAATTAACTATGTAAAGACTCTCTTCAGCGTGTGTGACAAAAGTAGATAACGAAGACAGAGAGACAGAGAGAGAGAGAGAGAGAGAGAGAGAGAGACTGATAGAGTCAAGTGACCTGGGGGCAAATTACATACAACTGATGACCACACATGTACATATACAACATATAAAGACACAAAGACACACACACACACACACACACACTCAAACAACAGGGAACCTTCAATATCATCAATGGAAGAGACAGCTACACATCTATGTGGGGTAACTGGTCCTTTTTCAGACCTGTCGTTCTATCTGTTTTAAAAAATTATATCAATTCAGATCACGGAAAGTATTCTTGAACTCTAGAAAATATAATTTTTTTAAATGTATATTTTGCAGGGACAAATGAAATTACGTTGAATCACAACACAAGCATGAAATTTCATTTTTAGTGTGCTGTCGCTCAGTGAAACTAAAAATATTAAAATAAAACAGACTGTCCCAAAATAAAGTAAACGGTGATCAGAGGATGGCACATAGCTGTGGACGACTCTAATACTCACATGTCACTGGCGATGGAGGAGTTTCGGGACATCGACTTCGGCGACAGGTCATAGTCGCTGTCGGAGCGGTAGAGGAAGGATTCCCTCCGCTGGCTGTGCACAAAGTTGGCCTGAAGGATCAGGCCTGAACCCGGACTCGTCATGGGATCCAGGGGACTCCGTCCTGATGATGTGCCATTGTCCACGTCAAAGCTACAGAGAAAGAGAGATAATGGCATAATGAAACAATCAGTGAACAGTTAAAAAAGCAAGTTTAGTCAAAAAATGTGCGCCCAAGTTGGTTGCAATAGGGTTGAAATGAAAAAGTATAATATAATGTGTTACAAAAGTTAATTTACTAGAATACAAAAAGTTAACTTTAAAAGGTTTTTAAATATTTCTGCTTCAGATTTTACTTAACTATGTACTTTGAGTGTGTGTGTGTGTGTGTGTACACAAATAATAACCACTAAAAAAAGAAAAATATAATACTTAATGCAGGACTTTTCATTATAAACAAGCACAAGCAGGACTCTTACTTTGCATAAATGTCTATGCTTTACTATTAGCGTCTAAAGATGAGGGAAGACAAAAGATGCACTCTTACAACCATTTGCAATATATAATGAAAAAGTAAATCATAAGCAATGATTTAGCATAAACATAAACAAAATTTGACCTTTAATATTCACAATAGGCTGTAGATCGATTCCTCCTTGTTCATCTCATAAATACATTTTATAGTTTGCACATGTCGCAAATGCAAGCGAAGCCCTGTAAACGGGCTGCAGGAGGCACCACTCTTCACCAGGACCAGAGAGAGCATGTTGGTGAACACATGGGGACAGCCTTACCTAAAGCTGCTTATCATAATGACCTGCGCTATCAGTGACGGAAACACAGGGGTTTCCCCCCCAGTGACGTCTAGAGCACAGGTGGACACTGCCACTGGCTTCAGCCGCCGTAATCCTGTCCATTGTGTTAAGAGGCTATACACCGGCTACTCGACATGTCACTGGCGTTGATTCATCAGGTGACCGAGTTTCCCCGCAAGCGTCCCCGTTTGAAACTACAACAAATCCCCAGTGACTCACTCCACACATCTCTCTGACCAGTTTAAAGATAAGCAGCGGTTTCCTAGAAAGCCTGAATAGGTGAAGCAGCAGTGACACATGGATCTGGAACACTGCGTGTGGATGAGACGCTCTCGAATTACAGGAAGTTGCACAAAAGAGCATGCCTGCTTGTATCGCAGACACAGACGTGCACTCGTGCACATACACTCCCAAGAAATCCCAAGAAGAGTGAGGCCTTTCCAGCGGAAAGTAAGAAGCAGAGGAAGAGATATAGTGATAAATGACTATCTGTAATCGCGGGGAACAAGCTTAAATTCCTCTCCTAAAAAGGATGAGAGCCGTCAGCTCGGTGAAGATCTAAATGCACCTACAGTTTCGCTGGCTAACACAATCCAGATCGCTGCAAGTTTAGCGAAACACAACTGCAGACTGTCACATCATCTTGTCTGAGAAGGAATGACGGCTGCTGCTTTACTGAAGCACATATAAATGCTGTGATATACAGCAAGAGACTGACTTGATCTCTGCACAGAGTGGCGCGACTTCTTTTGAGGTCTGTGAGCAAGAAACTTCTTTTCCTTCCTGTTTTACACTTTGGCCACTTTTGCATTGCTGTTCTCAAGATGTGAGAGCTTGCGCAAAAATCACAAGCCTGACCCAAAAAAATAGCATTCTACAGCATTTAAAGCATCTCTATCTATCTGTCTGTCTCCCTCTCTCTCTATCTATCTATTCATCAGTCCATCCATAGCATTGTATTCATCCATCCATCCATCCATCCAGCTACAAGGTCATATTCATCTATTCTTTATTCAATCTATAGCATCATATCCATCCATCCCTTCACCCATCTATCCATTCATCACATTGTATTCATCCATCCATCTATCGGGTCAAATCAGGCCATCCATAGCATTGTATACAACCGTCCATCCATTCATCCACGCAGCCGTCCATCTATCGTATCATATTCATCTACTTATCATTCCATCCATAGCACTGTATACATCCATCCATCCATCCATATATATGTCTATAACATCGTATTCATGCATACATCCATCTATGTATTATATTGTATCTGTCCATCTATCCCATTGTATACATTCACCCATCTATTGCAACATATCCATCCATCCCTCAGTTCATCTATCCATCCAAACTTACTTCAAAAATAAAGCCTTTTTTAGGTTTTAAAAAGCCCAGATTCAGAGTTTGCTTTCAAATTTGATTCAAATTCAGGATTTTAATTGAAATTAAAAGGCATTCCACATTCAGTTCTGAACACTGCACAAGCCTGACTCGAGATGCATGACTCAGTGAGGTCACTTAACATCCATGGGAGCAAAGACTGTCTGACCTTGAAGAGCTGGTGATAGAAGAGAGATGCGGAAATCAATGACCTCTCGTTCTGCAGCCAGATGCTTCAGTGTGAAGTCCTGAAAGTCTTTGCTATACAATTACACACTGGACACCTTTCACGTCACGCTACAGTATAGTAAGACCCTAACCTTTGTCATTTTCACATGTGTGACTTCTGTCTGCTGACCTTCTCATTGCTGTGCCTCAATTCAATACCAAACATTTGCTCATTTAATGTGACAAAAATAAGAGGTCAGGGACTCTCAAATGCACCAGCATGGTGAACATCACTAAGTAAAGCCCTTGATGGCAAGTGATGCACAGCAAATGAGACATTTGGGAGACTGGAAAACCGCTCGCTTTTAGGTTCTCCGTGGAACGTTTCTACCGCAGTGGGACGTGTCCTGTCCTTTTGTGGGATTTGGTCTGTTTTGACCTCCGATTCATGACGAAAGCCAGAGTGTTACATCAGTTCCATTAGCACGCTATCATCCTAATGCACTTCTGCATAAGTGCGAGACCCCACGGGTGCGTAAAGATACCTGAGCCTTAGCCAATACTGTCGGAGTAGTGTATTGTGATACGTCCTCCAGAGGAGAGCTGGGGGGACAGAACGGATATACCGTATTACTTCTCTGCCTACTCTAATAACCAGCCTGCAACGCTGTGAGAATATAACCAAACCAGTCTGAAGGCTATTTAACTCGAATAGTCACCATGGGAATTTGCACTAAACGTCAAAGCTCACTGTGATGTCAAACAGTTGCGTGGATCGGGAAAGGATATTACATCAACATTTGCTCAGGCACTATAACCACAGAAATGCATGGACTGGTGCATTTACTTGAAGCATCATACTCAATGCATTTCATTTCAGTAATTTGTTGTTTTTCTTAGCGATGATGAATGTTCAACAGGAAATAACTTGATTTTATCCTTTGGATCGGATTACTGCAAATTGTAAAGCAAAAGCTGTCTAATGTTATTTTTCCCAACCTCAGGCACTTGGATACTTTAGGTGGAAAAGTGGTTATATTTTAATGAAAGATTTTGGAAATGTTTTTTAAGGGTAACATGATCTAATGAATTTATTTAGAAAGTGCACCAGGTGAATTTTGATTTCACGCCATCTTTAAATTGCAAAGGCATGTAAAAGCAAGTGTCCATCTATGAAAATGTTTTTTTTAGTAAAACTAAAGTAAAATAGAAATATTTGAAAAACTAAAATGAATAATTGAATAATGCTAAAATTACAATAGCACATAAAATGACTAAATGTTGAACTGAAATTGAAACTATAATACTATTAAACAAAATAACTCAATGCAATTCTATGCTTTTCTTTTTCAGCGATGCAGTGCAACTTTGGTGCTAGGTTTTCTGGGAAATGCTGTAAAGATGAGTTTTCACTTGCACTGAACTGTCTCTTTAAACATAATAAAGAAAGAATAATCCTTCAAGACGTGTCTCACACATGCGGCAGCAGCACACACTCTTGAGAACTCCTTCATCCAGCAGGCTGACCTGACACATCCGATCTGCTTCACCAGACGTCATGCCCAAGGCTTAACGTCACACGCGGCCCACATCAAACACTGCGCAGCGTCACAGAGCAGCTGCACCTCTTCCCTTTTAAGGCACAGCGGGTCGACTAAGTTTGGGGTTCGCTGGCAGGTATCTGTCCACCGGGCTCCATTTCTGAGAGGCTGACGCACGACAGGGGCCCGGGGTTCCTAGAGGGCCTTTTCTAATTGGCCTAACCGTCAACTGCAGGTGCCGTGGATGACAATGAGTTTATTTATAAAAGGTGCCGAAGACGCATGGCAAGAGAGAAAGAGAGATGCCCTTGGCCTATTTTGGCAGAGGTCGTCCCCGGATAGATCGCAGGCAGGAGACGGGTCCAGAGAGACCAACGCAGGCGCACAAGGGGGGCAGAAGTCGTTTTGGTGACGTGCCATGAGGCGACAGGATGCACTTGCGTCTTTGTGAGCGCGTGCAATGCGGGCCGCTGCACGTTTCCAGGTCAAAGCAGCCTGACGGTGTGAGCCGAGAGGAGAAAGAGACGTGCACTGGAGCATGCTGGGGCATCTGTTCTTTAATATGGTCCTGCAACAACACGGCTCATACTAAAGAAGTCACCAAACATAACGTGAAACATTGCACTTTTAAAAAGAGCAGCTGGAAATAAGCATCATTAAAGCTGGATAATAAGTGTTGAGATGTTTATTTTGGCGGTGGAATGCAGAAGCTATTGTGGTCTCTTGTGTTGTGAACGGTCTCTAATGGCACATTTGAAATTTGACTCAAGCTCTCGACTGACGGGATTATGAAAGGCCGAAAGACCAGTGGTCAGCGCTGAGAAAAGAGTCACGGCTTTCTATGGGCAAAGATATTTTTACACCGCACTAATGCCACAGTTATGTCAGCCAACAACAAACACACTAGACCCGCTCTCATACACAAGAACTAGCAGTGGTCATCTAGAATTACACAAACTCATTTCTGTCTCATTTACTTGCTTGTTGGTGGATTTATCATTAATGGTTCATTAGTGCAAGTTATTCCACATCAAAACGAAGCCTTTTACTTTCTCCGGCTAAACAACTTTCCTTTCCATCTGACATCACCAAACCTTTGTTTTTCTACATAAACTTCAACCACCTGACTATATTCTGGTATGTGACGCCCACTTTTGGCAATTCAGTCAATTCCGGATAGATAAAATGGGTCCCGTTCTGCGTTATTTCTTGTTAAATATCCTGTTTTGCTCAGAATGGTTTCAAGTTGACTAAACATTTGACTAAACAATTTTTTATATTTCGATTTTTGATATTTTATACCAACATAGTGATTTAGCAGTGATGTTTTTAGTATATAGATAGATAGATAGATAGATAAAGCAAGCATTCAAAGCATCACTATCTATCCATCCATCCATCCATCTATCCCTTAAATGTTACATAATAATTTTTTTCTAATTAAATTATTTGAAAACATTTTACTTGTATTTTCTGACATTGGAAGCACAAAACATTTAACCAAAAACTGCAGTCTAGTAGAGTGGAGCTAGAACAGCAGCGAAATCAGCTACAACATAAATTGTTGGACAAACACTGCAAGCTTTTACATTTCCATGTGCACACCAAAATATTGCAATATTTAATACAGAAATCTGTGACAGACATCACATTCAACTGTAAGCAGGTTTCGAGCGTATGACGCACACCATGCCTGAAAGCGAGAACAAGTTAAAGTTTACCAGATTCCCTCCGTGTTCCTGAGAGAGCTGGTGGAACGCGAGCGCGGTTTCATAACGATACTCATGGCCAAGCGTGTGCCGTCGTCCCTCGGTTTTCTCTAGAGCTCGTCAAAACCGGTCCTGCTCCGTGATGGACATGCTCTCTGTGATAATCCTCAAACTATGCGGCTGCAGTGAGAGTCTCTGTGTCTCTCTGTGTCTGCAGGGGAAGTAAGCTGGAGTCAATATCACGTTTCTAGTCCTGCTCTCCTCCTCTACTTTCTTTCCCTGGGTTGCAGTGGCCTAGCAGTGGGAGTGTGTGTGTTTGTGTGTGTTGGAGGGGGGGATAAACCCTCAGGGTCCTGCGTGTGTGTTTGTGCCGTATCTCAGCGAGGGAACCAGAGCGGACGGCTTTAGGGAGTGGAGGGGGTGGAAATGCAGCTGGTGACGGCGTCAGAGCCCACTTCAAGACACACACACACACACACACGCTAACCATGACAAGACGAGAACATCACCCACGGGGAAAGAAAAACCACCAACGAGATCTCCTCAGCATCTCAGTTCATTCTCCAAGACAGCATTAAGTTGTATGGGGAGGAAACTGAGACTTTTAATGAACCCCTTCTGCTTCTCTGTGCTTCAAATTGTTCCAAAAAAAACTGTCTGGCTATTTTTTCCTAAAACTTTTCAAAATACTATTTGGTAATTGAAATGAATCAGAAATAAAATTAAATTATAAAAATGTATATTGAAACTGAATAAAACATGTATTAAAAGTTAAAGAGATATATTAAAAGCTAAATAAAATTACAAGTGCATAAAATGACAAGACAAACTGAAAACTGTAAATATAAAAATAAGTTAATAAAAAATATTAATAATACAAAACACTAAAATAACATATAATAAAAATAATAAAAATTATCTTTTAATATAAAAACTAAAACTGCTAGTAAATGAAGAATAAATATGAGATGAAACAGAAATACTAAAAATGATACAAGCACATAAAATGACTAAATTAAAAAAGTTAAATTCAAAGGAACTAAAAAAACCCTGAAAATTAAAAAAAAATAAAAAGTTAAAATATCAATAAATACTATAGTAGTGTATAAATAACACTAAAATAACACTAATCAAAAGTAATATATGTCAATATGAAAAGTTTTATTTTCATCCATTTAATTGGAAAATCACATTTAAAGAGGCTTACATCTTATTATGAACGCCAACATTTCCCATCAAACTCTTCTCATACTAAATGATCTATACTTCAGAGTCTCTGAAGAAACTTCCCATGATGTAAGGGTGTTCTGGGTGGTTGCTAGGGTGTTTTATGTGGTTGGCCCATGTGAGAGGAGAGAAGACACGTTATAAAAAAAGAATGTGTCAGAGAGAACAAGTCTATCCATGGGAAAGCAATAGAGGTGGAGAAGAGCTGGAGTGTGAATGACAGACTTGACAGGAGTCAGGAGATACAGAGGTGTTTCTGTAAGCTTCAATGAACTCCACAGAGCTGTTTGTGTTTCAACCACGTTCATTTCAACCAATAGTCAGCTGTACCTAGAATTATTATCTGGTATGTAACATCCACATTCCACCATCCAGCTACATAATTTCTCTATTTGCAGTCTTTATTTGTAAGAATGTGTGTGTGTTCTGCATGATGTGCTTTACTGCACACTTCAGCTTCCTCAACGCTGAACTCGAGATGCTCTTCCTGGCACTCTTAGATATGGGAATGCAATTGAATTTCCTTACATGCGAGTGTGTGTGAGTGATATTGCCCAGCAGACCGTATCTGATCTAATAAAAAGACTTACTGATCCATGAAGTAGCGCACAACATCGGAGGATTTAGGCTGCGACATCCACTTCTCAACTCTTCAACCCTAAACACGCATTCATACGAACATGGGGCCCAACATCCATCCGTCATTACAGGCTACTCGGATTCCCAGCAGACAAAAGCTCTAATTAAAGTAATTAGTAGAGCAGACATGTGACGACGATCATAATGACCGGCCTGGGGACAACAGAATACACAACTTTTTATTTTTTACTGGAGAAAGAAATGTTATGGATTTTGGACACAAGCCACAAGCAATCTTAATAATGAACTTTTTTCTTTCAAAGTTGCCGCTTTTCGCTTCACTAGATTAACTAAAGGACTGGAGTGGTGTGGATGATTTGGGGATTATTGTGATGTTTTTATCAGCTGTTTGGACTCTATATATATAGCCATTCAAATGAAATGTAAATTCAGTATATAATAAAGTAGCCTGCATGACTGATACAATCATAAAAAGGCAAATTCTTGATCAAATCTCTCCATTCACTGCCTCCTGATCATTCTTGGCAACGCAGTTTTACATCAGTGCAGCGAGAACAATATTACATTTCCTGGAATCCAGCAGTTGTGTTACGGAGCACACATACAAAAACCCTGTTCAGCTCTTTTTAGAATAACCCAACTCATTGTGCTCTGATAGTAGATGGAAAATTGTGCGCACAGTATTAGCAAAGTCTCATGACATTCTGACGCCACGTCAGTTGAGCAGTAACTGGCATGTGGGTTGTCTTGTGGCTTGAACATTTTTGATATGCATCATGGACAGACAGACCACGCAACACATAAGAAAAAAAAACAAGCAAGAAATTCATGCAGTAAGGTAGATAAAGTACATGCAAAACGGCATTACACATATTGCACACACAGTAATGTGTTTTTTTGGTCATGCCGCAAACATTTTCAACATATACATCTAACTCATTCCAAACAGAAGCACATGCATGCATGCAATTACTTAGACTAACAATGGAAAAGAAAGCATGTATGCTGCGGAGTGCCAGAAGAAATGAACAAATGATGATCTGCAGAAAAACAGAAGGAGGCCCTCTGGTGGAAAACAGAAATCATAAAATGACATGTTCCATTAGTGATGGGAAAATGTGCGCTACACTAACAGTAAAAGTAAAAAAAGGATAGTCAAAAACATTAAAACACTCACTGACCATAAACTGTCATGTATTCCACTATGTTTATGAGAACTTGCTAAGTAGCAAAAGCATGAGATGTAGCTGTTGTTAAATGTGAGGCGTTTTTGTAAGAGCGAAGTAACACTGTTGCATCAATAACTTTGTTGGTGTAACACTTGAGGTTTCTTAAAAAAAAAAAAAAAGCATCAAGGCAATTTATCAACATACTGGGCCAAAAGCAGTTTCCTCTTTCTAAATGAATATCGCAGAATTTCCCACAACCCAAACTGATCTGCTGTGGTAGAGATGCGAGAAAAAAGATGATGAAATAATAGCACAAAAATGCATTCTCAAATGTCACTGAAATGCACACTATTGTTCAAAACTTTGCAGTCTCTAAGATGATCACGCTTTTATTAGTCAAAAATGACTAATGTTAAAATGTTCATGCAAACAATCTTGCACTTTATTTACATGTGCACTGTAGTGTGTGTAAATGCTGTATGTCTAGCAGTGCAGTCCAATACTGTAAGCAATGTCCAGAATTTGAGAAAGATACAGAGCAAATGTTCCTTAACTTGACCTGCCGCTGCAAACTACAAGCATCACAGCAAACCACCCCCAACTTCTGCCAGCTTACCACAGAAAAACACACTTGAGCAAACCCGAATCAGCTTATCTCAGTCTGTCAGGCAGCAGATCAAGGCACCTCCAGTATGCAAGTCATGAGCGTTTCTGAGTGCATACGATACCTGTAGGACTTGAGCAGGCGCTTTCGTTTCATGCCTCTGGTCACGGCTACGCTGGGGGCAATGAAGTCGCCAGTATGGTACTTCTGCAAGTCCATGGGGTTGTGTCTAAGCTAGAGCCTCGTCTTGTGATGTCAAGTGTTTCCTGCACTGTCTGGGTTGTACAAACTCCTCCCCTTTCGCACTGAGTGACAGACGTCTGCATGTGGCCTCTGTTAACCCAAGCTCCGCCCCTCTGGGTAATCTGATTAGCACTTAGGGACACTGAGTCCAAGCGAGGGCTACTCCTACCTCCAGCTTTCCCTCAAAAGTACTGCGCAGGTTTCTCATGCACCCACCAGAAAGCCTGCATCTGCTGACCTTCGCCTAAAAATACAAATTCGGTGAATACTGGCATATTTGCATATCTCTGAAATGCAAATTCATGTATTTTTTACGCACTGAAAGTCCAGGTCCATTTAAAACGCAGGTAACAAAACTTTACAAAGCGATTGTAAAATGAATCCAGCGGTTCAATCCAAGTCTTTCAAAGAAATACAATCTATTTATAGGATGAACAGATTTAATATAGGTCTTTATTCACATTTCAACAATGAATGACACATGCACAAGGGCCGAAACCTAGGTATGCTACATCTTTCTTTAAACTATTTACCCCTGAATGGGACACAGTTTAGCACCTAAAGTTTAAATATTGGTACTGTAGCATTTCAAAGGATACCAACTCAATGGCAGTTTGCACCTTATTTTCCAGTACGTGCACTTCCATGTATTTACAATGTACTTACCTTGGGTAATATGAGGTAACTAAATGGGTTAAGGAAAGGTTCAGAGGCAGGTTTAAGGTTAGTAGCTAACTCTTACCTGGTTGGCGAATTACTATAATTAGTACACAAGTATGTACATGGGGGTATGGGACTGTAAAAAAGTGCTACCCATTTTTTCTGACTGTGTGCTTTATTAATATACTTGGGGAAAAATCTGTATTAAAAACTATTAAGCTAGATGTATACTGTATGTACTTTATGCATACTTTGTACTGCAACAGTCAACGTGTTTGTATTATAATGCTGTTTTTTTTCCCCCCAGAACATTTATAGTTAATAATAGTCAACCGGTGTTATACCTTCAGTCATTTAGAATTTGTATAACCTTGACTTTTGAGATTTTTTAAAAGCATTTTCCTTGTATTTTTTTACTGAACGTGTAATTTCTGCGCAAGATGTAGCTGCATTTTATGCGTCTTTTCTGCTAAAATATTTAATGAGTGATTTGCTTAACATTTACATAATGTTGATTGTTCATGTGTGCTGCACCCGGTACAGAATTCTCTTTAACTAGAGGTTTAATGAAGAACAAGTTACTTAAATAATTTTGTAGTTACACATTCAAGATGACTTGTTAAAAAAGAAAAAAAAACTGTTTTTTTTGCCATTTCACCCAGCCCTACTTTGTACATTTGTTACCCCTAAAAGGTAAAATCAGTGTACCTTTTGACAAGATACTGCCACAGTGTCAGTTTTGTACATTTCTTCCCCCTGAGAATATTCATACTGTATAGCACATCACATAAAAACAGGTAAAAACTGAATTCGAAATGTGCATTTGCTCTATACATGTATACATGTTTACGTGTGAATAAAATGCTAAATTAATTCTGCTTATAAAGCAATCATTACCCTCCACAAAACTTTTTAAACCACTACAATCATAAGGAGTCAGTTTATGCTGCCTTTACGACCGTTTTGGATCTTCTACGTTTTGGTAACCTCTCTCAGGTTTCATTAAAAAGATCAAAGCTTTACGGGATTGGAAACAATGTGAGATTAAGTAAAAGAGTTTTTGGCTGAACTATCCCTTTAAAGTGGTCACACCACATTTGCATGTCTACAAACCAAAACCCTCACAGAGCGTGGCACAAACACAAAGTCTGTGAAAGGTTTGTGGGCGATATCCTCTTTCCAATTCACCTTTACACATGACCACGCTCCCGTTTGGCCGCAGGCTGTGTGTAATTGATGTTTCCTGCTCCCTCAGCGGTCTAGCGGTGGGTTTGTGCGGCTCACGTTCGCGTAAGACCTTAAAAAGCACGCCGGGGGAGGAAGTTCATTGGTATTATTCCTCTTTGTTGGACTAGTGTGGATCTAAACTCATCAAGTCATCAGCAGGTCTAGCTCTGCGTTAACTGGCCATCATCTGCGCAAATTGAGTCACTCATTAAATCAGAAACGGGTGTTTAGATGACACTCTGTACGAGTCTCGAGGGAACGCTTTCATCTCAGCCGGTCTGTGATAAAACACGCTGATGGGGCAAATTCTCACACTCTTAAGCTGCTTTGCTCCTCACATAACAGAGCAATCAGATTACGGCTGACATTTACAAAGTTTAGTGCAAACGGTTAGCGTAAATTTAATTCCTCCAGGCTTCAGGTGAGCAAACATCTTTAGCGCGTTTCTTATTTGATTTTAACGGTTAACAAACGTAATAATAAACTTATTTTTCATGATGCCATGAAACAATAAGTGGCACTTCCCTGTGCACAAAGTTAAGCTACGGCAGGATGTTTCTATGTGGTTACTACTCTTGACCAAGTTCTGTCACCAAGAAAAAAAACAGAGCCAGTCTTCCAATGAACCACATGATTTGATGCCCTACACTAAGGTTTCATTTACAGTTTTGGACTGACCCCTGCTTATAAAGAAGTATTAGTAATTGGAATCACTTTCCAGTAAAGCATTTGATATCATTAACTAAAAACTAAATAAAATATTCACCATTTATTACTTGTCTACATTACTGCTATTCATTTTTTTTTAAGTTTTAAATAGTGCTGTCAAAAGATTAATCGCGATTAATCGCATCCCAAATAAAAGTTTTTCTTTGCATAATATGTTTGTATGTG
>JAUMHQ010000065.1:15486864-15501660 GCA_032361165.1 Enteromius paludinosus | reverse complement strand
TAAACATCATTACGCCTATGGAATGTCCCCATAAAACATGTAAACCCAACATGTGTGTGTGTGTGTGTGTGTGTGTGCTTGCGTGCATGTATGCTTGCATTGTGAGTGTCTGTCACACCCCAAAAAGTAAACCCAATAGCATTTCCTTGAACATACATCACTTGTCACTTTAAACAAACACGCATTCACACTCCAAGGAATTCCTTTCTGTTTAAACACCAAGTCTTGCAACAGACAGCCAAAACACTTGTGCATATACCATCTAAAATGACTAAAACTACTGTCACTAATCCATCATAAATGCAGTTATGCACTCCGGGTTAAAGGTTTGATCAAATCACTCACCATGCGTACTAAAGAGCAGCTGATTTGTCATGGATAAGCACATCTGGAATCTTATTATTGCTTTGTTACGTGCATTTTTATAATGAATTATCACATTATTTAATACATCTCATTTTCATAATGCAGTTTTAGGTGAAATATGAAAATAAATATGCTATATTTAATAATTTTGTTATTTGTCAAATAAAAAAATTCTATAGTTGTAACAAATTCATGAAAATCCAATTTTACATATATTATAGTACTGTGTATAAAATATACATTTATAATGTATTATATGTGTAAAAAATATATTATATATTATATTATAATATATATTATAATATAATAATAATAATAATAAGGTATATTTCTTATTATACAATTGGTTACAATTTATTTATAATACATTTTTATAATAAATAAATACACACCCACATTACATACGTGGACTTGAGTGTGGTATATAACGAAAATAATAATCATTAGAAAATAAGCACTAGTAGCACTATACTGACAGATATGGTTGTCATCTGTGTCACTTTAGGCCAAAAGATCATGGTGGCGTATCAAAACAACTGAAGCTCTCAATCCACAGCTTTAAAATGTGTGTGCGGGTGAATGAAATACAAACACTCTATCTGACAAAGTGCTGAGAGATGACGTCTGAATTCCAGCAGGTAGAAAAACATCTCCTAATGAACACTGTGGTGTTCGCGAGAAGGAGGGTATTAAAAATGCTGATGTGAAAGTAGAAGCAGATGCTTCTTCTGCTGGAACGTGGCGGCAGCTTTGGAGCACAGAAGCCTGAGTCTCTCACTCCCCACGTCATCAGCTGTCCTGCCTGCGTCAGTCTGAGTCCAGGCATCCTGGCTGCTCCCAATAATTCCCTCACACGTCCCCTCTCTCTCCGTCTGCGGCCTGCTACGCGTGGCCTTCTCCTGCGAGGGAGGGTGGACTAATCCGTCCTCGCACGGCAGAAACAAAGAGCTGTGGGAGCCGGCTGAAATGTCTTTCCAGACATGGATTGGTGCGCTTTGGAGATTTTTCATACTCTGCCAGGGTCAATTAAAAAAAATCTGATTTGCACGCTAAGCATGCAATAACATACCTGAAAAGATCCTGAAAGTTCGTAATGGGCCCCGGCATTCTGATTGGATGAAAGTGCTAATAAAGGGGAATATTATTATACTCCATAAATAATTATATTATATTATATATTAAAATACATGGAATAAAAATAAATGCAAATGAAAATATTAAAACACGTAAAAATAAATGTACATTTTATATCTACGCACACACAAAAACAATTATTATATTATATTATATTATATTTCATTTTATTATATTATATTTAATAATGGGTCACAGCATTCAGATATAATGGAAGAGCCAATACTGTACCGGGTATTTTTTTTGTATCATATTTTATTATATATAATAATATATGATAAATATCTACATTTTATGTTAATATATAAAATAAAATAATAAATAAAATGCACGTAAACACATATTATGGGTGGGTTGCACCAACAAGGATTACTTTAAAATCTAGATTAAATCAAGGTTTATCTAATAATTCTGTTGCACCAATCTTTAAACACTGTTTACAAATAGACAGGTTTACATTTAAACCATCATCTTGATCCTGGATTTATTTCACCTTTAAGATAGATTAACTTTAACTCTGTTGCTCTAAAACTTTAAACTCATAAGCCAGGTTTCCATTCAAGGCGTTTTGCGCAAAAATATTTAGCGCTTACATTTTTTTTTACTGATAAAGCTAATGGAAATGTTAATTATCGATACAGTATTTTTCAGTTTAACTTTAGCGCATACATTCTGTATCGATACTTCAAACGTCGCAAGAAAAGAAGACAGGATCGCACCAGTGCCTTTCGTTTCTCTCGCCCGCTCTTACACACGTGCTAGAAGGCAATCAAACAGACAGAGCGCCGATGTTATATGCTTAGATAGTGACTATGTGAATCATGCCAGTTATTTACTCTTATCTCGGTTTTGTCATAAGCTATACTCCATTCTCTCTATGTAGCGGTTTATAAAGACAACAGACATTTTACAAGTTTATTTATTTCCTTTAACAACAAAAGCAAGTTATGTCAGAGACAGATGGTAAGGAACATTAACATTTTTGCTGTTTAATTACATGATGAATCGATCATGGCGAAGAAAATGTATCGAAGACAATGATTTTAATCGCAGGTTACAATTGTATCCCCCGATTTGTTCATCTCAGTTTAAAATTAAGATTTAAAAACCCAGATGACTAGCTCTAAACTTTACTTACTCTAATCCTTGTTGGTGCAACCCTGTTATTTATTTATTTAGTTCGTTTTTTAGTAACCTTCTAGTAATTAGTAACTTTTGTATTTAGTAATCATTTTAATATATTGAGAATAAGTAATCATAGACATCTAAAACATATTATAAATACAATTGCATACAACTGTCTCATCTAAAAATGTAACACTATTAATATTAACATTATAATGCCATGAGAAATATGTGTTTGTTGTGAGTGTGTATAAATAAAAAAAATATATACACAATCTCAGCAAGCTCTCAAATCTTGAAACGCATTCTGGGTATCTTTTAATTTCACTATCCTTTTCTAAGGTGTCTCATAAAGCATTATGAGCCCACAGCTAATTGCAAACATATTTTTAATACGTAACACTGCATACTTTCATATTCACCAGGCCCAGCCTGACTATTATTTCAAGCTTTGTAATGAGGTTTGGTGTATGCTGGTCTCCGCTTGCGTCAGAAAACCGGCCGTTAAGTGTATAAAACAACTTTACAGAGCAAAGCAGTGTCAGACGGGTCGGGCCAGATGCCACGCTCCGCTCGGATCAAAGCTAAGCCACGGAATATGAAATCCATTTTAGCATGCTAGCCACATAGTGACAGTAAACCTCGCACCCAGTTCTCATAAATGAAGCCGTAAATCTTTTAATACATGATTCTGGTTAAAGCGTGTTTAAAACAACCAAATCTGGTCCTGTGGCATTCGTTACTAGAGCTGCAACTCGATGGATAGCAAATTAGTTTTCAGACACAACCAGAGTTCAAAGATGAGCTAGCGCTGTAAAGGTCACATGCTTTAACACTTTTTCGATTGTTGACAGACTGCGCCATGTGTGCACAAGTATCTGCTTGTCTACAATACCTTATTATCTTATGATATTTACGATAAGACAGGCATATCCATGCACTACGTCAGTCAAATTGCAAACAAGACAGTCTCTTGGCAACGTTCAATATTAAAAGGCCTCATCGGTGCCAAATATGTGATTACAAACACTCACATGGTTCACTCCATAGTAACAGAGCAAATACAGCACACTACTCTACTGTGACACATTTTTGTTTTGTGTGTAATGGTGAAGTTGTGTTAAACTACCACAATGCAATTAAAAATTAATAATTCTGTTTTCTATATAGCAAAAAAATGTCAAATAAAACTATGACTTAATGGAAATTAATTATGCAATGTATAATAATGGAAAGAATTACTGACAGTGGATGTAGCCCTTTTTTCTAAATGGCTTATCGTGTGAAAGACAACTAATGCAATTTAAATGCAATTCAATTCTTAAGAAAAACATTGCACTTAAATTGCAATAAAACATTTTACACGGTTGAATTTTACTTCAACTGAATTAACATACTATTGCATAAATATATACATAAATGCAAAAACATGTTTATGTTTAAAATATGACTAAAGCCTAAAAATATGATGAAATGAGGGTTGTTTTTTAACATGGGTACATCTAGACAAACTTCATTTCGTGCGCTCCACAAGGTCACTGGCTTCATGTATTTGCGCATCATAACATTTCATGGTAAATGTTTGCTTTTGCATTCTGAACTAACATGCAATTAGTCGTAAAAAAGTGCGCAAACAGGGCGTACAATCCATGGTGGAGAAACCCAGAAAGACTGCCCTGTACCATAAAACACTTGGTGCTCAGTGACTGTGAGTCCATTATGACAAGCATGGTCTTTTTTACATTATTGAATAAAAAAAAAATCATCAGTCCTTCCTTGTGTCCTATTTATTGTGGGCTCCTTTTTTAATTAGGGCTCCAATCTGCTTTTAACGGAGCACTTTAGCCTGACAGGCAGCCTACGCACGACTTCACCTCTTCTGATGCATACAAATTCACTTTCATGTCCTAATAATTCTGCTCTCTAAAGGTACAGAACTAGCAGGAGAAATTGGGGAACACATTTAGCACATGTCATGTTGTCATTTGAAGACGTACTGCTTGAAACAGCATTTAAAGACAGCAGCTTTACATAGAAAACAGGGTTTCATTTGAAATAACAAGGCAATGAATCAGCCAAAATGAGGATTTGAGCTCAGTCCTAGCCTTTCCATTTCCACTGCATCCCCCTAGTGGTCACACAAGCAACTACCACAACAAAGAGACCATCATACAACCCAATAAACAGAGAAATAAACATCGGAGAGGTTCTGATCCTGGTCTGTAGATATTGCTCATGTTTCTCAAGATAAAGCAATCAATTACGGTTTGACTCAAAAAAGAGAATTATACAAATAATAACGCAAAAAAATTTATTAATTCACTCAACTGTAAGTACGAGCTCTATATTAATATTTATGCTTGACCTTCCAAAGATCAGAAATGAAAAGCATCTCATGCTATTGAATGACAGAAGGTTTTACCAGCTCTGATTAGGTAACTAGCCCTCACAGATAAACACATGCTGGGGATATTTTTCCACTATTAAAACCAATTACTTCTGAGTGAAAGCCGTTTATCATGTGTGCCGGAAAATTGTTTCCCGTTGCGGTGTTTGGCTTAGCATGAATGAAGCTGAGCTTTTCTGCTGCATGTTTACGTGACACAAACATGAAATTACTGCATGTGTGCTCTTCAGGACTAACCCCATAAAACACAACTGACCGCCTGCTTTGAATGTCTTAATAATTAATTTATTTACTTTATGCATTATTATTGTGTAAGAAATACATTTTATATTTTTTTATACAAACATACTTTTACAAAGAGTGCAATGGTTATGGGGAGAGTGTATGGGAGGGGGAAAAAAAGTCAGCATGGGGCAGAGTTCAGTAAGCAGACAGCTCTGGAAAAAAAGCTGTTCCTTGTCCGGGTTAACCTGAAGCGTCTGCCCGAAGGCAGGAGACAAAACAGTCTGTGGGCAGGCTGAGAGGAGTCCTTAAGAACACTGGGTGTTTGACGCAGACAGTGCTTCTTCTGTATGTCCTCTTTGGATGAAAGTGGAGTTCCTGTGATGCGCTGGGCAGTTTTCACCACCCGCTGCAATGCCTTACGCTCAGCAACACAGGAAAGATTGGTGGTCCACACTGGAGTTTCCATTGCTGGTGCTGCTGAATCTTCTATGCACGTGTTGATTGCGGTGTAAACATCTGAAGAGGTCAGTATGATGGGTGAGTGGTCGGTTGAGGGAGAGATCATGATAGCTGGTTGTTTGTTGTCTCTTTCAAAGTGAGCATAAAAATCATTAAGCTCATTCAGAAAGAGGACATTTGTGTTTGTGGTAGTAGAGTTGCTGGGTTTGTAGTCTGTAATAACCTGAATGTCCTGCCACATGCGTCGATGGTCAGAGTTGGAAAAGTGCTCCTCTAGCTTTAATTTGCAGCAGTGCTTGGCTTTTTTAATGCCCCTCTTCAGGTTTGCCCTGGAAGTGCTGTAGGTCTGTGCATCATCTGATCTGAAGGCAGTGTTGGGTGTGTTCAGCAGGAGACGCACCTCCTTTGTTCATCCATGGCTTCTGTTTTGGGTATGTGGTGATCTCCTTTTGGGTTGTAACATTCTGTCTGCCCGGAAAGTGTGGTATAGCAATAGCATCGTCCGGTATACCACTGTTTAGCCATGTTTCTGTGAACATTGCAGTTCCAGATTCTTTTGCTGTGATTTATTCGGAGTCGAATCTTGTCCATTTTGTTCACCAGTGACCGTACACTGGAGAGAAAAATGCTGAGCAAAGAGAGCCGGTGTGGTGCTAGTTTTAGCTTAGCTCTTAGCCCTCCACGCTTCCCCCGAAAAGAGCAAGAAAAATATTGCAGAAACTAATAATAACAATTAAATAATTACAACATTAATAAAACAAAAAATAGCATTTATGAGCAATTATGATCAGTGTTTGCAGCTACTCTGTTGCTGGTATACCTCATGGCTAAAAACCTGCTCAAGGCAACGGAAAAACAAACCACAAAACCTTTCTATTAAGCCTGTTTTCAAGGCGGACTCTGCACTGCCGCACACATACTTAGCAGACAGTAAATACTGGCTGTGGGGGAGTTTTCCCTCATGGCTCCAGTTCTGTGTTTTTGTGCAGATTGATGACATCACCATGGTCAGATCGATTCCTAAATGCATTTACAGCCCCTCGTCCAGTCGGCCGTGGCCAGGCCATTAAAGTGCAAAGCGTGCCACGCTATTAGGACCTTGGGCTAAAGAGCACAAGCACGAGGAGTTCGTGGAAAACACTGTTGCCTGGGAAATAAATGCCAAGGATGTTATCTGCGGGGCCAAAAATAAATATATAAATACACCCACCAAATAATAACAAGCAGAGACGTATCTCAAGATGCACATTGGAGCTCAAGTAATAGCAAATAAAGGCTGCGTTTTGTGAGCTCGGCGCTGATGTGAGGAATGCTAATGAGGCGGACTATCAAGCGAGAAGACATGAATGATGGGATGCGTTCTGAAGGGGCAGGATCCATTCAGTCCACTGCTGCAATGGGAGCTGGGATACGGCGCTGGATGCAGCTGTCCACTTTCATATTGAAATGAAGCAGGTTGGAGTGTGAGCGCTCAAAGGAGACCATCACGCTCTCTCCAGGCCATGTGAAAGAGATAAGATTACGTGCTTTCTTTATATCTCGCTCCCGAGCACCTTTGCAGCAGCTTAACTCGGGCTAAATGAACTGAACCCTTGCCCATTAGAGAGCTCTCGCTCCAAAGAGACGAGCTCAGACTAGTCATCTGTTATCAGAAACATGAGCCCTGAACTCTTTCCGTATCAGGAAATTATCTTCTACTGTTTCAGAGAAGGGTGTTTATGATTCATACATGATTGATCGAGATTATCTGTTGCCAGTTAATCAATTTCAACACAACTTCCTGAACTTCATCAGTGTTTTGATTGAGAAAAAAACCCTGATTACTTTACATTTATTTGTTTAATAATTAACAGAGACCAGATGTATATTTTTTTTTTAATCATTTTGTGATAAACTTTGTTTGGAGCATCAGTGTTACACTAGTGTTGTGGTTATGATCCCCTCTCTATGCTCGATCAATTAGTGTGGACAGCTCTATGTCTTATCCCTATTTTCTATAAAACTTCACCAGAAACAGCAGCAGCAAGAAATACCCAGATCGCACTGTCAATCCCAGTACACACAAACTGTACAGTGAATATTCAGCCTGCGCAAAAGCCAGTGTCCATATCGCTGTATCTCTGGGAAAGCTGTCAACATGATTTATTGGCAATCAGAGAACAAACCAAACAGGGACACATGCTAAACTGAAATAGACCTCACTCAACCATTATTCCTACCAAGGGACAACACGTTTCACCACAAACTGACGGACTGGGAGTAGTGTTCAAACTAACTAGGATTTTTTATTTTCTGATGGAAATGTCTGTGGAAAACTTACTGCCACGATGCTTAGGCCATTGCCACGGAAAGGTCGCTTACCCATCCACCAAAGATCTCCACGACACTCTTGAAAGAAATTAAAACTTTTATTGCACAAGGAGGCATGAAATATTACAGAAGAATTGTATCTCAAATAAATGCTGTAATTCTGAACTTTTTGAAGAAATGTGTTTTGGACAACAAATCAGCATATTAAAATGATTTCTGAAGGATCATGTGACACTGAATATATGTCACATAAATTAAAACATAATAAAGTTGAAACATAATATGTATAATTATAATACATATAAAATATTTCAACAGAAAACAGTAATTTAAAAAATAATAATAATAATATATAATAATAACGACACTTTAAACACTATTATATACTACAAATAATTTCTATCAAACAGAAAATAGTTGTTTTAAATAAATTATAAATGCATGAATGAAAACTCATCTTTGCATCTCATTTTAAAATATATTCAGATTCTTAAAAAAAAAAAAAAGGGAAATAATTGTAATAATAATTTGTAATATTAATATTTTTACTATTTTTGATTAATTAAATGAGGTCTTGGTGAGAAATAGAATAAAAAACATGATTAATTTAAACTTTCACCTAATTTATTATGTAAAAATCTTACCGTGTGCAACTAAACAGAACATGTCTCTCACTAGAAGAGCAGCAACGCCGGGCACCTGCAGTAATCTGGGACTTAATTAATTATCTGTACAATGAGTCACAGAGAACGACAAACAAAAGTCTTGACTAATTCCAGTCTCCAACAAAGCCAATTCATTTATGCAACTAGATTTGTGTCAACATTTGGCTTACTTTAATTAAATGCAGGCAAATCGTGTTACTAATTCCTTTCAAAGTGCTTTAAAATGCATTTTCATGTGCCCAGAGCCAGATGTCTCGTGCAATGACTACACGCCATGTATGGCGTCTTCTCGAGCCAGGCCTGAGTCATCCTGGAGATGCCAACCAAATGTCTTTCAAGTGGTCCTCGCTGGCAAAGTGCCTTTAATTTGACTGAAAACACACAGCGTAACACTGAGTACCACAGTGATGCCTATCTGTGAGAAAACGTGAGCTTTAGAGAGCTGCTTTGTGTTGTGAACAGCGCTTGAGGGTTTTATGAGCAATCATGGAAGGGATAATATCAGTCTGTGGTTGTAAAATAATGGGAGTGCAGCCCAGTCTGTTTGTGTATGGCATGTGTGGGTAATATTCCCTGTTCACAATGTCCCCTTTGAACACAACCAACAGCAACTTCTGCTTTCTGATGCCAGTTAATGTCAGACCAATTAAACTAATCAAATGTGACAGAAAAGACCACGTTAAAAAAGATTTATATTACAAACAAAATACTGTTAGAAAGCATTACTGTAACTGTTACTGTACTGACCGTAATTATAATATTTTACATAATTATAAAAACATGCATTTAAATAGAAGTTGTTATTATAATAATATGCAATATTCACTTATATAATAGATATTCAAAATGAAAACTAATAATATTATAATATATTCAAATTTCAAAATAAGTATTGTTGTTTTTGTATTTTGGATCAAACGCATGCAGGCTTGGCGAGCATAAGAGACTGAACCCAAACTAGTGAATGGTAGTGTATGTGAATTTGCTTTGCATTCACTCTCAGAGGCTGAGATTGTGTTTTTTCAACGTAAGGCTTCTGACATAAAATAGTCAAGTAAATTTAAACTTCAGATCAGGTATGTACTGTAGCAGAGGGAAGCTGAACCAGGAACAATAATGTTCTGGGAGATAAAGAGGTAATAAAATACAACCTCCGAACTAGAGCAAAGGGGAAAGCGGCGCTTCTCTCAGGAGTCGCACTCCTTTAAAGGAGAGGTAAACATCAAACACTTTCTTACACAGTATCGGAAGATGCATGACAGTTTCAAAGGGCTGCAACAGAATGATTGATTCTGTGATCTGGCGTTCAACTGCATCACATGCAAACAGATGTAGAACAGAGTTGTTTTTCACTCTATACCAGTGGGAAGTTCAAATCTCATTTTAAAAGGAATATGAGCATTTGCTGACAATGTACTCACCCTTAGGTCATCCAAGATGAGTTAGTTTGTTCATGAGAACAGACTTGGAGAAATTCAGCAAATTTAGCATCTCTTGCTCACAAATGGATCCTCTGCAGTAAATGGGTACCGTCGAATTGAGAGTCCAAACAGCTGATAATTACAAGATTCATTACAAGAGATTCACAGTCTATAAACTAATGTCTTGTGAGGCAAAAAGCAGCGTGTTTATACAGTACTTCACATCAGAATTGAATCAGGAGACAAATCTGCACACATCAAGCACCGTTTACAAGTGAAAACAGTCCAAAACAGCATTTTCACTGGCATTATGGATTTTGGCCAGAAGAGAAGTTTTAAAATTAAAATCCCTTAATGATGTACGTGTTTCTTACAAAGAGGCAGCATTCTTTGTCCACGTTCCTTGGTGGATTGGAGTGGTGTGGATTATTGTTATTATTAGTAGTATTTTTAATCAGCTGTTTGAGCTCTCTCATTCGGATGGCACCCATTCACTGCACAGGATATATTGGTGAACAAGTGATGTAATGCTAGACTTCTTTCAATTTTTTCAGATAAAAAAAACAAAAAAACAACACTAAATCAGGAGAACTGAGGTTGAATAACCTTTAACGAGGGCGTTTCCGCGCCGTACTGCTGAACGCACTGTACAAGGAGAAAATACCACGACGTCCTATTGCACTGGAGTCTTGTTGGTTTGTAGCTTGCATTATTTGCATCTAACACCACCTCATTGACCTGAGCGGGTGAGATATGGAAAGCCTCTCCAGGTAGCACCTCTGTGACCGAAACAAAGCAGTCTCTTATGCAATTAAAGCTGAGGACACAGAAATTATGCCACACGGCTCGCGCAAGACGCTGACTGAGAATTAACACGTTTGAAACAAAAGCAAGCCGAATGCATATGAATTAGAAAGGATTGAACTGAAACTGCCGTTGGTCTCTTAGGTAATAAAGGCACGTTTTTTTCACAAATGGATGGTGATTAATACAGGAACAGCAGGTCCCATGATGCCACAACAACAGAATCATCACTCACAGTACAGTACAATCTCTTCCTGCTCTCTGAGATGAAGGTACACTGGTGCTGATTTAACAAGGTGTGCAGTTGAATCAAATACACAACTCAGATGACCAGATTAAGGTTAAACGTTTGAGCAAACACGGTGAAAGAGAAATAAAAGTTAATGCAATAAAGACACTAATAGGCTCAATAAGGTTTGAAAAAAGCCCAGAGGCTAACACCTGTTCACACCAAGGATGATAACTATAAAGATACAGTTCTAAAAATAGTTTTCAATATTAAAGAATAGCAGAGTCTACACCACAACTAGAACGATAAATGCACAGAAAAATTATATCATTTTAGTTACTTTCAGAATTTCTTTTTTCAAGCTGATGAACGATAGAAAGATTGACTCCCAATCAGAATCAATCCTGCTAGGACAAGCTTTAAAACTTCAACCCGACAAAATTGTCCACTGATATGGATGGTAATATAGTTAATTGTATAGCTATTGTTTCAAGTTTACTAGCGTGAGATTAAGGGCTGCTAGATCTAACTCATATCTACCATATGATACACAACAGAACACATTCACTGATGCAGTGATTCAATGCATTACAAATAATGACAACATAATAACTGGATCATGACTGAATCGAGAAACCTAAGAGAGATTCAGAGTGAGAGAAAGCTCAGTATCTGTTTCATTTCTCATTAAATACACATAAAAAAAAACAAACAACAAGAACACAAAGTATGATTGCAGTTTTATACCTTTTCATTGTTGAGAGCACTATATAAAGGTTACAACATACCTTTATATACCTATATATACATATTATTAAATTATATATTAATTAAATTCTAAATTATTTAATTGTATATTAACTAGATAAAGTTTGTCGAGACAACCTTTAAGTTGACTTGAGAAAGCCAGATTTTAAAATAGTTTAAGTATTAAGTTTAAGTAATAGTTTAAAAAATTTTGCCTCAGAAGAATAATAAGTATATAGTAATTAGCAGATCAATAAGTTGGCTTTCTATATATATATATATATATATATCTAGCCAACCCGTATTCATATCATCCTAGATTAAAAGTCATGTTAAAATTCCGTCTGAACATAAGTGAGAAAACAAGATGAAGATGATCAACAAAAACAAGTAACAAAACACATGGCTCACTGGAAAACAAAATTGTATTCCCTGTTTGTACTGGGAAGTTTGTAAACCCATTAGTTATGTTTTAATTCACTCTACATTTAATAATGTCAATCAATAATTATTGACTATCAAGACTGTGCATAGCAACAACCTGTGAAAGATGAAGGATATGAGTAACTATGGCAATGAGACTGCCATCAAGGCATCGCTGATTCAGGAAACCGTAAGGTATGCTGGGTTTCCAAACAGATATGGGAGTGTAAATCGCAAGTGTTTGTGTATATATAAATATATATACACATACACACACACACATATTTTTTCCATGTATAATCTGTTTATAATCTCATAATGAAAGCACAGCATCTGGTCCCTTACCAGGTGTGTGCTACAGTGAAGCGCCGCTGCTTGTGGATGTTGTTATTAAGCAGCATGCGACGGAGCAGCCTGGGAGAGTTGCGCGGGGACAGGGTGGTCGGAGACAACCTGGGGGACATTGAGGACGGGGATCTCCGGCCCCTGGGGTGCCGGGGACGCTCCTGTTGCAGCAGGTTCTCTCTCAGGATGCGCACCAAGTCCTCGTTTAGACCCACATGGTCCCCGTGATGGAGCTGCTTCGGTGGGACCGCCAACGTGTCCTGGCTGCCTCCTGGCTGAGCCATTTCCTGCCGTTCGTATCCGTTAAAGAGAAAGTTGGAAGTTGACAACAGGACATGGGTCTCTAAGTCATTCCTCCGCAGAAGTCTATGTCCATGTCAAAATCCAGCCAGCGCTCCGGTGCGGCAAGAGAGACTGCGCGTTCTCTGTATGTTTGCAGGGGGTGAGAGCGTGTGAGCGAGGGAGTAAGAGAGGGAGGGAGTGTGCTGTGTGCACATGGAAAGAAGGAGGTTCACCCGTCTGTGTACCAACACACAGCACTGAGAACACATTATGCTGGTTATTGAATAAACCGGCCTCTCCCAGCAGCAGGCGAGGGCCGGCCATTGTAAATACATCATAGAAGGTGTACCACAGACAGGGCAACAGGGGCAATTTCATCTGCACTTCTCATTTATCCCTCCCTGCTGCTAACTGTCTAACAAATGAATAGAATAATGTGCTGAGTCTTTATTTGATGGATGCTTTGTGTAATCATGTGCACCTCGAAGTGAAAGGCATCGCAGATAATATGGCATGCGCATCAGTGTTTTCATGATGCTTACAAATAAAAGAAGGAAGACGACAATAGCATCCAGTGATTGGCATCATCGGTTGTCATAAATTTAAGAGATGTCTGCATTAAAGCTCTGCAAATGTATGCAATAGGTGAGGTTGTAAAAAACAGATTATATAAATACACACTGAAAATGAGATCGGTACACACCAATAAAGCAAAACATGAAGTATTTTACTAGAAGGAAGAACTGTTTATTGTAATTAGTATTTTTATGAGTAAGTTAAAATATATACTTAACACCATTTCAAAGATTTAAGTCAATTTACTTTTTTTTCCCCCTTTAAATCAAATTAAATTAAATTAGAATTTTTTAAATGAAATTGTATTTAGTTATTTAATTACAGCAAACAGAATATAAATGTGTTTTATTTTAGTATCACGGACTATCACTGACTATTAATGTCAATATATTAATTAATAATATTATTAATACAATTCTGAATTATTATTATTTATTTATTTATTTATTTTTTTCATTTTCATTTTAATTTTAGGTTTTTAATTTTGTGGTGTTTTGTCATTTTCGTTCGTTTTCTTTCATTTATTCGTTAATTTATATTTTATTAGTCTTCATTTATTTGCTTTTAGTTTTTTCAATACTAGTAAAATAAAATAAAAAATTGAGAAATGTTGCAACTACAACTGAAAATAAGTGTAGTTAACTTTTTTATCAATTGATTATTTTCTTAACGGCTCTAGTTTCAGATTTTTGTTGTTTTTTTAAACTCTACTAATTTTGTTTTCAAATATAATTAACTACTACACACTGTTAGAAAAACTATACAACAAAAGCAATGATCGGACTGAAATCAGGTGTTTGTGAATGAATCAGGCCAGCAGAATTCATATAGTCTGTGTTAAGCTAGTGAAGATCACCTTAGAGGTCAAATATGATTAATCAAGTGAAAGAGGGGCAGCACGAGCTCTAGGTCTGTATGAATGAGATTATCTTATTACACGCAGCATGTGTGATATCAATGTCTCTCTGTAGCAGAGCATGACAGAGGTCAACATCAAGTGGATCAAATTGCCTTAGTTCATGTCAGTGGACACAGCTGTGTGTAGACAACACTAGATAGGCTTTAACTAGCCTGGAAAGTCATGAACTTGGTTCTTAAATAGGGTTGCAAAATTCTGGAATTTTCAAAGACTTTCCATGGGAATTAATGGGAATAAACGGGAATTAACGGGAATTTATGGGAATAAACTGGGAATTTTTTTAATTGAAGGTTGGCTCTTCTTAGGGAACTTAAATATAGTTGAGCAAAGTATATTTTAGCATAATATTGACAAAAACA
>JAUMHQ010000065.1:15470007-15480775 GCA_032361165.1 Enteromius paludinosus | reverse complement strand
CAAAAAATGAATCACTTGTTTCTTTCTAATTTATTAGAAGGGGGGGGGGGGGTGGGTGGGTGGAGATGTCTTCTGATAAAAAAATCGTGATTAAAAATCGAGATCGTTCAATATGGGAAAAAAAATTGTGATCGCTTTTTTTGCCATATCGCCCAGCCCTAATTAAAATACAGAACAAACATGAAAGATTTTGCAATATAGCTGTTTTCTATTAGAATACACTTCTAACATTTTTGAATGGCAGAGTATGTTTCACCATAAAAGCAGTAATAATGTCCTCCATGGCCATTATTCTTTTTTTGATAACCATTTTGACATAGAAGACAGCACCAAAAAATCTATTCTATATTTAATATTTAACTGCAGAATGCAATTACAATCAAGTGTCTGAGCCACTGTCTGTTTCTTTTGCTATTCAAAACTAGTAAGCCCTTTTGAAAAAAAGCTATTTATTAGATGTATTTTTAAATGATTTTAAGAGCTTTCTGTGATTTATTATTAGTTAACAACTCACCAAACTTACACTTAAACCACCCTTTAACTTAAAGTAACTCTACTCGTAGTGTGAATAATAGCACTTAAATGTCATGTTATCGACAGCAGACTAACTGCATGAAAAAGAGGTGATTTTGGCTTTTTAACCATACGATCCAGGTCAAAACCACTGTTCTTAATTATACTCTATACTAGAGGCACACCATAGGGTGAAACCAGCAAACTAACAATCTGATCGCAGCAGTCTCATTAACACCCGTGTCCTATCCAGAGTGAGATCGTCTACCTTTCCTGAGCAGAGAGGTCTGTCTGACGAGAACAGTCACCACAGCTCCATCAGCAGGTCTGATCTTCAGCCTCATTAAGAGTCTGCATGTGCACAGTGAAGGAAATGCGCATTTCTCCGCTTCCATTTTGAGGGGCGTTTGCACTATTGCGATTTTAGCAATGTCAGCTATGATGGGAACAGGGGGCTCATTAAACACTGCAGAATTTACGGTCGACACTTTAGCTACTTTCATCATCACAACGTTCCTGACCTTTGACAACGTGTGGGTCGTGGCCATGCTGTTAATTCTGTGACAAATTTAGATGTTTTTTTCCCCCTGCATGTGCATAAATGAGCTTCAATGAGCTTCCAAAACCACCGTCGAGAACATGAAGCAGTGCAGTTTACTTATGCAACCACAGCAGAAATGCATATCAGGCTTAATTGGAAGAACAGTTCACCCAAAAATGAAAATTTGCTGAAAATGTACTCATCCAAGACGCTGCATAATCCAGTCTGAAACATTTAAGATGCAGTGAAGGGGTGCCATCAGAATGAGCATCCAAACAGTTGATACAAAGATCACAAGTAATCAGCACCACTCCAGTCCATCAGCTAATATCCAGTGAAGCCAAAAGCTGTGTGTTCGTGAGACACAAACCCATCACCAAGTCGTTTTAAATTTAAACCATCACTTCTGGCCTAAATATGTCCAAAACCCATCCTCCAGTGAAAAGTCCGTCTCCTGTTGTGCTCTCATATCAAATCCTCCACATATTTGTTTAGAACTGTTTTGGACTGTTTTCACAGTGTCTGTGCATATTTCGCTCCCGATTTAGACAATATGGCTGCAGAAAGCAATATTATTATTTTTAGCCAGAAACATTGGTTTGAAGTCAAAACATCTTAATTGTGGATTTACTGATTACAAGCACACTACTTTTTTCTTCACAAGATGTTAACTGATGGCCAGAAGTGGTGTTGATTATTCTGATGTTTTTATCTGCTGTTTGGATTTTCTGATGGCACCCATTCACTGCAAAGGATCTATTGCTGGGCAAACTTATTTACATCCTCGATATTGTGAGGGAAGAGTATGTATACTATACTGTGGTGATCTATTGCATTAATGTTACCAAACACAGTTGCCCATAATGCAAAAATTTTAATTTATACTTCATTTTCAGTTTGACAAATAAATGCAAGAGATTTTAACTTTAACACAGCATCACATTTTTACACAAAACTGGATTAAAAATGCAATCGTGTTATAGTGTAGCATACAGTAGCGCTGTTTGAAACTTTTATCATTGCAAAAAATAGCACAAAGCATACAGTATACTAGTATTTCATTCTAAACATGCACACTTCAACGGGACCAGAAATGTAGGGCACATATAAACCTCATGGATATTGCATGAAATGTAAATGAGACATACCTCCGGAAAGTGTGTCATGATGGCATAAACATGCCTTCTACATGCTTGACGTTTTTATGTGAAAGCACAAAAACATGAGTTAAAGCTCTAGAAATGAATCCCCTGCTCTGCTGGATGGTAACATTTGGCTCGGAGAGGCAAAAACGTGATTATTTAACATCAGCATAATACCATTCAATTACTATCAGGGGCACCTATATTTGTCTTGATCAAGAGTGGCAGTGAAATTCAAATGCGTGGCCTGAGGACTATCCCGAAAACATTTAAAACCGAGCCAAAGAGGTGTCAGTTTGAATTTGCAACCACATTCAGACTTCTGTGGACTCCAGCCATCATGTTACATACTCACAATCTGAACAGCAGTACACAGAGACTACAGGAAACCAAAGTTATGTTCAGATCATGCTATTCTACTCTTTTGCGTATGCATACAGTATAACATGCAAAAACCAAAGCCACACTGCATGAAACACTGGATTCCCTAGATATAACTAGATTCAACCTGACATCCATTTCCAGTTTGACGGGGAAACTAGAAGCAAGAATAAAAATCTATTGGCACATTCTGTCTAGACTTATTTATTTCCTACATCACCTGTAGTAAGGCCTCTGAATGAGCATTGACAACTCTACACATTTCTCTCCCATTGTCTTCCTATTCATTTGTCTCTTTCTCTCTCTCTCTCTCTCTCTCAGTGTAAAGGTGGCCGCATGGGTCACTAGGATGTGGTGTCTGACCTTCAACTCTGAAGGAAGTGCACCTCGGGCCTTTTTAGCCGTGAAGAGCATTACAGCTGGAAGCATTCACTTCCTGTCAGCGTGCCCTCCACTCACACACCTCTCCCCTGGGAAGAAAACGAGCATAAGTTGCCACGCCGTGCACAACCCCCTCTATACACATACTGTCCACCTTTTCCTGCAGCTCTGACTCAATTAGCTGCTTTTTCTCCCAGCGGCAAACACAAGAGAAGAGGCTACGCAGTTCAGACCGCAGAGACGTGAGCTAGAGACATTGAGCTTGTTTTTATTGTTTTCAACACTGACAAAGATGTCTCACCGCAAATGTGGTTGTATAAGGTCTGTAGTGCTGTGCTCTACCAGCTATTCACTTCAAAAGAGACATATTCTACACTTTTCTCCCTGGAATTTTACTGAAAATTATAATATAACATTTTATATAGTCATTTAGCATTTTTTTGCCTGTATCAAACTCCTAGTATTACAAATGTTTGCTACTGTACCTGTAAGATGACACAGCGTGTGTGTGTACTGCTTTTCATGCTGATGTATATAAAAACTTGCTCTGTATCCAATGTACATTAAGCTATCTATCTGTGTGTTTGCGTGTGTTTACAGTAAGGCTACTATACAAATGTACTATCCCATACATACTGTACCTTTAATCTATATGTGTATTCTGTGTCAGAGGATTGGGTCGTAGAGGTCCCCGCCTTTGACCACCGCCCAACCCACAAAGCACGAACCCCTTATGGTCCCTCCTGCAGGTGGTGGGCCCATGGGAGGGCTGCCCCACGTCGCTCCTTCGGGCTGAACTTCAAGGCTCGCATACGAGCCCCAACCCCAGGCCTGGCTCCAGGATGGGGCCCCGGCTACACCGCACCGGGCAACGTCACAATTTTGTTGTTCTCCTCTCCATATGGGGTTTTTGGACCGCTCTTTGTCTGGCCTGCCACCTAGGACCTTTTGCCTTCAGAGACCCTACCAGGGGCATGTAGCTACCCGACAACATAGCTTCTAGGATCATTCAGGCACTCAAACCCCTCCACCACGGTAAGGTGGCGATCCAAGAAGAGGTCTATATGTGTATATATACAAAATATGTATCTATATTCTGTTACTGTATATATACACTGTCTCTTTAAGGCTGTTTACAATAAGATCTGAATACTGAAATGGACAGAATGGGCACATAACACATCTTTTCTCTTTTTCAAATCCAGAAATGTATGCTTCGCATTTCTGAAAAGCAACAAAAAATAAATAAAAAATGGTCTTAAAATCCTGCTGCTTAAAAAAAGATAAGTACATGAAATGCATGCAAACTACACTGCTCAGTCAACATAGTTAATAAGAGTAAATCTACGTAGTACATCAAACTCTTACTATCAAAAAGTTTTTTGTTTTTTTTAATTCCTTCATGTCCCCTTTAAAGTCGCACTGATAAACAATAATCACATTATGTAAATCAAAGCATGTGAATATGCTGACGTCTCTGGTGCACTTGCGAAGTGTGCCATATCATATAACATACGTCAGTTCTATTAAATCGGAAGACTCATTTCCTGAGAAGCACGTCACAATTAACATCATCCTGTGAGAAACCTGAGAAAGAAGCGCAGGTGTAAAGCTTCGGCACGGCACTGCGGTAGCGCACTTGACTTGATTTCAGCTCATTTGCACTTCCCTGTCTCATTCCCCCGCTTTCCTATAGATCTTTGTGCTGGTTATGCAGTGCATCTCAAAGCTGCATCCATCAGCTGTTTAAACAATCCATTACTCAATGAATTGATTAACTGTGTTTGATTTCTATCTAGGCCAATGCTCTGCTTTTAAAAGGGTCATCCAGTGCCACATGCACTGTTACAAGCTGGACTGAAATGTGTGTTGGGAGTGTGTGTACACAACCACCCAACAATGATAAAGATCCAGCAGTAGTTTTCTTTTCATTTAATAAAACTAAGTTGCCCCTTCTGAAATCAAGCCATTCTCAAATGCATTTCAATGTGGCGTCACACCGACAGAGGCCACTCCCGCAATAGTTGATTGACAGCAGCGTGTCACACAGACTGCACTGGTGTCTTACCTCAGACCCGCCCTGAGTGAGCCGTCATCAGACCGAGACGCAGAGACAAGCAAGACTAAGAGATTGAGGTGTTTTGTTGTTGAGTGTATTAATGAACATAGCAGTAGTCATTTACTCCCGACATCTGAGTGACTGAAGATGCGGAGGATTAATGTTACGTTTGGTTCTGAAGGGAAACACACCCTTGATCAACTGAAATGCTTTTACGAATCAGTAATATACATTTTAATTGATTTAAATCATTACATTTGATGCAAGCAACAAAAGAAGCATATAAACAAATTAATTTGTCAAAATATGCATTTTAGGTCAGGCTTAAAAAGCAAAGCCACATTAAGATAAAAAGACAAACCCAGGTCAATTAAGTTTGAGGTTGGTCAGATTTGTAAAAGTCATTTTTTAATGTTAATCAAGGCAGCATTTATTTGATTTAAAAAGAAGAAATTGTGAAAATGGAAATATTTTAAAATATGTTTACAACTTAAAATAAGTTTTTTATTTGAATACATTTTAAAATGTATTTTACTCCTGCGATGCAACACAATTATTAATGCAGCAGTATTACATTGGTCAGTGTCGCGCGATCCTTCAAAAGTTATTATAATGTGCTGATTTTCTGCACAAGAAACATTTCTTATTAATATTCTTATGTTGAAACAGTTTTGATGCTTCATGTTTTTAAGATAATATTTTTAAGCATTCCTTGATGTTGTTTGACAAAGTTAAAAGAACAGTATTTATTTGAAATAGAAATCATTTAAACATTACATATGTCTCCTATGTTACTATTTTCATAAGTAGTTGCAGCTCCAGCTCCTTCTGAGAAAGCCTTCATAAAGTGAATGTTTAAAAGCACCAGGAAACACGAGGACATGGGTCACGTCCACTTGAAATAAAGTGCAAAGCAGCCACTTTTTCTGTCCTCCAAAATAAGAGGTCTGTGACACACAGTCGTCAGAAGCCGTGGAGTTCTCCTGCTGATGGTTAGCGAATAATAAACACTTCAGCGCCTTCTATTCCTGCCTCGGCTGCACGTTTGACTAAGACTATGAGACATAAAGGCTCTCTGGTCTGTTACCAAGAGATGCGTTTCAGCCCGCAGTATTAGTGTCCCAGTTCACACTTTTGTCATTTCACGCTTTAAAAGGGTCATATTATGAAAAACTGGATTTTTCTTGCTAGGCCAGGTATGGTTTCCCATACTAGGAATTTGTGCTCTACATTCAACCCATCCAAGTGCCTTGCTCAAGGGTCTCACCTCCAGTCGTGGTATTGAAGTTGGAGAGAGCGCTGGTTATTCACTAACCCCACCCACAATCCCTGCCGGACAGGGGACTCGAACCCATGACCTTTGGGTTACAAGCCCAACTCCCTATCCATTAGGCCACGACTAATGGATAGGGAGGTTCTTTATTTGCATCATCTATGGTTCCATATAGAATTTTTAACGTCCATGGAATCTTTCGATTTCAATAAAGATCTTTATAATGGAATTTTGTTTGTTGTTTTTTTTAGATCACTAAAATGTTCTTTACACTTAATAAAAATACTTTTTAAAATTTGTTCACTAACTGGTTCTTTGGGACCCAAAATTGCTCTTTGGTCTATGGTACTGTGGTCAAAAAAAAACCTTTCTGAAAAGATCTATTCAACAACCTGCTCAATGACAGTCAAAGCTGAAATTTAAATATCACATTTTGCATTCTCCATTATCATTTTTTAAATTTAATTTGAATTAACTTTTCGTAATCAAAAAATGTGTCCGTTCAACATAATTCCTAATCTAAACCCAAAAATGATTACACAAAACGGTATAAATTAAATTAAAGGCAGGGTATGTGATTTTTCAAAAATGCTTAATAAAAAGATTTGGGCCATTTACCAAAACAAACTTCAATCAGCAGTAATGGGCGTGTCTATCCATGATGAGGAGCAGACAGTGTTCAGTGAATAGACAGTGTAACATTCATACTGCTTTATTTCACAGAACTTGTTGACTGGGTTGCTTAAGATACGTATGTGTGGGGCGGAGCTATCAAAGGGGCAAGACCCTTTTGGGGCGGGGGCGTGTTTGTTTTGGTGATTTCAAATATCAACATTGGCTTTCAGAAATCACACACCCTGCCTTTTATTCTTATAACTTGAACAATTTACAAGTTATCTTTTAGAATGTAACCAAAAGTAATTAAAGTGTGAACAAAATGCTGCACAAAAAATGTTTATATGATTGTGCAACAGACCTGCTTAAAAGTGTTGAATGCTGCAAAAAAAACATAAACAACTGGAGATCTTGACAGACTGCGGAGAGCCAGGCAGAAACAGAGCTGAAGGTGATCAGCATGCCAAAAGCTCAGCGTTTACCTTCATTTGAAAAGGCAACATGAGCCAGGTGATTGGCCGGGCTGAAATAAGGCTGGATTCAAACTAATCTATTTCCTGACAACTTCAGTCCAGCTGAAGAGGACGAGAGCAGGGAATCGAGGCCTGTGTGTTGCTGACTGTGGCAGAAATGTCTCATTCTCTTACATCTCATTCTCAGCTGCAGTAAAGTAGCATTCCCCCTGGCGTGAGATCTCATTTGTGTCCTGAAATCACTTTCACGTGCTTCACAACACCGTCTGTGAATGAAATGTGCCTTACACCTGTAAAAGCACGTGCAAAAAATCCTGCCGTTTGGAGCGTATTTTAACAGAGGCTGCAGAGGTCTGAGACATCTGTATCAGACATTTTTGGACTCATCTGCTGAGGAAGCTGAAAAAGAGCTACTCTGCGTTCATACATGATTTATATAAAGCCCGTTTGGCTCCAAAGCGCCTGTCCTAGAACTCCTCTGGAGCTTCTTGGAATTAAAACAGCTACAATTATGAGAAATGACCAGTGGGCTGCATTTCAAAAACTACTGAGCTGCCTACCAAGCATCCCTGTGTTTGCAAAAATGCAGTCTAGAAATGCTGCTTTCTGCTACTAAGTAAAAAGATTCTTTCCGACAACAAGTTTACACTGTAATTACATAATATTTACACTGAATGATTTTTCTGAAGGTATTGGGTTATTACGTTGCCTGAACAAGTCAGAGTAATCACTCGTGCAAAAAATATTTGAATTATAAATATATGAAAATATATGAATTATATTTATTCTGAATTATAAATTAATCAATTAATTAATTAATTAATTAATTAATGTGGAAAAATGCATATAAAGTAATTCAAAACAACTAGAAAAATACATTGTATGGAGAAAATTGTTTACTCAGCAAATCACTAAAATAACAAAACAAAAGTAAAGTAAAAGCAAAAAATAATTACTATTTTTTTATTTTAATTTGAAGTAAATGTAATTTTGTTATGTGCTGCGTAATTAGAATTCATACAAAAATTATTCATAATTCTTACATATACACATACATACATACATAAACACTATATAAATATTGTGACGGGAGGAGCTTAAGGTGTTTATCGGAGGAAATCGTCTCTTCTTGTATGGTCGGGGCTCATACAGTGTGAGAAATTACGAGACGAGCAGAGTGCCTTACGAGCACTTCCCGACCTCAAAATCATTTTTAAACATGTTTGATGATTGAAAGCGTGACGTGTGTGCTGTTGAACGAGCAGATTTTTTTGAGCAAACTGGAAATCAGAAGCTAAAAAAGAAAACCACAGAAGAAGAAAGATGAACATGGCAGCGCCACGGAGAATTTGGGCTGTCGAGAAAACAATGTCACAATTTGTAGAAACTTGCATGACACGCTATGATTGTGTAATTTCCTATGAAATTACACAATGATTAATCTTCCACGACGACAATTAAAAGAATGCACACTTAGCTACCTCAAGCTGTTTTTCAAGAAAATAAGAAAGTCCATGCTGTTCTCTGCCCTTCAGCCAAACTCCTTGCCATGCCCTTCGTTTTCTTTTCTTTTTTTCGCAAGCCATTGCTGCCACAAAGAAAAGGATCTCTCCCTCAGAGTCCATGTTTGGGTGCAGAACTTCGTGAATGTGATTGCCTCGGAAATCGGCAGGAAATTGTGCCGTGTACCACTTCGTCCTTAAACAAAGTCACTTGTGACGTGTGCGTGGCCATACGGTCTTCCAACTGTCTGAATTCAATGTATGAGTGTGTGAGTGTGTATGTTTTTCACACAAGTTTTTCACATAATTTTTACATTTCCTTTTATTTCAGCTTTATTTGAAATTACAACCAAGATTCGTAATAGTTTTTGTTTTAGTTAACAATAACAGCACTGACTGGATGACAAGAGTCATTGACATTTGTGATACACAACCGAAGCACAACGTTAAAAAAAAAATAAAATACACATTTTACAACATAAACTTGTTAGCCAGGATGCATAAATCCATTAACCTTGACGAGGGTCACTCCTGAACCTAGAAACTGGCACGGAACCAAAGCAATGCAAATTAAACGCGCTTCAGAAGCCTTGCAGAATGAATGAAGCCAGGTTCCAGGATGCACATAGACAAGAAGAGGAATCCATGCCAATAAGCCTGCTCAGGCATTTGGATGTGATTTTGTTATGAGGTAACACCGAATGTTGGCAACTGCACTTACTCAGATGAAGAAATTATATAGCTTGTCCTACCCACACAATCTGTGCAGGGGATGAAATGCTGCGGGCACATTTCTGCAGTGCTCCACAGTACAACCAATATCAAACTGCCTCAGAAAAGCCCTTACTTCACAAGCACACCAAACTGAAGATAATTGTTTTCATCGCTTTTTGTAGTACAAACACTCATTCCGACCAACAGGGGGGACAAAAATGGCCTCTAACACATAAGACCCTGAATATTTCTCATCAGCGACAGTCAGCAGAGCTGTAGTTACTCGTGGCTTCACAGTTATATTATTGCAAAGCCTGTGTTTTCATGCAATCACAGTGAGTTATAAGGAAAATTGGACCCTTGTGGTCAAGCGCGCTGAAAAACCAGCCTGTGCGCCCACCGTAATGCAAGATGCTGACAACAACAAACATTCGAGTGCATGTGACGGCTGCGGTACTGTATTTGCATAAATAACCTAGGCAGCTCTGCTCTTGCATTTTGCTCAAAGCACCCTGATCTCAAAGCTGCCTTAATTCAATTCACCACTAATTGGCCCACAGGATTGTCTTAAATGATTCAGTGCTGCACAAGCACATGATAAAACTGCAGATCTGTGAGGCTGGAGGCACTTAGAGGCTTACTCTTCAATGGCAGCAGGCATACTGTCCATCTGTTATTGAATCACAAGCAACATTTTATGGTCAAATGTAAGTACTTGGATTTGAAATGCCTCCAAAGCCACTAAAAGATATGAAAAATGCACTGGATATGCTAGATTCTTTGATTTTCTGTGGTGTTTGTTCGTGCAAAACGCAATGCCACAATACTTAAGTGCTCTGAGTGGTTACCAAAGCATTCCTATACAGTTTTCTAACGGGTTTCAACTGTTTTATAGAGTTGCTAAGATGTTCTGGGTGATTGGTTAGTGCTTCCTTATCAGTATATTCAGTATTTATGGCTTTAGTCTTTCCTTCTATCCGAAATTCCATACTTCCCAGCTATATATTGGGTGAAAAACAGTATGTGAACAGAGTAGTAGGGTTGGGTCGATAGACGATGCCAACTCAAGAATCAAACAGGAATTTTAAAAAGGCATTTTTAAAGGGTCACAACACCCTAAAACACTTTTTTTGAGTTGTTTACAGATATATACATGTTGTACATTATTTAAAAC
>JAUMHQ010000065.1:15431988-15441990 GCA_032361165.1 Enteromius paludinosus | reverse complement strand
CGCGCAATTCAAGGTAGTCACGGGGTGTGTCGCGATGCTCCCTTATCACACCGCGACACAGGACCGTGGATCTGAGTTACGCGATTTCAGTTTCATATCGTGTATCGTTACAGCCCTAAGCTCTAGTATTCCATCAAAGAGTCATTCGCCAATTAAGTGGATTTACTTATTGTAGAGTTAGCGTAAGTTACCATATGCATAGCAATGTTTAAAGAGGATCATAAAGATTTTAAAATAATTGGTTCATAAACTACCTCACCTTGTGTGGAAATACAAATGAAGACAGAAGACAACAAGCGCTTGAAAAGGGGCTTAGCAACTTGAGGTCCATGAATATCACCTATCACCCATCCCCAACCTACTATTTTAACAGGAAATATATCAAAACAGGAAAGAAACCCATTACATGCTGCTATTAACTAACATTTTTCAACAACTTAGTGGGTGGGCGCTTCAAACCAAATTTTCCTATGCAAATTAAAGTTTACTGTAGGCTGACTGAGTTGATAAGTTCTATGATTGAACTGAATAATGGATATAGGTCTGGTAGAGCAAATCAAAGCGGCAATTGGTTTAACGTTTGCTTGCGGTTTGTGCTCTGTGAACTTGGGAAGACAGAAAATGGAAATTATTTTTTGCAGGTATGAATCTGCATACGTGAGTCAGACAAGTAAACCATTCAAGGGAATAAAACATGCTACATTAAATGTGATGCCACTGGGTATGAGAATGGTTGTCAGTGATACTGATAATCCAAACAAATGTTTTGCGGTCTGTAAATGTTATGCATCAAATCAAAGACTAGTAAACTGACCTTCTTCTTTGAACTTATCAAAGACGTGTCTCTGGATGTCACATTTAAGACCAAATGTGTCAAGGTAAATGACTGGTCATCTAACCACCAACTAGCGAGTTAGTGAGGTCGGGTTGCAGCTAAACAACTGTTCATGGCTGCCCATGAGACCGATAGCTTGTTCATTCAATTGTTGCACAATACTGAACAGAACCATGTGAATAATCTGTGTAATTGAAGGACGTGCAAATGCAGAGCTTGGGCTCGCGTTAACAAAATGCAAAGACTAAAATCGAGAAAATCTGTTTTTTCATGCTTTACATGGAGCCTGACGCATGATCTATTTATTACATGCCAGCATGCACAAACTTCTAAACGAATCCCAGATGTATTCACATATCAAGGGGCAGAATATGACTCACCAGACACATAAAAATTGTATTCCGGTCCACGGCTGATTCAGGCTGCTGATATTGCCACTCCAGCACAGCATGGCTTCAGAAAGAGACAAATTCCTATTTTCATATGCCTGTGAAACTATGAACCTCTTCTGACTTTGGATATGCCAGGCTGTATGTATATGCATATGTATGTGAGGTCAGCCGTAATGGCAGGTATTTAGAATAGTTAATGTAATGGATTTTAGACGAAAAAGTGCACAGTTCAGCGGTATCAGTGCTGAAGCTGATTTAAACCATGATGGTGTCACTAACAGCCCAAATCGCCCCAATCATCAGCACAGCCTGCAAAACACGTTGGCATGTTAAAGAAATTCAGTGACAGTTCGTAGCACAAACTGAATGAATTATAAATGAACCGTGCTTGGGGCCGAATCGGACAATACATGCGGGAAACTTCTCTAGAAAGCAGCACAGATCTCCTCTGGACTTTGTATAGGTCAGAAACTCTGTAATGCAATCACAGGAAAGTGCGTCAGGTATTCTATTAATTTCCCTTTACAGGGCAAATGACTTCTGATTTATATGACTTGCGATCATTGTGACATTTAAACTGGACGTCTGTGATTCAGAACCTGACAGGAAATTGCTTTCTCGTTCCCAACAACGTGAACAGTGTTTTCTCTGCAGGGCAATGTAAGAGAAGACCTTTTTTGAAAAAAAATGATTCTGTCCTTGGTTCTAAGCAGCACTTCCATCTTTTCATCTAACCTTGTAAACTATTAGACGTTAATGGAACGAGATTGTACCCAGTCAATAAGGTTTGATTGAATCCTGCCTCACTAAAACATCAGTGCACGACTAGTTTGGCCCTAAAAATAAAATGCAGCTCCAAGATGACGCAGCTTTTCAATGAATAGCTGCAGGAGGAAATTGATTGTGAATGGCGGGGTGCCACTGATTTCTCTGTGTTATAGAATAAGGCCGTATTTGACACACGCATGTATTTATACGTCAGCTGTTTGTTAAACCTACTCAAAAACATGCAGAATCTTTAAAATGCATGAAGTCAGCCCAGCTGATAAAATATTCATGATGGCGATGTTATATTGGCCTGATAAAACTCTGTACAGTAGTAATGTATGTGAGACTACAGTCTTATCAACATCTAAACAACCTTTTCAGGAATAACGGTTGAAATAAAGCCAATTGGGTCAACAAAAATACAGTTCCTAAATAATATGTTTAATGTCACATATTATGTCACATTTCAAAAAGAAACAAAACTGAAATGCATGGCTTTTATATACTTTTTACAAACTAACTAATAGCTACTAAGCCCATAGTGTAGACTTCACATCCCAGTTTAAGACTATAAAAATGCCAATGCAACCTCACCCTGAATATTAGGAGTGGGCTTTTTTTGCCTGTAAGCAACCACCCACAACACCCACAAAGTTCTGCACAGGCAAGCAGCACTTGCGTTGTCTTCAATAAAATGTGAAAATCAAGTGTGAAATAGTATCGCCTAAAAGTGAGGACTACAACATTTTAGACGCAAGAAAATCCACAGATAAATGCCATTGTATATTGTTGTGGACACCTTATAAGAAACTGATCTTAAGTCACAAATTCTGTTTCATCCATCTGCTTGCGGCCCTGGAGATACACCCTTCAGCTGTGCCTCTTTAAAGATTCAATCAAAGGAGGAACAGGCTGCAGGGATGATAAGTGACAGAAAAACAGCGACAGGATGACACTGGACAAAATGTCAAAGTGTGTTCTAATCTAGCCCTCCCACTTCTCACTCTAAACAGGATTTGAGGAGCTAGTAGTGAAGCCAGTCTATGCCAAAGCCAAAGCAGTCAATGTTATCACCATGCCCACTCCATTCTTACATTTCTTTTACTGGCGATGATGAAACGCCACTGCTGAGAAATATCTGAGTGTTTGTACAAAGACTCCCACAGTGTTTTCTCCACAAATGACCTTGTGGGTTGGAAAATAAACATGGTGCATTATAGATGACGCCATTTACAACCAAACCAATTATTTTTATGTTATGACAGATTTTTGACCTAGCACAGAAAAATTATAGTGGAAAAGCCCTTAAATTATTTACATTTGAAGAGTTTTATTGCAAAAAAAAGATATCTCTGTTTTTGCTTTTGTTTGTGTCAAATGTGTTTTATTGTATTAGCTGTATTTTTAAGTTATTTCTTAACCTAATAAAAAACAGTGTTTTTGCAAATGATCATATTTACAACATAAAAAGCCACAATAAAGCCGTATGTATCGCTTTAGGGAAATCAATTAAAGAATTAGCAAATTAGCAAATTAAAATTCATTAAGTTAAGTTTTTGTTTTGTGTGCTGATGAAGAAGCTTAATAGGTAATGCTTTATTTTCCATGTTTATTCATGAGGCAACAAACGTGCAACAAAACCTCTGTGGTAGCATCTACCTCCTTTTTTCTTAAAACGTCTCATCTTTGCCAGTAAGTGACAAAGAAAGAAAATATTAAAAAATATCTAAATGCACATCGAGAAGTATTTGCATCATCCGCATCCACCGGACATCTTCAAAACAGCACAATGACCGATGCGAGTACTGATGATCTCCATATTTTATGCATCCACACAAAAGGCTGTTTTGCTCACCTGCCGGCATCAGCAGATGTGATGGCGATGAGAGGGGGGGTGCGCAGCGCCAGAGTGGTTGGACGGGCGATTGTCTCAGTCTCTTTGCTGTTCCAGTCATGTTGCTCAGCTTGCCGGAAGACCAGTGGGGGCAGCTGCAGGTTGCGACTGGAACGTCTGCGTACTTGGAAGAGCTCCATGCCTGGAGCGGCTCCTTCCTCTGCCTCCGCTTCTGGGTACTCCGGGGACCCCTCGCACACCTGGCACAACACAAACACAAACTTACCGTTTACTAGCTACTAGCGCTCTGCCTTTCACAGAGCTTTGTGGAATAGATAATGGACAGACTAGGCAGGTGGTGTAGAGTACATGGCCTTACAGAAAAATCTTGGGTTTATGATGGTTTGAGTTGCATTCGCTAAAAAGGCGAAGGGGCAGAAAGCTACACACACTTCCTAGATCAGCCAGTTGCGCGATAGGTTTGCGTCAGTTTCTACTCGCGGATATCGCTCAAAATGTGCTCTGAGGAAAGCTTTTAGCAAATCTCCACATTGCATATCTTTTATGCAATCAACATCAAAAGGAAAAAAGGTGACGACAAGACCAGAAGCACATTTACCCCCCAACTTGTGTCTGAATATATTATCTGTGATTCTCACTACTGTAAAATTGTACTAGTTTCTATATAACAAACTATTTAACTAAACAAAAAGCAGGACAACGATGTAGAAATGCTTTACTATTTATAATAAATCTTATGGTCTTAAAACAGGCTTTATTTTCACCAAGCAAAAACCTGATTTTGGGGTGAAATATGACCTGGATTTGTTCTAGACAGGCTTCATGAGATTCATCCTAGTATAAATAGATTTGCAGAAAATGAGTTGGTGGTTATAATAGAGGCATGACCCCGAGATGAATTCCCAAATTAAGTAAATTAATTTCTTTAAAGAGTATGTCAAACCTCTTGGGACTCTAGGGCTATGAATCAGTCCGAATTTAATCAGCGCAGAAAGAGACTTTTTCTGGAAAAATGTAGGAAAATATATATGTTTTCTGAGTCAAAAAGCATAGTAAAGTCTGCAACAAACACAATTATAAAGGTACTGCTTCATTAATAAGCCACGTTTAATAATATCCTGAAGAGAAGCTCTTAGTTTAGCTTTCTAAACACTCTTGTGGTGTCCAAAAACGAGCAAAGCAAGCAGAAAATTTCCCAAAAAGCTTGTGTTTTCTGGGCTTACAGTCATTAATTATTAAGCTGTCAAACGTTCTGTCATGCATCATTATTCATGGGACATTTCACCAACACAAATTCTCCCAAATAAATCAAAGATTGGGCTCTATTTAGCAGTGATCTGTTAACAACTGTGGCCGAGTAGACAGTGACTGACATGAGAAAAGTACAAAAAAACGAAATACAATAGTCACACAAACAATATTTACAATACAAAAGTTAATTCCCCGGGTACACTCTCTGACGCCCACAAACAGCTCTGGAGAACCACCTAATAGGCGGTGTTTACATTACTGATATGTGTGCAGCATCCATTCACGCTGCATGTCCCATAGGGACTGCTGAACTGTGCCACAACGAGAAGGAAAGCTTGCTGTCAGAGGAAAGGTAACGAAGCCTGTGTTTTGCATTTCCCAAGCTGCTGCTTTTAGCATAAGTATAAACACAAACTTATAAAGAGATGTTTCCGTGGAAAAGAGACGACGTTGTTAATTTGCATTTGGCATGGCTTCATTGGCCCACAAAAACGTGTTGCTATAACTTCATATTTCAAGCACTCGCTCTCTCTATTAACTGGCCCAATAACTTAATGCATTCATCATGCCTGCACGTAAACCAAAAGTATCAAAACAGCTATCAAATTAAAGCTCACCTCTATTTTCCCTTTTTGCAATGAGCCCCTAATGCACAATTCATTATTATATGAGTAGTTTGACTCATCCACTGAAGCCTGTGGGCATGTTGAAAGCCGCGGCCCCCAGCACAAAGCATCAAGGGCTTCATTTATAGTCTGAGCAACATCTCACACCGAAGGCACATAAAATGCATCCATGTGACTAAACAAGGGGACAGAATTAGCCAAAGAAGCGTGGTTGATTGGCTGTCTGGAGACAGACGGCACAATATCATGAAAATTGCGGAAACACAATAAGATGTACAGCGTTGTTATAGAGTCAGAGTCACGTCTGGAGGGGCGGGTGGGAGACGGGGGGTTTAAAACGGTCTTTCAAAGCGGCTGTGGAGATGCAGATCACAGCGATGGTTTGAATGGCACGGCACGCAGCGGAACAAAAGGAGTGAACCCTCCACCTGCGGCTCATGGTAGAATGCGGCACTTTGTTCGGCAAGAAAACAGAGAAAGGGGAATGTGAGGCTAATTTCAACTATTTGCCAGATGTATTCTGGGAAGAAAAAGCAAGCAGAGGTTATCGGCTGGGCGTGGGCTTGAACGGTTTGAACATCTTGCTGTGGACAATGGAGCATGACTCATGCTTGAGAGCTACGAAAAGCCAGATTGACTGAAAGGCCTAAAAACAGCCAGAACTGATCGATATACGTTTATAACAACAGATTGGACAAAGCTGGTCATGTTCAGAACATATTAATCCTGCATTCTTATAAACCAAGCCATTGAACCTACGAGGTGGAATAAAATTTGAAATTAAAATGGTTTTATAAAATAACTAACATATAATATAAAATGTGCATATGTGTGTGTGTGTGTGTGTGTGTTAATAAATGTTAGTTATTTTATAAAACCATTTTAATTTCAAATTTTATTCCACCTCGTAGTTTCAATGGCTTGATTATATATATATATATATATATATATATATATACACATACACTGACTTTTTCCTTAACTGTTCCAACCGGGCGAAATGACCTGCCCAACTTAATCCAAGCAGCTGAACCCTCATCTTCAAGAGATGTCTAAAAACGTGTCTTTCATCTTTATTTGACTCTAGCACTATCTATTCTAATTCTATTTTATCTACCGGTCTTCTTTTTACTTATATATATATATGTATTAAAAAAAACAACAACAAAAAAAAACACACTCACTCTTGGCTTTCTAACAATTGCATATTTGTTCTCTAACTTCCAGTTTCTCTTTAAACGATAACACTAGATTTGTTTTCTATTCTATCTAATTGTTTCTTTACAAAAAAGAAAAAAAAAAAAATAATGAAAATGTTTTTTAATTCATTTTTGTATTTTTGAGCCAAGAAAGCCTTGCTGAGCCTTCTTTCCTACTGTCTAAACTCTTGTATTATTAAATAGTAGCGTACTGTACACATATATACAACATAAACACACAGGCTAAATAATTCTTAATGTTCTAAATATCACGTTATATCCGGAGCATGATGGGATGCAACCAAAATGCTAACAAATCCTAACTGGCCCAGATGGTAAATTAATCATAGGTGTACAGTTGCTCTCTGCAAATGTTAAGGCTCCTGAATTGGCTTGCAGTGGGAGAACACGGCCACCTCCGTCACTGAAGGATGAGCTAAAATATTCATGTCGTTTCACAGTAGCTACTTTCGTTTACAGTCATTGACCGTGTAGTAAAAGAGCCAGTTAAGTCACTCAGAGAGACCGAGACTGTTCTCTTTATTCCAAACAGCCTTGACTCACTCAATAGGACAGTAAGGCAGATGTCGTTTTGTGCAAATAATACATCTAATTGTGTGTGTGTGTGTGTGTGTGTGAACACACAATTTACACCATTACCATGCTCGTCCTTCACAGAGCAGACAAACCCAGCCCTATCCCTCAATATTATTTATCCCTTTCTGGATGGCCTGACAGTGTTTCAGAAAGTTCAGGATACATCCATCCAGTGTGTGAGGTATTACAGGGTTCAGGGAATAAATCAGCCGTTTCATCACTCATCCTTCAGTCGAGGTATCCCGGGAGTTACAGTACAGCAAGAAAGATCAGATCAGCACAGTACCGTTGTGAGGCTTTTCCCATTAACAACTGAGAAACCATTTACAAGATTAATCTCGTGGAACAGACGGCATGAGTTATCTTTTGGCTTTTTCTAAGGTCTAACCTTCTCTCAGATGTCTTGATTGACTCTGTAGAGACTAATTGCTTAATTTTCTTGAAAGAGTCATTTTCATTACTTTTCAAGTCAACATGAAATAATGCTTGCAACTCTTTTCCTTTTGTAATATGTCATAAATCCAAGTAAAACGGGAAATTCAGAGAAGGGAAAAAAAGCCTGATTTTATCCACTGGAAGATAATACAAAAAATTGCAATGAAATAGCACGTAGAGCCTGGAAATAAATCTGCAATTTTGAAGAAGTACTTCTTGTAGAAAAAAAAATTGTTTACAACTTCTAAAAAGGTATTTTTAAAGTATAGAAGCAGCAATTAAAAACTATGGACAAATATATCCATAGGAATGCCAAATAAATTGTGCACTATGAAAGCAGGAATGTGTATTGAAAAAGCAGTGGCTCATGTTGGCTTTAATTGCTTCCCCAGCTAATACAATTGATATCTGACTGATGTTGGGTCTGTGTTATTCCAAGGTTATTGATCCAAGTCTCTATTTTCCCTTGGGAACCACCTTCTTGGTCGCACATCCATGATGTAGGCCTTAAAAATTGCGAGGGGCAGCACAAGGGTCCTTAGCTACAGAAGAAAACTACTTGAACCTGCTGCTATGTGACTCGGTTCGATATCCACATGAAAGGCTGAGCCGGAGAACATTGTCTGACTAAAGACAAACGACCCTGAGTTCTCCCTCTCATCAGCTGCAGTGATCACTCTCCATGCCATTTCTGCGACCTATGGATTCCCGCTTGAATCGCAATTCAATGTGCCCCATCATTCTTTTGGAGGAAGCTCTGATGTCGTATGTGTAGTTTATCTGGAATCAATCAGAATCGCATGCTGAATGAGCTTCGCCGCAAATGAAGAATGCTAATCGCGATGAGTTTGATAATAGTGTTCTGACATTGCTTACTCACGCTTCGAAATGCGTGCATTATGATGTTAACGTGAAATTCAATTATGCAAATGCATTGCGCTGCCGGTTTCCGTGTGACCATTAGGATATTTTATCATTCAGCTCATCTGCCTGACAGAGACTAAAAAATTCTGGCCCAAAAACATTTTTTTTATCTCCAAGCAGTGAAAATGATAAATGGATTTGTCACTACAGGTTTAAACATGAAATGTGAAACGAAAAAAAGATGGCTTCGCAATTAGAGTCTGCGTGAGTGGAGATGATCGCAGTGAAATACTGAGATTTGATTCTTTAGCAAGGAAATGTGACCTTCTTATTACATACAGTTATATAATCAAAGGCAGTTTAAGAGGAGAAAAGAGAGATTCAGTGAAAGAAATGTCATAACAAACCAGCTTATGTCTATATTGATTTAGATTAGAAATATTAATATAATTATTGCAGGGAACATTTGCATAGTAAGGAAAAATAGGGTGTTATGGGTGGTTGCTACATGGTTTAATAAAACATGACGATTAATCACACATTGATATGGACTGAAATACAACAGATTATATGATGCATCAATGCAATGCATCTATCTATCTATCCATCCATCCATCCATCCTTTTTATATCTATATTTTTTATAGGCTTTTATATTCATGGTTTACAATAAATACTGCTCCACATGAACTCAATCTCTGCAAATTATATCTGATATGCGTGATAAGATAAGTTTCTCATGAGGTGTATTTGCATACAGCTTGAACTATCAAGTATAAATAACATAATTTTTCTTCACTTTTGGACTTTAGTGCAACAGTAAATATTTAAAAAAGTTTAATTTGTCCTATCTTGGCTGTAATGTCCTGCGCCTTCGCGCTGTCACAGGGCATTTTTTCTCTCCTCGTTTAAAATAAGTCAGACTATCTGCCATAAGCCTGGCTTATTTGGTAAACTTGTTTTATGAAACAGGCCCCTGGAGTACCTAATTTTGTTGTGCACATCCTAATGCGGATACTAGAACTGCACATTGTATAGATCAGCCTTCACTAACAGGCGGACCTGGAATGTTAAGGTTATGATTTAGAAAAAACTGTCGGGGCGCTTCTATTTTAACCAGCGCAGCTGTATGATTGTATGGTAGTGGAAACGCACAAGCCAATTGCATGCGAGCTAAGCAT
>JAUMHQ010000065.1:15418552-15429078 GCA_032361165.1 Enteromius paludinosus | reverse complement strand
TCCTGTAAGGGGTAGGTTTAGGTGTAGGGTCAGTGTAGGACAATACCACATACAGTTTGTACAGTATAAAAACAATTGCGCCAATGGAGAGTCCCCATAAATCACAAAAACCAGCGTGTGTGCGTGTGTGTGTGAAACCTTAAATACTCAAATAAAAAAAATAAAAAATTAAACAAAAAAGCTTAAAATTCATCAAGTTAGAATATTAAAATAATACAAATTAAAAAAATTCAATGACTACTAATAAAATATGCAAATACTAAAGTGACTTAATCAAGCTGCAACTTATTCTACTTTAGTTTTAGTGATTTTAGTACTTGAACTCTAGTTCAACATTTTCTATCTTTTTGATTTTTGGTAATATTTATTTTTATTTTTGTTTTAGTGATTTTAGTACTTAAATTCAAGTAAAATATTGTCTTATTGATTTTTTATATTTATATTTAGCTAGAATTAATTTTAAATATAAATGCCTAAAAAACAGTAAATGACAAAAAAAAACTACTAAATTAAAATGACTAACTAAAAATATAAAAATAAAGCAAAATAAATATTAAAAAAAATTTGAATTACATTATTCATCAAACTGTGTTTATTCTGTATTGTCACCTGATGCTAGTAAAAAAATGAGCTACTGTTTGCTAAGCCAGAACACCCTAGCAACCCTACCATTCCTTAACAACCATCCACAAAACCAAGCATCATGGTGGCACATTTTGCATGGTCAAAAACCAATCTGATTTTCTTTTCCGTCTCAGATGTTTCTCATAAAAGTATTAAATACCAAAAAATTTAAATAAATAACAAACAGTGACACAAATGAAGATGATATTAGAGCATAGAGCTAGAAAATTAATATTTATTCCAAACATTGAGGGCGATGAGAAGTACGGTATAACAAGAATCACCGTACTCACATAATTGATTAATTCAGGGTCACCTCAGGCTAAAGAGCAAAATGCTTTCTGAAAGAATAAGCAATCAAACAAGGCTGAATAATCAAGGCAAAATTCCTGCAATGTTTCAGAAGAGAACTTCAGATAAACAGCCTGCTTACAGCGAACGAGCATAGGAGAGTGGCGGAAAGATGAAATGAGAGGAGGAAGAGCGATGTACACGCGTATGGCTGAAGGTTCTGGGGTTGTGTGTGTGTTGCTGAGGGCTTTATGAGCTGTGTGTGGCTGCTGTACGTGGGATAAATGTAGCATCTATTCAATTCAGCTGTTCTAGCCAGCGTGATGTACAAAAGATTTAAGGATTTGCTTGTCACCGAAAGCTACAATTGAATGTGAGGAATGACTTGTAAGATGAAAATGTCATTTCAGGTCACACTGCTGCAGAATTTATAAAAAAAAAAAAAAAAAACATGCTCTAGACTGACTGAAGCAAGCAAAAATGACAAAGCCAAAACAGATTTGTGCAAGAAGTGTCATTTATGATAATAATAATAAAAAAAAAAAAGAACTTAAGAGCCTAAACCAGATTGGATGAGCCCAAGTCAAAACTATCATGTGCATTTGTTATTTTATATTATAGTGCCTCTATTATGGATTTTTCAAAAATACCCTTCGGGCAGTTGTGACACAGCTCTCAGTGAATGAACTGAAGATAAGCATCATGCAAAGGATGAAGTGAATAATTGAGTGAATGGTTTGGGAGTCTATGAGCAAAAAAGGTACAAAATAAATGCATGTAATAATAAGACAAAGGAAGTGTTTTTTGACTTTGCATGCATGAGGTAGATGATTTTTTTGTTAACGGGAACAGATCTGGAGAAATGTAAAATTATATAACTTGCTCACCATTGGATCCTCTCCAGTGAATGGACTCATATTTTAGCCAGAAGTTAAAATCATCTGCATAATGGATGTTTCTTCTTACAAACATGCAGCTTTTCATCTCATAAGATAAGTTAATTGATGGACTGGAGTAATGAGATTACTTGTGGATTATTTTGACGTTTTTATAAAGTATCCATTTGGCACTGGTACCGCAAAGAACCTAAATGATACCAAACCCTGTTTTTGGCAGCCGTTAGGAATCACTTTTTGAGGGCAAGAGGATCCACTGGAGAGCAAGTGATGTAATGCTACATATCTCTAAACCTGTTCTGATCAACAAATCTACAGTTAAGTTAATAAACTATATTACACGCCAGAAGAAGCACATTGCTGTTGTCAATTGATAGAAGCAATACGGCCCTCGAGGATGCTTAAGAAGTGTTGTTATGCATAACGTGAAGCGGAGGCTTATTGTTTTATTAAATCAAGCAGCATAGATGCATATTATTTTCTAATTTATTTCTAAGTAGCAACATGACATGCAATGTCCTTTATTAAAAGCAGAAGGTATTTCCCTGCTGGTCATTCAGATTTCACCTTGATCTTCATGGGATTGGAACACAGAGAGATCATAAAAAAAGTGAAGTGTTTAAACGTTTGAATAATTCGTCTGATGATAGTGTGATAGATAAACAGCATGTAGATGAAGTCAGATTGCACAAGACCAATTCTGTACGAATCTGATGAGAAATGCAGGGATGTGTTTTTTTTACAGCATCTAGGATTTATGATGTCTGCGCTGAAGGTTACACCACGTACAATTGTTAGTAGGAAGACAATGCTCATTTGTTTTACCCGCCTCTCTGTGGATCTGAAAATGGCAAAAGAAAAAATAAATTTCCAAGCCTTTGCAATAGATTAAGACGGACACATTAGGCACCGGTTTTAAAAATCTACGTTTCATAGCCTTTTATTTCCTGATTCCATAGGAAACTGAAGTTTGGAAAACTCTCAGAAGCTGTGTAAAGCCCAGGATGGCTTCACAAGTCAACATCAAGTGACCATTTTACTTTCATAATATTAGGGCTGCACGATATTGGGAAAAAAATTACATTGTGATATATATTGCGATCATCAGGTTCATCAGTGTCATCCATATTCATCGCGTGATATGTTATGTGTAACATATGACAGGTGCGTGATCTTACATTGAGCCGCATTCACTACGCAGAGCCGTTGTTCACTGATGAGCTGCGCAATTTTGGGTTCATTATCAGCTTTAATTTTGAACGGCTCAGGGTAGTGAATGCGGCTCAATGTAAGATCACGCACTTGATGGAATTTACCACTGATTACAGAACCGGCTTTACTGACATGATGCGAAATGCATATCACGCGATGATGATCGTGCAGCCCTATCCAACATACTTCCATATGACCGACGTTTGTTTTTCGTTTTGGGACCAAATCTTCTATGTCAGCACTTTTCTCCCGCGCTCATTTCGCCATGCGCACACAGAGACTGCATGCATGAAGTAGGTGAAGCAACGTGTGCTTTGTAGTTTTTAAAGAACCCTTAAATATGAGTTATAAATATAGTTACAAATATAGATCTGGGAATAGAAAGTTTAGAAATATAAAAAGTACATTTTTAAATCAAAATAAAAACATTTTTAATTTTACCCTGCATCGTGACCGCTGCGATGTGACTATCGTCATACGATGTATCGTGCAGCCCTACATAATATGACACAATTTGAGTTAATAAGTATATTCAATTGAGGAAAAAAAAAAAGTAGGCTAAAGCTTGATTATGGCCAGCAGTGACTGACTGGATCATGAAAAATATCCATTTTGGCAAGTCTTCAGGTAAATTGTTTCTTTCTCAACAGAAACAGTGAAATTCTATAACATACTTAGGATAAAAAGGGTGTTGAAAAACCTAGCAAAATTTAGCCAATCAAAAACTGCACTGTTCACAGCGAGTCGTTTCAGCGCATTTCCCTTTAAATGCTAATGAGCTCCGCTGACCCCGCCCCTCTCTTCTGTGGGGTGAACTGGGGTCCAATTAAACACTTTCTGTATTGATCACCCTATAAACTATGACATGTATACTATATATTTGTCAAATACGCACATGTTTCTGAAACTGCTTAGTACAGCGTCCTCTGTTCAATGAATAAAGTTCGTGACTCAGTATAACAATGAGAGACTACCCAAAAAAACATTTTACTGTTAGAAAAACACATTTGTCGTCGTCAAGGCTTTCGCAGCCAATTTTCAGCAACTGCGGTGTCTGACCTTGACGGATGGTTTCCTTTTACTTTCGCTGTACTTTGATAGATACATTTTCTAACTAGAATGCATTACTTCTGTCAAGCGGCACATTTTTTGTTGCTATTCTTCACTTGAGATCCAATGCGAGTTCATCAATGAAGCGTCTGCTAACGCTCGTCTACCGGTGTGGTGGTGAGATAACATTGTATTACGTATCAGCGTTCTTATTACGCAATAAATCATCATAAGCGATGGCTAATAAGCAAACCAATTAAGAGGGAAGCCTTAACTCAACCGTACAGACGAATCTGATAACACGCCCCGGTTATTACACTGTAAAGTACGCTGACATCATGGTTTCTTATTGATTTAACAACCAATTACCAGATACTCATCTGCTGTTTATAGATCCAGCTGTGGTGAAGAATAAATCACCACAATGGGTTATTCTGGACTGCCCAAACATGCTCCGTTCACAAGCGCGTGGCTATTCCTGTCAGTGCTTCCCCTGTCTAGTGTTGTGTGAACTTTTATTATGAATGTTTGTCTCTCACTGCATCTATGTTCTCTTGTGGTTGTGCCCCCTTGTTAGATTCCACAGTGAACGCAGCTCCGCCCCCTCGTTTACCCTCTTGTCTCGCCTTCAAAAAGTGTTCATGTTTGTCAGTCTGATTGCTGAGTATTGTGAGTGTTAATTCCTCTACGAAGCATTTTCCTTGTTCCCTGATTTTGCCTCGTCTTTCTGTGTGTTTTGATCTCCGCCTGGTTTCTGCTGTTTCTTGCCCCTTTTTGATACTGTTTGCTGATGGCTCGACCTCTGCTGTATACTGGACCATTCTTGTGCTTTGCCTTCACTATTCCTGTTTGACGCCGTTTTGTCACTGCCTGTACGACCAAGTCTACCAATAAAGCTATGCATTTGGATCCACACGTTCCCATCTCCGGCGTCACCCCTACAGACATTAGCTGCCTATTTAGACTCACCTCTCAAGGGTTTGTTAGTAACGGCACAATGAAGAGGGATTATCCATGCTAAATGTGTGGCCATGGCTCAATAGTCCTCATCCTCCAGCACCAGGCTATTTGCGTAATTGGTTTAAAATTGCAAACCACATACAAATGTATGAATAAGGCGTAGGACATAATTGAAGAAAACCAAATGAAAGCAGTCATGCACCTGCTGCACGCTGGTGTTTATTGTCGCTCTGAGCCGGGTCATTGTTGCTGCCGGTCTCGGCTAAGTTGAATTTATGAGTGTTCTTAAGTAGGTCAAGTGCATCTTCTTTTGAAAGTCTGTGCAGAGAGGCGAGTTTCTCCTTGGGGATGCTTATTGTTTGCGCTATTGTTTGTTTTCTGCTGCTCTGCGGCGCTTTGGTCATCCTGTAATAAGCAACTCTATTCAGAGAAACAACAGAAAAATTGCATGACGCCTGGATTTACCGAAACAATCAAATAAAAATCCCTCATGATAATTAGACTGTGTTTTCATAAGGCCGCCTCAAGTCTTTGTAATAATGAGAGGTGTTCGCTAAGGGAAGCTTCACTTCTGCTGTTGTTTATGTTTAAAACAGAGGTTCACTGTTTATTTTGTCTGGACGTACGAAAAAAGATAGACCTGTGTAATTTCTAGAGACTTAGACTTGGCTTATTTTGATGAAAACCACTAAGAAACCACCTAAATACTGGAACAACAACCTAGCAACCACCCAAAACACTACAGCAACCAGCTAACAAGCACTCAGAATACCACCCAGAACATCACAGCAAGCATTTACAACACTCTCACAGAAGCCCAGGAAACTTACAGAACACCAGAACAGCCACTTAGCAATTAGTCAGAGAACCCTAGGAACCACCCAGAACACCCGATAGCAACCAAAGCTTATTTGCAAAAAATCAGCAGATCAGTCCTTTTATTTTTTTTATTTTTTTTTTTCAATTGAATAAATAAATGTTTGTATTTTAACATGCTTTTTATTGAGTTTTATCAAAGACTAGAATTACCCAAGACCTGTCACTCGTATAGTTTTGAATGGAAGAAAATGCAACGCTTCACATGGTTGATAAATCACAGGAAGCCCCACCTTATGAATAAAATAGCCAATCGCTGATTTGTAAAGTCAGCACATCTGTCATTAGACGTTCTGGTTGCTATAGAGACATTGAGAATTCTGAGACGTGTGCCTACAAGCTTTTTATAACGCTATTTGAGCAGAAGAAACAACATTTATTACACAGTTGCTGTCAGATTTCATTAGTGATTTCAAATATGATAAAAATAGTTTTGGAGAATTAGATGTTTCCCCATTCAAAGAAATAGGAGCTGCCCTTGGATGCCCCAGAGGTGTTTCAAAAATGGCCAAAGAGTGGCATGACTTGCCTTAAAGAGACTTAAATAGGTTGTATGATGTTAGTAATCCATATTTTTTGTTATTTTTTTAAAACTAAAATCACAATAACCCAACTGCAGTTTGATTGAGATTAACTGGAATGCACCATGAAAAGAGATGATTTTTTTATAATTGTTAAAAATGTAATTATCATCTATTGTTTTTGCAAATAAACTCTTCATATGTTATTCTGTAATGTTACTATAATGTAAATATATTTAATAAATATCAATATAATAATATATTTCAATATATTGCCAATATATCAAATCAGATCAATTTTAAAATATGTTTTTAAATATTTAAAATTATTATATACAAGATTTGGATTTAGATAAAAAAAAAAAAGTAAAATATTTAAAAATATTATATACAAGATTTGGATTTAGATTGTACATTTTTTTTTTACATTTAAAAATATTAAATACAAGATTTGGATTTTAATTTTATTTTTTATTTTTTTTTATTATTATATACAAGATTTGGATTTAAAATTTTTTTTTAAATATTTACAAATATTATATACAAGATTTGGATTTAGATTTAGCTGTAATTGGCCAGCATATCAGTGATATCAGTCAGATTTCAAATATAAAGAATGATCTATTATCAGCTGGGATGGACAATATTATCGGAATCGCCCAATAATGGCTTAAAATGTTGATATCAGCATTTGGAGCAATATGAAAAATTATGCCGACATGCTTAATTTTATTTAGACCAATGTATTCCTTAATGGGTAATGTGTTGTTTTTCCTGATTATGAAAAAAAAAAACCTGTAAATTCCTTTATAGTAATTTTGAGCTCTCAGTGTGCTCTCATTATAAAATAACTTCATTATTGTTTTTTTAATCCTAACAAGTAAGTCTTCGTTAAAAACTAACCAAAATTACAAATAATTTGGGTAACACTTTACAACTAAAATGAACAAACGATGAACGATGCATTTATTACACTATTTATTAATGTTAGTTAATGAAAATACTGGTGTTCATTATTCATGTTAGCTCACTCATTACATAAACACAACTGTGATTTTAGTAATGCAATAGTAAATGGTGAATAGGCCTATCACGATAACAACTTTTTGTTGTGCAATATATTGGCCCATAAATAATAACGATAAACAATATTATAAGACCATTTTATACCACTGAATGTATAATCATAATATAACAGCATAATAATGCAAGAAGACCTACACACTTTAATTCACAAAAATACTTAAAGATCATGGAAATTAAGTATCAAAATATTAAATTTTTTTTTTTTAAGTTTAATAAATAATAAGTAGAAAAAACGACAAATGCACAAAGAACTTAAGTGGAGATTTTTCCATCTATAGTTTTTGCCTTTTTCTCTAAAGAGTAAGGGTGCACACTATTGCTGAAAAACACAATCCCTAGCAGTGAGATCTGTACATGAGCAAAGGCACAGATCCCCACACAAGGCCATATCTGCAGATTAACTCTTTTATAGAAGAAGATTTTAAAAAATGTGAACTAGCACCTCATGACTACACCACGTTATGTAGGAGAAGCTGCAAAAGACATAGGCACAAGTGGAATGCCAAAAATGTTATCATGTTTTTTTTATGTAAACATAAAAGGCAATATATTCCATCTCCAAAAATTATTGAGGTCATGTACATATATTGTGCGATAAGTCGATATATTTATTATTGCGACAGGTCTAATGCTAAAATTAACATTAACTAAGATTCATAAATGCTGTATCAGTATTGCTCGTTCTTAGTTTATGTTAACCAACTAATGTTAACTAATGAACCTTATTGCAAAGTGTTACCATATTTTGATTATAATCTCTGCACATGAGAGACTTAACGTTGTTTCCAAACAAATCTAAATATATTAGTATCGGCATCAGCTATCTGCCAAAATGAGTTCAAAAATATCAGCATATCCGATCGGCAAAAATCCAAAGCCCTAGTTATCAGTATCTGCCAAAATGTTCATCCCTACTACAGTAGCAACCAACAGAACACTCTTGCTATTGCTAAATCAGCACTGACTGCAAGTCTCGCAGTTGTCCTCTAAAATAACATATTGTTTTTTTCCAGATGTAACAGGACAGCAGGCAGCACTGTGTGTGCGAGGAAGCAGTGCTAGAGCTTGTTAAAATGGTTCGGCGGTGGGAGAGTCTCATTGATATTGTAAGTGGCAGGGATACACAGTCAGTTCCACTATGTCTCTGACAGGCCATTGGACTCTGTGGTTTCTGCAGTGTGTGGGTGCCCTTGTCCCATTACTGCAGCTCGTACACTAGCAGCGCGTCATCCAGACAGCCGTCAGGGCCTGAGCCTAATGCACTGCAGCAGCAGCGGCCAGACAATCTCTGCCACCACCAGAGGGGATGTACTCTACGCACATGTCCACAGTGCCCGAATACAGCACGGGAAGAATGACACCGCCTGCTATGAATACAGATCTCTCTATATCTGTGTGAAAGTCGTCATTGTTATTCCTGCTGCCCTCGGGGACTGCTAGAGTTTCGAATCGCAAAGGGTCGACAAGCGAGGTCACGTGACTGAGCGCACCTTTCTCAAAACCTGTCAGAAACATGCCCAAGTTACGCTTCACTAGATAATCAAGAAAAATAAGCATCTATGCAGAAAGAAAATGAGCTATGTTTTTCAGTGCAGTATTTATACTTCATACTAAGATATACCAAGTCTAAATAAATAAGTCTAAATTAATTAAATAACTCTTATTGGTCTAATCAAAATAACTAAATAGGTTTAAATATATGAATTTTACTTTCTGTATCCAAAACAGATACAGTTTCTTTTCTTTTTTCCTACCATTTTGATTAGCGGTGAAATGTGACCTGTACATGTTTTTGTAAGATTTGCTCGACCAAGATAATCATGGCACGTGTCACTTTGCGTACATTTATGCGAAAGGACACCATAATCATTGTCTATTAAAAAGAGCCAGGGAGAGCGTTTGTTTGATAAGCGAGCTGCTGAGTGCGTATGAAAGGCAGGTGCTGCATCGTCTTCTTTTGATCTGGGAAAATTCAGGCCACTACTGGTAAGATCTTCTTCTATTACTGTTAATCAGATCAGATTGATTGAATCAGGAGCTATCAGGATGCGATCAAACATGTAGGACTCCTCACCGCGGCTAATGTACTGCTAGGAGGTCAACAGAAATATGTGTGTGTGTGGATGAAAGGATGCTGACGTCTATCTGACAGACAGCTGCTACATGACATGCCTGCGTACGGATTAACGCAAACCTATGAATAACCCGCTTTTGTCAAAAGGGCAAGTTGTCAAGCTTGGCATGAAGAAAAAAAAAAAAAACGGGTTGTGCCCTTTACAAGAATCAACCAATCACAGCGCGTCGATGACAAAGCTACAGGAGGAGATGGCTGATTGAGGAAAATAGTGGTCCATTGCTGCTGGACTCCAGGTGATTCAACAGAAATACACAATCAACAATGAGGCTTACTGATGGAAAGCCATTATGGTTTCTAATGACTCTAACGAGCATTATTTGCCAGCAATGGAGTTTTCCATTAACCTTTATTTAAATTTCAGCTCAGGCTCTGTTTCTCCAAAATATACCCTTTAAGGTCTATATATACATATACACAAACAATGTTGTCTTAGTGTAAATATTATAATTTTTGATAATATTTTGAATATTTTTTCCTGCTTTAATTAAAGTTGTATAAATTTTGTAATGTTTTTGTTAATTTTATTAGGTACTAATAAAAGGATTTTTTATTTTGTTTAGTTTTGTTTTTATATTTTCTTTACATGTAATTTTTAGTTTTAGTTCATTTAGGTTTACTTTTTTTAATATGTTGACAGTTTTTGTTGCGTTTTAGTTTGTATTTTTACATATCTTATACAGGCTATCTTATATAGTTTTTATTACGTTTTTTATTTTAGTATTACATTTACATTTATTCATTTAGCAGACGCTTTTATCCAAAGCGACTTACAGGTGGGGAAAACAGCAGCAAGTAGCAAGTAGTATTGAAAGAGATGGGTTTTCAGCAGTCGTTTGAAGGTTGTAATGGAGTTGGCATTTCGGATAGTGATGG
>JAUMHQ010000065.1:15401034-15414903 GCA_032361165.1 Enteromius paludinosus | reverse complement strand
TGATACCAAGTGATGAGAGTGTGGACAGAAGGATCTGATGATTTACCGTGTCAAAAGCAGCAGAAAGATCTAGCAGATTGAGTACTGATGATCTGGAGTTGGTTTTTGCGGCCCGCAAGGCTTCGGTGACTGACAGTATTAGAGTTTCTTAAACCTTTTTTTTGTTTGTTATTTAGTTTTTATACATCTACATAGGTTAAGTAATTGTTGTACTTTTGTTTTTCCACAAAAATAATTTAATGTAGAAACAGTTTTTCTTAGAAATTGCTAATAAATTTTACTAATTTAGTAGTCAACATTTGAAGTGGATCAAAAAAAGTTCAAAGTTGTCCCAAGATAAGAATGGTTTTAGGTTTTAGGACAACTTCACTAAAGGTTTTGATCCACTTTAAATACTGACTAGAGTAATTAGAAATAATTAGCAAAAAATACATACATTTATTGTAATTTTGAATAATGTCTTGCAAAACACAGCCCAATACTTACATAAAATATTATATTATATTATATTATATATATATATATAATTTTAATATATAAAATAAAATAACTTTTTTTAGATTTATTTGACTTTTTTTTTTTTTTTTTTTGGACAGTTTTATTCCCTAACATACACAAAGAAGGCTATGATTGGTGCGCAGTAAGAGTATAGAGCTAGAAAAACAATATCATTTGGAGCAAGAATTTGTTGAGAAAGGTTTAAGTTCATATTATTCTGAGGAACAGAAGCAACTCAGAAGAAAATCTGAGAAGAGCAAAAGACTTTCATCTTTACTCTTACTCTTGCTGTGGAGAAGAACTGAGACAAAAAGTGTTTGATTTCTGCCGGAAGTGGCGCTCTACCTTGACTCCTCCAGCCTGTGCAGCGAAGATGCCATTAGGACACGTAATTATAAAAGCACTTAAAGGCGGCCGTCACGACCACGCTCGTCATTGCTGGTGGTGCTGTGTGCCCTCATTTAAAGGCATTAGAAACGATTTGCAGCTGCACTACTGGTCACGCTTGACGTTGATGCTGCCCGGCGATGCAGAAACTGACATGAGGAGTGAGAATGTGGTGGGTCTGTTGATCTCTCGCTCTCTGTCACATTAGTGCTTTCCGAAGGTGACACACACTTCCGTCACAAATCATATGACTGACCCAAACACTGTGCTACATTTTTAACTCCGAGCATGCATGGACTGTCTGAGCCGACACTGTGAATTATATGCATTTGAACCTATAGTGTTTTAACATTTGAATATTATCTGTTTTTATTTTAATTTAGAGTTAAGAAGTTATCATTTAAATAGAACTACTGTACATTTGTTTTTATTAAATTTTAGTTTTAAATTTTAAATGTTTTTGGTTTCAGGTTTTGTTTGTTTCAGTTTAAGTTTAAGTTTTGTTTTTATTCCTTTTTAGTTTTTAGATTTTACATTTTTTGTATGTATTAAGACATTTTAAGTTTAATATTTAGTTTGTTCATTTAGTTAAAGTAAATTGATACAGTTTTTAAATATATAAGATATTATAGTTTTATTTATTCTTTTTAGTTTTATTTAGATTCAGTATTAGATTTTTAACTATTTTTATTGTCTGTATCGTTTATTAAGGTTTTATTTATTTTTTACATTTTGTTCAACTTGTTTTATTTATTCATTTGTAGTTTTAGGTTTTATGATTTAAATATGCCTATAAAGCTTTTTTAGTCATTATATATATAATGTAGTATTTAGTAATAAGCCTATATTAGATTTTCTTCATATAGTTTTAGCCTGGTTTTCAGTTTTTTTGTTTATTTAGTTTTAGGGTTGTTGTTATTGTTTTTTTGTTTTTTTTGTCGTCTTTTTTAAAAAAGTAAACATTTTAATTTAGTATACTGTTTTATTAATTGATGAACATTTTAATCTAGAAATAATATTTTCTTGTAAAAAAATGGATGCATCCGTAGATGCGCTCTGGGACACAATGGTCAGCGATATTCCTGAGATTATTGGGTGTTTCGGGTCTTTCAGCATAAGTCAAGATGAAATGGCAACCCATTTACTTTGATAATGTATTTCTGAGTATGAGAACAGGACTTTATTTTATTCTTCTGGAACTGTTTGAAATTTATATTAAGGAAAGATTATACAGACAAACAGCTTTTTGGGGGAATTGCATGTGTGCACTGGTGAATCATTCACCATAATACTGTTTATTGAGAAAGTAAATAGAGTCCCTTTGATTTCATTTTGACTTTAAATGAGGTAGTGTAATTGCTTCTGGTGCCACTGTTCTGTAATGAGTCAAATCAGAGGTGCATTTCATCAGCATTTATTCTGCTTTATTTATCAGCGTTTGCCTTTCAACTTTGCTGCAAATTCTTTTTCCTTGCAAAAACTCTTGAATATTACATGCATCACCCAAAGCTCCTAGAATGATTCATCAAACCTCAGAGGCAAAGAATGATTGCAATTAAAAAAAAAAAGAGATAGAGTAGTGAGCATACTGTAAGAACGCAGGATCTGATGGCTGTTATACAGCCGACAGGCTTTCTCTATGACAAATTAGTGGAACATAATAAAATTGCTTCACCCCAATTCCCAAGATTCACATTATGGGATTTATTCCTCACTAATACTTCGTACAGTGAAGGTACAGAAGTTCTGAAATGCACTCACAGTCCCTGGAGAGTCTGCCACTGTGCAATCGATCTTTTTCATCCTGCGAGATGCTCCAGCATATAATTCTTCACACAGTCAAAATGCTAGAAGAAAAAAGCAAGAATAAAGCTGGTCAAAATAGACCTGGTAAAAGCACTTAAGACATATGGGTATTGTATAAGAGACCAAGTGTCAATGAATCTCTGCTTCAGTTCTTACAGTAGCAAAATGTTCATTTAGACAATACTTTGAAGCTTCATAGGCACCTTCACAAAACATATTAAGGAATAAATAAAAATAAATACAAATAAAATGCCTGCATAATTATATGCATAAATAATTGCATTAAAAAATGCATAATAAATAATTTAAAAGAATAATTCATGCATAAAGAAAAATACTCATGCATAAAGCAAAAAAATAAAAATAAATTAAGAATGCATAAATAAATGCATGCATAAATTAATGCATGGTTGAATGGATGAATGAACAGATACAAAGTTATCAAAGAGTACACTGTCAAAACAAATATAAATCAAAACCGACGTATGAATAAATGCATAAATGAATGCACAATTAAATATATAAATGCATGAATGAATGCATTATGAAAGCATAAAAATTGCTTAAAGGTAGCCTGCCACATTTTGGCTTAAATTAAAATGTATACACTGCATACTTCATGCATATGAAAATTCCAAAATGCATTGAAACAAATTCAGTTTCACACAAGTCGTCGAGAAAAATGTAAATTATAAGCATAATTGCTAACATGCATTATTTTACCCAATAGATCTGTGTGCTGCTTTTTTTTAACACACACCATATGTCAAGGTGCTAGCTAATCAACATGCTAAAATCAAGTCGCTACTTGAAAGGCTGTTAACGATTCTACCCATGAAGAGAGTTTCAGACACTTTATAGAGAGTAGTCAGGTTTCAAAACTGAGCGATGGGGTCAGAGTTAATATTAAAATGAGGACAGACGAGCTGAACACCCACTCTAAGACTACAGCTGGGATGAATCCAGCTTTGGAGAGTAATGCAACAAACCTGAGCCAGCAAATCATGCAAATCAGCGACAGATTGAACAAAGAGAAGAAGAAAGACACATGACGTGTCCAAAGCAGCCCACCAGCACAGCCTCAGCCTATGCAACAAAACGGACAGAGACTTAAAGCCCTAAGACACTTGGACCAGACAGGAAGTTTTATGGATGTTTGCCACTTTAAGCCTACAGAACACACAGAGCCAAAACACTGCAGAGAAATGACTGCCAGCCTCTTCATTGGTCTCCTCATCAGCTAGAGAAGGAATTCTAAGCTCTTTTCAACACCTGACAGAAACTCAGGACAGCGGTGCACAGAACAATTACGCTGTGAGATGAGAAGAGATCTCCTGCAGCCTCTTCCCCATTTACCTACAGGAAATGAAAGACTGAAGAGAGGTGAAGTGATGTGACGGCGGAAAGCCTGATGCTTCACGTTTGCAGAAACGACAATGTGACAAATCAGCTTATATGAATGTGATCTCCTTTATGTCTCAATGTCCGCAAATGGAACATGAAAACCATTAGTGGTGTATCTACGAGATAAATAGGAGTCTAAAATTTAATTTAACATTTGAAAACGGATTTCATCCATTAAAATTAAATGTATTTGTTATAAACATTAGATAAAACATTGAAACTTCATTATAAACTAGGGATGCTCATTTTAACCGTTTAACCGTTAACTGACCGGTTTGAAGTTTAACCGATTAATACAATCAGTTAAACGGTTTAAAAGGTCATTTTATTTATTTATTTATTTCAGTAGTTTACCTACTCATAGCCTATATAAAATTGTGTTGACAAAAAAAAAATAAAAAATTCGTATTTTATTGGCCACATTCACACAGCAGCAGAGTACAGTTGTTAACTACAGGGAGTGACAACCGCGTTCTGTAACGGAACTCACCGGGAAACGTTCAGGAGTCGCAACCGCGTTCGCAGAACACACGCGCTGTGTGAACGGAACAGGAACGCGTGCTCTGCTGCACAAACACACTTCTAGCGGGTGTTATGTGTTTTACTGTGTTTTGGGTAACTTCTAGTGATGGAGAAATGAGCTGCGTGTCATCTGAAAGTCTTATTAGATCTCGTCAGTTTCCGCTGGAGTCAGTTTTGTGTTCTGCGCGCGATTCATATTCTCCGCTTTTCGCGCAAATTAATTATAATGAGATTATCATAAATAAAATTGTAATCTCATTAAAACAGACATAATAATAATAATAGGCAAAAAATATATATATATGTGACCATGGACAACAAAAGCAGTCATAAGTGCTAATTTTCAGAAATTGAGATTTCTACATGATCTGAAAGCTGAATAAATAAGCTTCCCATTGATGTATGATTTGAATGGATACGGCAATATTTGACAGATAAACTATATGAAAATCTGGAATCTGAGTGTAAATAAAAATCTAAATGCTGAGAAAATCACCTTTAAAATTGTCCAAATAAAGATCTTATCAATGCATCAAAGTAATCAAAAATTAAGTTTTAATATGTTTTCGGTAAGAAATTAACTAAATACCTTCATGGAACATGATCTTTACTTACTATCCTAAGGATTTTTGGCAAAAAAGAAAAAACAATAATTTTGACCCATTCAATGTATTTTTGGCTATTGCTACAAATATACCACAGAGACTTAATACTGGTTTTTGTGGTCCAGGGTTACGTATACAGTTAGAGTAAGCCAAAGTAAACGTAAATGAAGTGAGCTAAAAGAAAATTAAGATAAAAGATTATAAAGACAAATATTTGTAATAGTAATTTTTTTTATAAATCATGTACATTTAATGTTGACTTTAAAAAGTCTCCAGCTTCTAAAATGTTTCTCCTGATGTGAAAAATAAACAAACAATCTCACATGATATTCTAAGGTTTCCAAAGAGGTTTCAACATGTGCAATCAAAAGCCAAAAATCTCAATATGAACTCAAACATTTCTCAAAAAAATGAGCTGCTTTTATGTCAGCTGTTGACTCACGTGTGCCTGTTTATTTCTCCTGATGAATTTTAGGTTTGAGACATCAAAGTTGATAATTAAATGAACAATGAGAATTAAAAGCCATGAAACGGCGACTTCCCTGGACTTTGATGACATTTAGTCATTTTCGGTAAGCACACAGACTGTGTTATTAAAAATGACAGATTATAGTCCAACGACTAAAACGAGAAGTCTGGTGACGAACACGGTCTGCAGTCACTTTCAATACAAAGGGGAAATGATTCGTTTTGCTCTGCTGACAGTTGCACAATGAGTGCGGTGGAAGAAAACAAAAAATGAAAAGTCTTTGCTGATTGTCATGACATGCTGGAAAGTGCTGCACTGAATTGGCTACAATAACAAGTCAAGTTCTTTTCAATAATGAGAAGTTCTTCCACGGTCACATACGGATAAGATTGACGCTTCGGCGCAGTGAGTCACCGTGGGTTATTTCTAAAACCGACAAGAATCCGTAGCCAGCAGAGTCCCTGCGATCCCCTACCGCTCTTTAAACCAACCCTGTGCTCCTGAAGACTCTCTAAATCACTTCAAAAAGTCCTTGGGTAATTGTGGGATTTTATACCATTAGAGTGCACTAATTCAGTTTCACCGCTACAGGCTCTGATATTAAAAGGAAAATGAACCAGGGGGCAGAAATGATAATGAAGGATATTATGCCGTCTGAATGGAATTTTAGGGCACACCGGCGAGACGCAGCAGCCATAGCATGTTCCTCTTGGGAGGGGGAAGCTTACTTGGAAGCCGTTCCTGACATCATTGTGCGTCAGTGAGACTCCAACGGGTGTCCTTGTAAGGCCTTTAGTTAGTGTCTTGCTGCTGGTAGAGACAGACGCGCTAACATCGATTCTAAGTAGGATAAGAGGAATGGCCACATTAGCACCTGCTGTGACTATGCTTCCATTCAGCTGTATGGGATAAGAAAATAATACTTTTATGCATTCACTTGAAAAAAAATGACTACTTACAATGTTTCAATTGAAATAAATGCTGTTCTTAAAGAATCCTTCACTGTTCCACTAAAATATGAAAGTTTGGGAGTCATGTGACACTGACGAATGGAGTAATGATGCAGAAAAATTCAATTTTAAATCGCAGATATAATTGCATTTTAAAATATATTGCCATTTTAAAGGGCACTGGACAGCACTGTTTGTAGACTTCAAATCGGGATCTCTGTCTCTACAAACATCATAAATGAGCACTAAGTGATAAAATGGAAAAAAATACATTTCTCACACCCATGTCGCAGCAATTACAATGAACTATAGTGACAAAAAGGCTGAAGCAAACAGTTACAAGTCAGATGCACGGTCCTAATGCCTCGAACCAAACACTAAATATCTTTCAAAGATTTGATGCAACTAACCTGGCAAATCCACGGATTAGTTCTTCCTCAAAAATGTTCAGTGCCGCCGTATGACACACAACTTCGTTGCCATGCAGAATGATAAAGACCTGTGCACTCAGACTGCAGGAAGTTGCATAACAATTAATGCAATCTGATTTGTAAACTGACATGTTTGCAAGTGCTTCCCAGTAATGCGTGCAGTCAGACGGGCAGTGAATGGACTGTAGGCGGTACATTTGTGAGCTGACACTACTATGAACCTACTGTAACAAAACCAATATTAGGATGCATGGAGAAACAACATACAATCATTTCTGGTTTGTTATTTTGACGCACAATCTCTCAACTGTAATATCAAAAATGAAGCGATTTCCAGACAACTAAGCTGGGGTTTGAAATTTAACCTGGTCCAATCAGTATCTTAAAATTACCTGGGTTGCTGAGGGAATAACCTCATCATATAGAGTAACAGAGAAAGCTTTCTGGAGAACATGAATTCATAAATATATACATCTGGGACCCACTGCAACAGATCTAGGCGGGATTAAGTACTTCAAATCAATTTTATTTGATATTACATATTATCTAACGTAAAATATTTATGAGTTTAAGCAAGATTCAACAACAGCTCCAGCCAAGAAATCGAGTCAGGAATGTAAAGTAATAGTACTTTATTACCAACATGTTATTCCTCGGGAAATAATATACTGTGAAACTGAATACTTGCACTCTTCCCAAGGGAAAAAGTCGGACTCTTTTACTTCTTACAATTTAATTAAGACCTTGCAGTGCAAAGTGCGCATCTCGCAGATCATACGTACATATTTGGTCATCTCACAGAGCCAATAAAATTATATTCACACACATTAAATAGCTAATAATAGCCTTTCCAGAGGAAAAGCAATTGGCCACACGACTAACATCACTTTATCTTAGTGAAGAGACAATTCATCATCAGTAGAGCCTAAAGACAGATGAACTTGACTTGAATTTGAACTGTACTTTAAATGCTAATCACTCAAATGATTTCACTTTTACATTTCTGCACTTTGAATACAATACTTTTCAATCAATACAATTTCTTTGGAGCAGTCACATATCAGTTTGTGGACATTTTGTATGTTTTGTTTGGATATTCCTTATTTTTGTCTAGCACCTTAGAGCCTTTGGATTTATGGGATGTGTCAGTCAACTTTTGATTTTGACGTTTTTGAAGAGTACGTCTAAGGTACTTCTTTGCACCATATAGGGGTCAAAAAAAAAAAAAGATTGACAGGCAAAGAGGAAGTTCTGATTGGTCGCATTTTCTGATTTGCTACACAAGAAATGCTTTTTAAAGACTCACACAAACACCCATTTCAAAAATATCTTGCAGGTAATGAGAACATTTTATGGGTGTTATTCCCAAATAAAAGACTATTTCATAACCAGTATGGAGTCCATTTCATGACTTCTCATGTCACGGTGGGTTACCTCCAACAGGTGTCGCTGCTGAGCTGCTAGAGATCCCTTCTCCAGCTGATTTCCCGGGCCTCAAGCTAGTTAATTAAGCATAGTGAGTCATGTTTCGGCGTCATTACAGATTTATGACTGGAGAGAGGCCAATTCGACATGTGTAATGATGACATAAATAGTCGAGGCAAGATTAAAAACAATAAATGATGGCTTGGGCAAATCATCATAATCATTTGTAACCGCTTTCCAGCATTATCAGACAATAAGCAAGCAGAGAGCAGTTCCATCCGCTGCAACCATACAAGAGCTCTGCGTCATTACTGAGCTACTGTTGTGGGTAATAATTAACTATATTAGAATTCAAGAAGATCATAAACACCCCGAGAGCTTGGTTATTGTCAAATGCTCATGTCTAATAAGAAAATCCTCATTTTGATGGTGCCATCAATGGATTTTAGTTCTCTACGGACCCTTGGCTCTCGAATGGGCTGCTTCTCAGTTAGTCCTCAGAACCAGTTCCATCTCATTGGGAATTTAATCATTGATATTGATTCATAAGAAGGGGGATTGGATGGTGTGATCAAGCTGCCACCAGCAGCACAGTTTCATCCCAATAGAAAATATGATCTCATGGAAAAATGTGCTCAATAGCTGGTGTCTGCCTGATTTAGGGGCTGATTGAAATAGACGATGCTCAACGCACGCTGCCTCAATACAAATCACCATCAGTCTGCCAGCGCCGAGTAACCTACAGAACCAAGAGCTGTCAAGATGCCATCGTAGTCAATCACTCGAGCCTTGTGGAAAAAGACGACAGTTGTAGCTTGATTTGAGTTCTTTTAAATAACCCAGACGAAAATGTTATTTCTTTTTTCGCAGATCATTCGTTTTTAATGGAGTTCTCATATTTAGTTGAAGTACGAACTTTGTCTTGGGGGGGTGGAGTACATTTACAGCAAATGGGCCAAAGTTGACACTCGTATGAGTTTAAAGCTATAAACACTGCTCAGATCATTTGCTCTTGGAGGAATTAGATGAGAAATTGGTGCATTTATATTAAGGCCTCGGACTCTTATTGCAAACCTTGGTTTCAAATCTGAGCAACGCCATCCAAAAAGGTACAACAGTAAAAGATTTTGGGGGGTGAAACTGTTTCTTCTGAAACAGACTGTCCGTGCAAACGGTTTGTTCAAAACCCAAAACATTTTACTCTCTGTCGTGTCTTTTGAAGCCTCTGTAACTTCCATATGGGTTCCATTTCTGAAGTGCATTTTGTACTTTTTGTTGTTTGACAGCTCAGATAATCTTCTAAACTTCTTTTATGTTCCAGAGAAGAAAGTCAGTCATACTGGAACAGCATGAGGGTGAGTAAATGATGACAAAATTGTCATTTTTTGGGTGAACGAGTGCCTTTAATCTCATTGCTTGTTGAGGTATTAAAATGATTTTTTTCTTTCCTTTGGGAAGCTACTAAACCCAGACCGTAGCTTATTTTCCAAACACTCGACTAATCAGGGGAGGAACAATTCTGAATTCATTTCAAACCTGTTTGGCTGGCTTTATTATATAATGAGGCTCTCCATTCCCTATTCACTCAGACTATTAAACCTCACGAAAACCTTTTCTGCAGCGGTACGTGCGTCACTTCAGGTGACATAACGTCCGTCACCTCAGGTCTCATACAGACGCCTGCGTGTGCTTTGAGTTTCAGATCCAATGGTTTCTCTCGGCGGGGTGCACCCTCAGAGCAAAATAAGCTTTCAAAAGTTCTAAAACCTGTCAGTTTTGAAACCAGAGTTTGGATGCAAAATCATTCATTTAATCAGCATCTATGTGCCAAACCACCTCCACCGCTTTAAGTACAATCACACCTAATCAAGCGTACTTTGACACGGTTAGCTTAATGGGGTTTTTGCCTCGAACAGCTGGGAAAAGTGAAAGTTACTCCAGGCCACACTGCACCTATCAACAGCTCCTGAGCTCAAGTCTAATCACAGTATGTGAAGAATTGTGCCTCACAATACAAGCAGAAGACTTTGTAAAATTGGGTTCAGAATGACATACTGCTTGATATACTGCTTATGTTTTTGCATAATATACTTCAAAAAGCAGGCTACTACAGTATATGACCGGATCCGTGTATGTATACTGCATTCTATAATTCAGTGCACTTAATTTGACTTTCCATTTCCAGAAAGATGAATAAAATGAGGTGATACAGACTGCACCAACATAGAAAATTTCAATATCAATCTACATTGTGTAAAACTAAAAAAAAAAAAAACATACACTAGCATTCAAAAGTTTGGGGTCAGTAAGATATTTAATGGTTTTGAAAGATGTTATGCTCATCAAGGATGCATTTATTAGATAAAAAATCCAGAAAAAAACTGTAATAATGTGAAATATTATTTCAATTTAAAATAACTGTTTTCTGTGTGAATATATTTTAGAATGTAATTTATTCCTGTGATACAAAGCATCATTACTCCAGTCTTCAGTGTCACACGATCCTTTCAGAAATCATTCTAATATGCTGATTTATTACTAGAATTATCACTGTTGGAAAGGATTTTCTCAGGATTCTTTGACGAATAACTTTACCAATTAAATTTTTTACCAAATATAAAACATTTCTAAAATGTAAATCTGCTATGACTTTTTTGTTCATTTAACAGATCCTTGGTTAATAAAAGTATATATTTATTTTCAAGAAGAAAGAATAAAAATGTACTGAACCCAATCTTTTGAACAGTAGTGTAACAGTAAACTCCTGGAACAGTACATCTGAACATTATTATCCATTTTAAATAAATGCTTCTCTTTTTAATATTTTAATGATCAAAGAATCCTAAAAAAACTATTAAGCAGCTCGACTGTTTCCAACACTGATAATAAAACATCAGCATATTAGAATGATTTCTGAAAGGATACTTTGACCACTGGGACACTGTGGGTCCTAAGACCAAACCACTGCTTTAGATTGTTCGGTTCTCTCCGCCATTGTCATTAAGTGCGAGCTTTCGTGTTGAGTGTGCGCGAGCTCTGTACTTCAACCTATGTGCAGAACAGACGGACATTTCGTGCGGGAGATTTCCAATAACAAGCAATAAATAGGAAATGCAGTACCGATAGCAGAACCGTTAACATCAGAGCTTTTCTTAGTACCAAGTTTCGTTGCCCATCCCTAGATCTCAGTGACAAATAACTGTTTGAATTGTTTAAAGTTACATAGCATTTGTTTACTTTATTTTGTGACATTCACAGACCATACAGACTTTCCAAATGAATATAACTGCTAGAGAGACTCGATATCAAAGATTAATTGAGGCAGACAATCTTTGCAGTTCCTGATGGATGATGGGTGAATCTGAAAGAAACAAAGACTCTGAAAACAGCAGCCGGCAAACCTCCAAAAATGCTTTTTCTGCACAAAGACAGATCACTGTTCTGTGATGTGCTTCAAAGCCCAACAAACTTGGCCTCAAAAACTGATCAGAGACAAACGAGACAAAGCTCTGATCTTTCCCCCAATCAGACATTTGACCTCGCAATCTCACGACTCCTCCAACAGATGTCTTACGGACTCCGCTTATTCTGCCTCCAGGAAACAACCCAGAATTCCTCAATGGAGCTCGACTGTCAAAGCCTGATGCTTTATTTTGAAGAAACGAACGCTGGAAAAACTGATGCAGGCTTTTCCATTCCGTGCAGCTCAAAAATGCAACTCCCTCTCGCAGATGGCACCGGGTAATGATAGCTTTGTGGAACGATCTTCTCTAGATTGTAATCAACGCATCAGGTTTTGTGTTTGAAACACGCCGGCTGCAACCAGACACAGAATAAACACAGTGAAATCACAGACACTAACGCCTCAAGACACTTGAAGAGAAGGCTTTACACTAATAATTACTCCTGACGACGCATGAAATGTCTGGGACATTGATCTGCGAGCGACTTGTTTACATATGTGACATGCATGTACATGTACTGTAATTAGGCCGCTTGCAGATGCTACAAGCTGTGCAGTTACCATTACATGCAAGCATTCTATTTGCCTGCAGCCGTCATCGCTGTACTTTTGTGTAACAGTTACCGTAAGTGTCTTTTGTAAGCAATACTCTCAAACATTGTAGTTCATGCATTTCATGCATTCTGGGTTACACAGGAACGTCAAATCAAAGCCAACGCCTTTTACAAGCAATGCATAAGAGTGTTTGAATCACTGCTCTGGGTTAAAAGTCCAGAGGGCCCCTCTCTACTGGCGTTAAATATCAATTTCTGGTCCAGCAATTAGGAAACCAAAAAGAATGAATCTACGCATGAGAATAATAGGATACCATTTCCTCAGTATAAAGTTAATGACAGTGCATTTGTAACTTCTAAATAACTGTCCTTTATCATATTAAGTTACATATTATATTACATAACATATTTTGATTAAACATATAAATGCATGTGTTTGTATTTAAATATACACAGTACATAAAACATATATTATGTAAAGAAAAACTTTTATTTTGGATGCAATTAATCGTTTGACAGCACTAGTTTACATACATTTAAAAAAAAATAAAATAAAAAAGTCTAAAACAAGAACAATTTCTATTTTCAAAATGTCCAGGGAGACGATATAATGGGTGCAAGATGCATGCAAACAGATCAAAATGAAAGGTTTGGAGATGTCTTTGCACAAGTCTTCAGAAGAAGAGAAAAAAAAAAAAAACACTCTTGCAATGGATCAAACAGGTATTTCAAGAAGGTATTATACATTTACGTCACATACACAGGAGGCATGACGCAAGGTGGATAGCTGCTCAGAATGCTGTAATTGCTCTAGTTTCATTCAAAGGCTAATTGCTGCCATTTCGCAATTTTCATGCTGATCTCAAAGATCAGGGAATGAGATAACCTGTAACAACCTTCTAAGCAAACCTATGCCGCAAAATTGACACAAACTGATTTCCTTCTCTCCCAAATATGATAAATGTGCACTATTGGAAGGCCTCCAGGAATGGGGTTGGGAACCAGAGGTTTAAGTTTATGGGTTCTCTCAATTCCTTAACTACCTTAGCAAATATTACAAATAAAATAAAAGAGCATTTGTGTCTAGATGCTAATGATCACTAAGTCACAACAGTAGCAAAGTACCTGTGAGTTATGTGAATAAGAAATAAGAGACTTCCTGAAGTCCAATTCCTAACTGAATGCATGAAACTATTGTTTTGCCAGATTTGGAAACATATACATCACACTTAAAGGGATAGTTCACCCAAAAATGAAAATTTGATGTTTATTTACTTACCCCCATGGCATCCAAGATGTAGGTCACTTTGTTTCCTCAGCAGAACACAAACGAAGATTTTTAACTTTAACCGTGG
>JAUMHQ010000065.1:15373584-15383710 GCA_032361165.1 Enteromius paludinosus | reverse complement strand
TATGTCCATGTACTGAACTGTTATTATTCAACCATGCCAAGGTCAGTTCAGTTTTCCATTCTATGGCACCTTTAAATGCAAGTAGCTCGTCTACTTTAATGCTTCAAATAAAGTCAAAATACAGGTGAAATAATGTTGTTAGGGTCATTCAGCATAACAGATATATTTATGCAAAAATGAAATAATAAAATAAGTGATCACACTAAATTGCACAGTATTTTTAAATTCTTAAAAATGTATTTTTGTTGCCTGAAAACCTCTTTGATCCCTACACCAAATCTCATTTTATTAATAACAATGAAATCACTGGCATTTTGATGGGAACTGCGGTTACTATGGTGAATTTTTGTTACACCGGAATTTTCCCTCAGGGATCAGATAAAGTGCATTTAAAAGATAAGGTTTTTTTCTATGTGGCTGCTGAATGTTATAGAGAGATGAAGGGTGAATTCAGGAAAATTGTTTTCCGTTCAATTTGTCCAGTTTTAGCCAAATTGCTATTCATTTCGCTATAGGCAAAATTGTATTATTTCGTCGTTCCCTTGACTAACCTTAAATCAGACCAAAGACACGATATTTCTAATATTAGTAACCGGTTTAACGTTATTTGTCAGTAACTTAACGTAATATAATACGCCGTGTACGTCGTGTTTTCCATGCGACATATTTTCCAACATTCCTAGGGATAATAAAGCAAACACAAACTTTCTTGCGGCTTTAAATGTAGTGTAGACGTACTGATGCGTGATAATACAAAAAAAAAAATAATAATAAAATAAAGCATTTTGAACAGTTTAAAGAAAAACAGATGTAAACAAGTAAATCAGTTGACGTGAGGGCCGCAACCAACAGCTTTTATTTAAACGTAACGTACATTACTTACCAGTTTCGTCGCCCTATAAGGTCCAGGTCCAATCATTTTACCATCCATTTTAGCCCTATTATTTTTAGCTTATATTCTTATCCATAAGTTGCTGTGTTCATCTCCACGCCAGTTACGTTAGCTACTTAACTTTTGAAAACCGACACGTTCCTGCCAATAATTTGATTGGCACACGAATCAGTCACGTGACGCTACTGATTTACCAAATATGGGCATCACCATTCCCGGAGTTGGCCAACTGCATTATGGGAGGTGTAGTGCAAGTGCGAAAACTTGTGTAGACCAGACGTAACGAAAGCACAAGAAAACCCAAGAGATAGTGACATAATTTATTCTTTTCATTAAAAAAAAAAAAAAAGCCTCAATCTCTTTTCACAAAATAGGAAATTCAACTTAAAAAGGAAAAATCCTGTAACTTTTTCTGGTCCTCCCTTTCCACAGCTCTGATCAATAGAACATAAAAGCATGACACGTAATTTCTACAGAACATCATTTAAAAAAGGATCACATTAAGAAAACGGCAACATTAAATACAGAATAAATAATCACACAGCATAAATCACTGACAAAACTTCAGATGATGTCACTTCTGCGGCATGTGGTAAACTTCCAGGTTCGAGCACAACCAGGTAGATCAGTCAAGCGTTCCTCGGTGGTCAAAGGGCCTCTGGCTCATTCAGTTACAACTAAAACATAACCTTCAAAAACCCTTTTAAAAACAAACTTCAATTCCCCGTGCTCTCATAACCGGTTCAGATTTGGCCAACAGTTCAATCATAATCCAAAAGCTGAGAAATTCAATATTTACATTTAAACGAAAGCATATTAGAAAAACACTGTACTTCCCGCCCCTTTATCATTTCAAAGCCTCAAGTGAAGACAACATCTCTAGTGAAACACCAGCGTGCAAGTTTTGGAAGTCTTAAATCCAGTGATAAAGGTGGGTGTATTCCACGTTAGTTTTAACATAAAACAGCAAAGTGGAACTTGAACGGATGAAATAAAAAGAAAAATCCCCACTTGATAGGTTAGAGCAGTGTTTCCCAACCCGGTTCCTGGAGGCACACCAACGGAGCACATTTTGAAGGTCTGCCTCATCTGAACAATATATTTCTGGTCGTGAGGAAAATGTGTAGTGTTGGTGTGCCTCCAGGAACAGGGTTGGGAAACACTGGGTTAGAGCTTCACTTTTAGCTGGCCAATGAAAAGATCACTCTGATTTCTTAAGGTAGTTTCCGTTCTGGAGGACCCTGGGAAGCCTCTTGCCCTTGGTGTAGGCGTGATAGTAGAAGTGGAGGAACAGGATCAGGAAGATCAGCCCATATAGACCAATGACGTAGAGGAACACAGGAAACTGGTAAGGACAGTCTTTCATGAAGAAGAATTGGCCAATGTGAGCGGTGACGAGCACAAACTGAACCTGACACAAACAGAAGGGTCGAGTTAGAACCGGTTTAGGAGTTCAGACATCAAGAGTATGGGTTTCAACAGCCAACACTGGGGATGGGTAGAGAAGCTTGTAACTTACCAGCTGAATGGTGGTCATGTACTTTTTCCACCACAGGTACTTCTGATAGGCGGGTCCCAGGGCAGAGAGAGCGTAGTAAGTGTACATTATCACATGGACGATGCAGTTCAGCAGTGCATGGAAGGTTCCCAGACCACCTAAGAAAGCAAAACATACCATTAGCACTTAACCGTATTCATTAAAGAAATATTTAACTCCAATTAATGCAAATGTTATGCTTTGTTTGCATTAAAGCAAAGTGGATGACCACAGCTGGTCATGCAGCTTGGCTTGCATTTAACAAGTCATACGGACCATTTTTGTATGCACACGGTTATGTTTAAGGGGGAATTCAACTGGATTGTTCATCATTTTGGGTTTGGAATGAGACCACTGTCATTTTTGATTGAATGATGCATTATACTTTACCTGCGGCGAATCTGACCCCAAACCACCAGGTGAAGGGCATGATGGAGTGATGGTAGACATGAAGGAAAGAAACCTGGCTGTTCTTTTTCCTCAGGACAAAGAAAATCTGCAAAGACAAGATTATGCAAGAGGTTCAACATTGATCCTCATCATAAAGACTTTATGTTTACGTTCTGAATACAAAAGTCACCCACTTACAGTGTCAAGCATCTCAATGAACTTAGAGAAATAGTACAGCCAGCAGGTCCATGCCATCTAGAAAGGAAGCAAGATGGATAAGGAAATGTCAAATTTTCACTGCACATGACATCAACAAATAAACAGTCAGAAAAACGTGCTCCATTCACTTACCCTGAGAGCCTGAGGAGAACTGGAGTAATCCACGAGGTCACACCCATAGGTGTAGCCGTTCGCCCAACCAGACATAAGAAACTGTAAAAGAAAGACATTGAGAAACACAAAACAATAGATGGAGACAGAAAGAGAAGAAAACGCAGGAAACTCATGATGAAACGTTCTCGAACCTCATAAATCATGTAGAGGGAGAACACCACAATGCTGATGTTATAGACGATCATTAGATGCTTGAGGTCAAAGGGTTTGCGGTTTTCCATCAGCCGAGGCCCCAACCATGTCACAAAGTAGATGTAAACAGCGATGATGACCGTTTGAGGGAACGGGGAGTCCATAAGCAGCCAGTTCTCAGTCCGTGGATCTACAAGTGAAGGAAGAGACATCTTATTTTCCATCCAAATACAGTAAGCCTACAGACACAGATGTGCTGATGATGCAAACTCACCTGCTTCCTTAAGAAACTCATCATAAAGCAGAACAGCTCTTGAGGTCAGTGTGTTGAAAGCCATAATCTAAGGAGTCTTTAGGTTTCTCCTCTGGAGGACAAAAAGCAGACCAAATTACTAACTAGATATTTAAATAGGCTTATTTGTAAACCAAAGTAACCCTGTTAATGCGTTCTAGCTTTAATGTAGCATAGCTCTCCTCTTTCCCATGCAAACACGGTTACAAATCAAGCTTGTGCCATAAAACTTAAAATCCTCAAAGATGCTTTCCCAAAACTCTCATACGAAGCACACATCCTAGTGACGCCACTCCCAAAGAGACAAACCCATCCAGACCACTCCCAGACACAACTGGAAAGACGTGAAACCCCAGAAGATTCAAGATTACTCCTCTGATGTTTAGCTTTTTTGAACTCAAAATAATAGACAAATAAATAAAGCGCTAAACGCGTTCACAAACAGCCAGGTCTAGTTCAACGGGAAATCCTGAAATCTAATAACTACGAATCCTGGTGCGAATAAAAAAAAAAAAAAAAGAAAAAAAAAAGAAACTCCCGAACCTTAAAACCCGAAGCTGTGCTCCTTCCACGCTCTCCCTCGTTTGCTCTGCTGGTAGTATCAATTGCATGACTCATTTAAACCTGCCGTACTTATACACCTGTAAGCGTGGCTCCTCCCACAATTATTCATACATGGAGGTCCCGACCCATGAAACTTCCGGAATTTCGGTCGAAACTTTGAGGCGCTACTTCATTGGCGTTTCCACGGTGACCTGTATGAAAATATGAGCGGAACGCTGTACGAGTGTCAACAGCAGGTGATAGACATTATTTTTTTGCGCCCTGGCTTAATGATTCAACACTGACCAAAGCAAAACAAGCTGACTGAAGATGTTTTCAAAGTGAATATAACGAAATAAAATAATTTTTCACCTCATAATCAATACAAAAAACGGCACTAGTTTTCTCACACTTGTAATATGTTCATGAATTATATTATATAAGTTCAAGACTATAGGTTATGTAACCCTGGACCACAAAACCAGCAGTAAGGGTGCAAAATAAAAGAAAAAATCTGAACATTGAGGAAAACACTTTTAAAGTTGTCTAAATAAAATTCTTAGCAATGCATATTACTAATAAAAATTAGTTTTATATATATTTATGGTAGGAAATTTACAAAATGTCTGGTGTTGTTGGCTATTGCTACAAATATACCTGTACTTAAGACTGTGGTTTGTGGTTAGGGATATTTATACATATACAAATTATATATTGATATTATATATACATATCATATATTGAACACTTTTATTGTTTATGGCAAAAGACACACACACAGACCTTTTGTGACAACATGCCACCATTTTACCCAACTTATAATAGAAATATATGATAAAATACAGAATTATGAACATTTATTATAGTATTTAATACTTATAAATTATAATAGCCTATATAAAATAGTTTAAAATTCAATATTAATCAAGTAGATTAATGAGAAACGCAAACTAAAACATTTTTTTAACAATGTTTTAAAACAACCCCTTAAGCATTATGATGTATTTATTGTTTATTTTTATTTTGGTTTGAATTGTTTGTGTGTGTGGTTCAGTCATGTTGACTTCCATCACTCTGGTTTCAGTTTCAGGGCTGGGTCACCCCATCAGTGAAGAGCAATAGATGCCTAAACGAGCAGAGGGGTTCTGTTGCTTTCACAGTCATTACTGCACAATAGAGGAGCCGTACACCTGTGGGTGTGAATAATGAATCTACACTACGAGTGGAAAAATAAGGGTGTATGTTCAACCAGAGAAAAGAAGTGAAAATACAGGACCAGTGATCCCAGTGTTTCTGTATGACATCATAATTAGTATATGCATTTGTTAAAACACACGTTTTGTAAGTTGATCATTGTGAAGGAATGCTTCTATGAAACTCTTGGCCCCTTAAACTTTGTTTATTATTTACTGCATACAAAAAGAAAAATGCATGGAATAAGGTAAAGCAAAATGCAAATGCAGAATGAGTACAAGATCAAGATTTTGAAAGATTTATACTTCCTTGTGTGTTTTAGAATCGTGCACACGTAAGCATGCTGTTATGAAGGTATTGAGCAACACAGCAGCCTCTGAAAGCCTGGACATACCTGAGCTATGACAGACATTTCAGCACAGACAGACAGATCTGGTTTTTCAGACAAAAATGATGCCATTGTTAAAACCTGATGTCACAGCTACCATATTTCAAAAACCCCTTCTCACATATTATCTTCCGTTTCGAAGATAAAGAGGAAGCTGGGAAAATGAGGCTCTTCAAGTGGCCTTGCGTTCTGAGAACACATCTACTGCATGTTGTGTGTTCAGTCACTTTGACCTGGAGATTTTTTCTCCCAAAATTGCTAGTTTGTATTGTCTTGTATTATATACAATAAAACATACTGACTATGCTCATATTCAGGATTACAAAAAAAATTGCTTTGTTATGCTATTACATAACACCCTCAGAAATAAAGGTACAAAAGCTGTGACTGGGGCGGTACCGTTCCGCAAGGTTCAAATATGCACACTTTACTAATATGTTCCTTTGTGGTACCCTTTATGTACAAACATGTAGCTTTTGAAAAGGTACACAGCATGTGTACTGTACCTTTACTTCTGAGAGTGAATAACGGTATTCAGTCTTTATGTTTTCTTTTAATTAGCACAGGTTTTGTGTTTCTCTTTTGTAACTGATTGATCATAAGCCTCACATATCTGAGCTTTTGCTTAAAAATGAGGACAATTATGCACAAATAATGTTTGTTTTCATAAAGCTCAGATCAATGAGGCCTGTCAGTTCCAATAACAAATACAAAACATATGCTAATTGAAAGGAAACAATTGAACAAAAAGAATAAATTCAAGATTTGGTGATGATATCACATAATGGGAAATTGTGTCTCTAAAGAATCATACAGCTCAACTTTAGGACCCAACGGAGCCAAAAACAATCGTTGTTACAAGAAATGACAGCAACAGAAAAAATATTGCGATAGGGTAGTCAAATTCCACTGTGAAGGGCTCATCTGAATGAAGTGATTACAGAAACTTGGGTGTTGCTGTTTTTGCTCATAGAAACCGGCTGGTCGAGCTCTGGCAGGATGGAGACAGAATCATCATGATATCCTCAAACTATTATCTTATTGTCTAGTTTCAGGGTTTTCCATCAGAGGCCCATGGGGATTATGTATACAGAGATATAGGCAATAAAATATCTCAAATGTTCTTTTATTCATTTTCAGTCTTATTCTGTGCTCCGTTTTTATCATCCATATAGTACATAAAAATAATACAAACAAAATGAGCACATAATGGTGCATTTGCCTGTACAGTACATCTCCCAGGGGTTGACATTTAGTGTGTTAAAGTACTTTAAACCCTTGTTAAAAAATGCTTTGTAGTTAGTACAAACACTTGAAAGGTGGTGAAATATGTTACTAATAAATCAGCTTCATCATCACAACATTGGTCTGTTTTGGGACACCTTAAACACAATAATATACAGTAATATATTACGTAATGAAATTATACATCCCTATGATAGCCATTAACAGATCTTAGATAGAATTTCTCTTGGTTATTATGAATATTAACTAGTCAGAGAATGAATGTTTACAGTCCATAACTGAGATTCACTATTTCTTTAGTGTAAAGTTTTCTTTACGAGAAATAGATCCAACGTTTTACCTGTGCTATTGATTAAACTCAGATGACCTGAATAACTGAGCATCTACACTTAAACACTTATCAAATGCCTCGAATACCATGGGTTCAGTTTTAACCAATCAGCAAGGAGCAGATCGCTTTGCCACATTACATTTTAGAAATGTATTAAAATCCAGAACAAAGACGTTATATTCAAGCAGTCAGAACACTGAGTAATTTAGGAAATGAATCATCAAAGGAGCATCAGATAAATGCAGTATTGTTACATACCATAGATTTCCTGCGATGCTGAAATGATTGTCTTATCAGCGTCTAATGCCGCAGAATGATAACACTATCAGCTATGTTGGTTTAGGTAGTGATAAACTACTTCAGCTTACAGACTGTTTATTAAGACAAGCATGTCAAATCAATATTTTATTTATTTATTTTTTATTATGTTATGTAACATTTTATAAAGCGTTGTATTGAATATTAAAGGCATAATTTACTCACAAATTAAAATCTGTCATAAGATATTTACCATGAAGTTGTTTTCACCTATATGAATTTCTCCAAAGATATTTTGAAGCCATTGACTTCCATCATTTTTTTCCCAACATTCTTGCAAATATCTTCTTTTGTGTTCTATAGCACTCATACAGGTTTGAACCAGCTTGAACTATCTCTTTAGTCTAACTGAAATTGCTGCCATGTTCTGAATGGTTGACATTGTTATGCGGTTGTTAAGGTGTGTGTGTGTCTGTTTGTGTGTGTAAATCGTCTCAGACCTTTGACCCAGTAACCGAAGTTTATTCCTGACCTGTCTCGTTATGTCCACTAGAGTGCTCCAAACCCTAGGTTTTCTTGACTCCACATTACAGTCTTTATTTGCTGTTCATAATCACTCCTCCTGCTGTCCTACAGACTCTCTCTCATAGTCTGGGAATAGGAAGCTGTTTAATAACTTTTTATCTGACAATTACTCATGATAGATAGCTCTCTTTTCAGCCAGGTTTGCTTCTTTTGTGAGCTCTTCAGGATATACAATGGTGTCTGGATGAACTCCTTCAGCCAAGAAGGTCACTCATAAATGCGCTGTTTTTGCTCTCTGTTATGGATTAGTTTATTTTGGCCTTATGGTTTTAGCAGAACAGTTATGTCATCTTTTTTCCCCACTATTTATTGCGAAATGTATTGATTAATTTATTATATATATTTATTTTTTACCAAAATCCTGATCCTTTATTCCTTTATTTTTTTTGCCAAATTTCATTGAGACAAGTAAATTATTTAATAAAGTACATTATTCATGCTGCTATGAATGGATTTACCTGACCATGATGTAAACATTATGTTTAAAAAAAATAAATAAAAGTTTGGATGAATAACGTTAATTTAATGTTTAGGTTACTTGCGAAGCTCTTCCTGGAGAGGAGCTTGTTCTGCCTGATGGACAACTCCTTCAGCTTCCTCTGTTCCTCACAGAACCTCACAAAGGGCCTTACTTGAATCCCAAAATATATATAAAAATGCAATTTACCATATAATGTGGAATTTCATGGAATTTGGAAAACTATGGATGGCTAAATAAAATTTGTATAACAGTAAACCTCTGCACTTAATATGGTGAAATAAAAGGAGTTGTTCAATTCTCAACTGATTATGTTAAAAGATTACTAACTTTGTTAATGTTTTATGATTGAGTACCACCGATTTTGATAATTAAATATATTTGCATTCACCACACCTCCATTGGACTCATTCTCTCACGGACTGTTTGCCTGTTGATTTGAACCTGACTGTTTTGGGAATAAAGAGTTTTATGCATTTGGATCCGAATGCTTCAGCCGCAATCATTACATATGTATTAAATTAGACAACACAAAATGTATTTAAACATTTAATAGGGCATTATTGTTGCACAAGTGTTTATTATTGTGAAAATACTTTTTTTAAGTAAATTATAAAATTGTTAAAGTTTTGTTCAATCAATTTATTACACATTTTTTGTGGATAGACGGATAGAATGAATAGAAGCTTAAAAAAGAAATACAGGAATATTTCAGTGGAAAATGGAAAAAAACAAAAGTATTAGGGCCTTAAAAATTTATTTTTTTGCTGAATTGATAATGAAATTAAATACTAATTGTGCTATATGTCTTATTTCATGATGTCTGTTAATAAGACATGCTGCTTGAGATTACAAAAAAAAAAAAAAATCACCATTAAAATGGAATGTCACAAAAAAAAAAAAAAAAAAACATTCCAGAAAAATTAAAATAGAAACCATGGAATTTGAGAAAAAACTTAAACTAAAAAAAATTAAACAAATAAATAAAAACGGGGGAAAATGAATCAATTTAATAAACCCGTAAAAACGTTTATTAAATGTTTAAGTTTCATGATTTCAGTTAATTAGACATGCTTTATGTAAAACATGGTGACAATAGAAAACAAAGAATTTGAGAGAAAAAAAAAACATGAATAAATTATTTGGGAAAAATGAAAAATGAACTTCATTTTACAGAAGTCATTTGAGAAAAAAAAGGGTTCATCTTTAATAAACACATCTATTTCTGTGCACAGTTTTCAGGGGTCTCAGACAAGACCAGACCCTCTTTCTCCAGAGTGGATTTAAGAGCTGTGGGCATGGACACCAGTCGCAGTACTCTGTTAACTGATCTGTGCATGAGAGGACGTACTGAGGTAATGACTAGAGTACTCTGAACACTTGTACTTTGATTGTCATGTTTCATGTCTGTTCAGTCTGGTTCTCCCCTGTCTTTTTGTAATTTTGGTTTAGTCCTGTTCATTTGGTT
>JAUMHQ010000065.1:15361160-15371429 GCA_032361165.1 Enteromius paludinosus | reverse complement strand
TGTCTCGTTGATTATGTGATGTACGTTTCTCGTGTGAGCCCTTGCCCTTGTTTTCCTGGATCTTTTGTTTATTTTTTGTTATATTAAAAGAACTTAGTTGAACCTCAGCCTCCGTGATCTTTTGCCCGCTCTGCCTCAGCGGGACCGTTCATTACATTGATGTTCTGAGATTGGTGTCTCTGATGAAAGCAGGAGAGAGCGGTTTCTCCTTCTTCAGGCGTTTGGGTTTGGGTCCAGGCCAGTGCTATAGAACGGTGCTCAAGACTTCATCATCTGCTGTCAGAAGCCCTTGACGCGAGTGCTCTTCACTTCCCCTGACACTCACCGTGAATACAGCTGCTCACTTCCTGTAGGATTACCTGCATTTTATATAGAAGTGTTTTTAGGCAACTTATATTTTTCATTTGTCCTCCATTATAACATAACATATTTATATACTACTATTTCTAATACTTTGAATTAGTTTTTATCTTTATATTTTCAGTGGATGTTTAATTTAAGTTTTAAATATTTTAATGTGCTTTTGGTATTTTAATCAGTTAACATTTTACCTTTTTCATCACATCGCTTTATGTTTTTATTACATATTATAGCACGTCATATTCTAGACTGAACCTTTAGTATGAATGTTGGTTAGCCCTCATACTGATTAATGGCCATAAGATTTAAAAAATACAATAAATGTTTTTTTTTGTACATATATTATTTACATAATAACAAAGTTGTTATACTTTTTAATTTATGCTGATTTAAATACAATAATTTTCGAAAAAGTATTACAGTAGAATCATCAAGGAGAATAATGAAAAATTACTTTTTATTTTAGTAGGGATGTAAAAAAAGAAAATACATTAATTTGCCTTTTTGTCATTTATTTTCTTCTGATTTTCAAGTGGAATATGACTTCATTTTTATATACTGATTCATCTAAGAGTTTTCCATTCTTGCCCATCATTTTATCACAGCAGCTTTAATAACGCATTAATAAAGGAAGAGGATCTCATCAACTCAAAAACATTCTGGCCTGATGTTTTCTCATACGTGAAGCGCGACTGACAGCAACAGTCAGAACCTGTTAAATGCTGCTGCATCCACTGGGCGGCATCAAAACTCTGTGTTGCCTGGCAACCTGATAATGAGATGCAAATATTCATCATCTCATTCACAGAAGCGCACCGACTTTTACAGACAAAAGGCGCCAGAAAGAGAGCATGGACCTTCACTCTCTCCAACATTCTCCAAACTCCTGTCGTTCTAGTTCAGGCTGTTTTTCCATCCCATTTCATCCTAATCACTCTTTCTCTGAAAAGACTGGCTTGGTGTTGTCAGATCCATCCCAAAACAATCATGAGTGTCCCGGTCGACCGTTTTTCGTAAACATCCAGCATACAGTTCACCGAGCAGCATGACAACCACAGCAGCACGCCGTCCCATTAACCCTGCAGAGATCCTGCTGTGTTCAGAATGACTGTATTACCCACAATGCACCTGTAACGTATCACCTACAGGACACTGAGACACAAACAGAGCTGTGCAGCCGATATACAATAAATCACAGTCAAAATAGTCACATATCCCAGAATTCATCACGTCCAGCTTTAGTTTAGATACAGACACAGATATATATCAGGAATGAGCTATTAGTGAACCGTAAACACTATGGTCTGATTAGAGTGTAAGTCCAAATTAATGGTAATAAAATCGTCATTTTAAGAACCAAAAATTCACTTGAAGTGACGTTTGAGCAGCAATATCACACAAGGTGCATCCTGGGATGCTTTTTTAAAACTATTCAAGTGCCTTCTCTCAGAAAAAAAGATACAAAAGCTGTCACTAGGGAGGTACCTTTTCAAAAGGCACATGTTTGTACCTAAAATTAGTACTTTTATGTCCATATTACAGCCTAATAAGAAGAAAAGTGAAGCTTTTAAAAAGGCACTGCCCCAGTGACAGCTTTATTATTGTCTCTTTATTTCTGAAAGTGTGGATATTTCATATGCTTGATCACTACTTTAAAATGATTTTTTTTGTGCATCAAATTAGTATGTTTTGTTGTGTGAAGAAAGCCACATGCAAACCAGTTTTATTGTTGTTCATTAAAATGTTTTTGAAATGTATTTTTAAATTAAATTTCAAAATATTAGAAATAGCATGTAATAAATTATTAAAACAAACAAAAAAAAATCTAAAAATAAAATATAATTTTTTTTTAATAAGTGTATAAATAACATTAATAATAAAATGGAATATAAAAAAATAACACTGACATAGACATCATTTCAATAATATCAGCAGATCAAAAAATGTGTACATTCATCTGGTCCTGTGTATTTTGTAATGAAATAATGCAAAAATATATTTTTTATGACAGCTTTTATTTTTAAACAGTATAGCCCTCGCTGCAGATTTACCTTTCTGTGCAGATTTTGCTCCATGATATGATATGATTTTCCATGTTCTGGTGCATTTGTCTCTCTGGAGTCCAGCTTCAGTCCCAGAGGATCACAGCAGATGCTTCTAGACATCTCTGTTTCGGCTCCTACATCTCTTTATCCATTAATCTTGGATTGTTTTATTGTTCTTCACTTTAGTGACAAATCGTGTTTATTTACAGATACATGTCAGAAAAATGTACTTCAGTACATCACATGTTCTTCCTTCCAACACTAACCAGTTTTTTTTGCTATGGAATGCAAGTAGACTTTGAGATATATCCTGCACTAAAATAATTGGTAGACTCAGTAGACTCTCAAAGGAAAAAAAATCTAATTGGCTGAAAATGCACTTAACCTCAGTTAATCCAAGATACAGATGAGTTTGTTTCTTAATCGGAACAGATTAATTTTATTCCATAACTTGCTCGCCAGAGTATCCTCAGCACTGAAAGAGGGCCGTCAGAACGACAGTGCAAACAGGAAGTCGTCATAGCTGGGTTATCTTTTTTTTTAATGAAAAAGTAATTTAATATAAAGAATGGTTTTTGCATGTATTACAATCAGCGTTGAAATGCTTTAGAAACGTGTTTATTGTCTTTTAGCAGAACCTCAACAAACAAATGGTGAGTTTTGTCTGAGGTAACGCTCATATTCTCACACAAACGCGCGCTTTTCCTCACGAGACACTAAATAAATACAGATAAATACATTAAACTCCTGCATAAATGTTTATTTACAGACTGAAAGAGCGACTGAATTGTATCTACTGGTTGCATTTCATGCCATTTCAGGTCTGCTTTTGCTCATGACTTGATGAGGGATTATTTTGCAGAAATATAATATCAGAAGAGTCCTGTGCTTCATTCAGCGGTCTCATGCATGAAACATACTGCCGTCACTGCTGAGGTAAGTATATTCCCATCACTTCCCTTATCCTTAATTGATATTATTGTTACAGCACCTGTTGATGTTCAGAAACGGTGCTTGCTAAAGTCTAGATCTCATTGCATGTTTAGTCGCCTTGAAACTCGAATAATCACATACCCATCCTCACATAATCACTTAAGGAATTATGGATCAGTTTATGCGTGTGTTTATTATTATGATCCTGTTAAACTGCTTCTTATTATTTTATACAGCGGTCAGTGGCACCGCTTAGTGGTGATAATGCGCGTTGCACACTAACATGCATACTTCAAATGAATCAAAACAAGAGTGGAATTGAAACACTAGCATGCTGTTTAAGAATTATATATACACTTTCCAATACTAGTCTAATGTGTTTCTGTTACTTGACCACAATATGATTCATGTTTAATTAACTGAGTGACTTTATTTGTTATAATCTTTATTTGATGAAAAATATAGATGTTGGCAGTTCAATGAAAAAGTTCTTGCATTTGCATATTATTTACAGTTTATACATCATATACTCCATGAATAGTGCATGTGGTGTGATCCTGAAGTGATCCACAGGTTGGTTTGTCGCAGTGGATTTTAATCAAGGCATGTTGTGCTTTTCTCTGTAGGACGGTCAAGGACATTGTGTCGGGCTGAATGGATTTCCTCTGTGATAAAGGGCTGAATCTGCTTTGTCTGTGATGGAGATCAGGGGGTCAAAGCTTTACAGGAATGACCTCATCCAACAGGTTCAGATCACAAAACCCACCCACTTCCATTCAGATCAATCACACCACACTGCGGAGAAAGAGTGAGTGTGGGGACTGCATAGACAGATAGATAAATAATTACTAATTGGGTAAGCAATGCAGTTTGGAAAGTTCTTGCATTAGTGATTTGTCACAAAGCAGTGTAAAATACTATATGTAAAAAAATTTAATAAAATATATATAATTAGAACAATTTTCATAATTGTAACAATACTTAATAAAATAAAATATAAATATTTGGTTAAAAGGTAAACTTAAATTTAAACTTAAATCTAGGTGGCTAGCTGAAATAAGTTTTAGTTGAAGTATTAAAATGAGTAAAAATAAAACTGCAGTGAAATTAAAGCTACATAGCAAGGTTCAAATTATAATATATACAATATGAAGTGTATTAGTTTTTCTAAATAAATGGTAATGGAAATAAATTAGTAAAGCATATATAAAGATACATTAGTTAAAAGTAAAAGTAAAATAAGTAAAGTCAATATACATTAAAGTACATTAATAATGATGATGAAAAATATGATTTTTTATAATTCTTTGCACAGCAAAATTCCAAATATTATATATATATATATATATATATATTTACTAAACTGATATAAAAACAAAAAACAAAAATGAACAAAGTGCAATGTAGACTTATTAAAACTATTGATAAATACTGTAATATAAAAATCCTTAAATAACACTGTATGGTACTATATTCTTCACCAAGTAATAATAAATGTTAAATATAAAAAAAAAATAATAATAAATAAAAAACACAATGTACTGTCATTTCATGACACTGTTTAGTGTATATAGTGTTTATTTCCTATTTTTTTGTATTGTGTTGTGTTGTATTGTACATCATATGAGGAGCTCATCATTAAGATGTAGTGTGTGTGTGTGTGTGAAGCTGACAGCCTCTGTCTGTTAGTGAGCTCACGTCCGCTCGTGCAGAATGCAGAGCAGCTTTCATGACATTCTGTCCACCTACATGTCCATACTGAAAAGGTTATTGGAAATAAGAGCTTGACTGAATTCACAACCAGAGTTCTTACATTCTTTCATGAGTTTCAGTCGTCGTCGAAGATGTTTATGTTTAAAACAGCTGATAGAGAAATAAAAAACACACACCAGTGATGCAGGATCCAGGAAGTCAAACGCTGTATGTTTCCCAGATCCTAAAGGCTTCAATGCTTGAAATTCAAATCTGATATTTTCCCCCTTAGGCCGAGACAAAACAGGAAAACCTTTAGTTTGCTTCATCCACTGGACAGTTTTGAGATGTCAGACTGCTTTGCTTCAATGTTTATTGATTATTTAAATTCTTATGTGAAAAAATAAGGAGTGTCCAAAACTTCCCTGCTATTTTGTAAGCTATAATAATTTTGACCACTAGGGGCGCTATTCATCCACATAAAACACAGCAAGTCTCTGTGAAGGAGATAAGATTTCAGCAACAGTACAGACAGTTGCTCATTATCTGGGTCTTTATATATCATCTGATTGTTTAACTTTTACTAGTAGTAGCATTGTGTCAGTAAGTTGTGCACAAGCAAACACTAACATAGTCTGCATTCAAATCTAGTGGCTCATTCTAATATTTTTAATATGTTGTTGCCATGTTTGATTGCACGCTTCAGACACTTTGGACACCTTAACCGTGTCAGGCATCATGGAAAAGGACCACCGGTTTGTTTTTAACACAACAACAGATGGCTCGGTGTCAGCGCATTCTCCTCAGCCCCAACCTGAGAGGAAATATCGCAGAGAAATGCTCTCCAGATTGCCGGTTTGTCGGTCGCCAGTCGTCCCCTGGGTAAAATCGGGGAAATTCTGCATTTGTTTCAGAGCCAAGAGAGTGCCAATTGTAAGAAACCCAGACAGACAATGAACACAAAGTCAATAGTTTGTTTATTTGCATCGTCTTCATTTGGCTCATACAATTATATCTCAGTCGCAGATGTTACTGACGATACATGGCAATTTAGGCTTTTAGATAACAATTGCTGTTCTTCACATCTTCTGAGGTCATTTATTTGTAGTTTATTGCTGTTTTGTGAATAGAATTGAATCCTCGGCCGTGTTAAAACCATTTATAAGCTGCAGTATTTTGGGAACGGGACACATTTGTCTCCTTTCTGATGTCTGATTGAATTGATGGTCCTTCATTAGAGAGTTAAGATCATTTATGGCACCGTGTATTACTTTTGCGAAGTTTCTCGTCCCACATGAGATGTTGTTCCATCAGCGCAGGTTTATTGAAAAGATCCTCCGAGGTTTCGCTATTTCCCTCCCGTATTGTACAGAGACGATTCGTCTGTGTTAAACATTAATTGAATTTTGATTTTAGGCAATTATTCTTCATTTTTGTGGGTATTTGCATTAATCTAAAATATTAATGGGTTCATTTGGCTGAGCTGGAGAGAGAGTGTTTGGCCGCAGAGGACCCTTTCCTAACTCTGATGCCCCTCGAGGCCCTTCTCCACTAATCTTATGGGTCTTTTAAGATGAGAGACAAAGAGTACAAATTATATGAAGTATGTTAAAGGAAGCACTGGAACAGAGATGGATTATGCTTGCAGAAAACTCCATAATACTATGATTTTGACCGGTGGGAAATAAAATCAAGTTTATAATGTGCAAGGATCATATTAGCACCAGATTTACCAAAGTTTAAGAGGTTTGTGGGTTAAAATCTAGATAAAATAAATTCATTTAGCACACATGTATGTATATAGACACCTTTTAATGGCACATTTAATCAATATTAACATTGATTGGTCACTTTACATGCAGATTACTCTTTAATTTAATCTTTTACAGCATTTATGTTTGGAGGTCAACTTTTTTTTTGAAGGAGATAAATACTTTTATTAAAAAATATGCATTTAATTTATGAAAAGTGACATTTATAATGTTACAAAGATTTCCATTTCATAAATAAATAAATGCTAATTTTAATAAATGTAACTTTCTGTTCATCAAAGATTAAAGCAGTCACAGTTTCCACAAAATATTACATGTTTTCAACATTGATAATAATCAGAAATGTTTCTAGAGCAGCAAATCAGCATATTATAATGATTTCTGAAGGATCATGTGACACTGAAGACTGGAGTATTTGAATTTTTTAGAATATTAATATTTTACTGTATTTGTGATCAAATAAATTCAGCCTTGGTGAGCAAAAGAGACAAATAAATAAATCAAACTCTCTATATAAAAATACTGCATATGAATAATGCCATTTAAAAGCACTGTAGTATAGATTGAAATATTTCAAAAATCTGCTTCTTCTTTGCCTTTTAGACAGCTGTCACTAATGAATGGAATAGGCATTCAATAAGTATTTTATTTAGGAAATATATGCAAATATAACAATACAGCACATTTGCTATTGAAAGGCATGAGCAGCATAGTAACCAGTTCCACAGACGGACAGAACGTGGTTATAAGCCGCACTGCATTGTCTGCATGTATCTCAATATTTCCATGATATGAAATTCAGATTTTGGGGCGGGTGGGAGGAAGGGGGAGATGGAGAGAGAGAGAGAGACAGGTTTCCAGACATTTCTCTCCTGGCCGTGCGGACTGTCAGACGTCACGCGGCAGATTGTTTTGACACCCCGTTAAGAAATTCAGGAGGAAGATGGACGGCTCATGAAATTTGCAGGCCCTGATTGAATTTATGATATTTTCATAAAGGCCATCAAGTGTGGACGCCTGCAGGGAGGAGAACCTGACAGACAGACGCAGTGAGGAATAAAAATAAAAAAAAGCAATGTGGGCTCAAGATGCTTTCCAAGATGATCACACAGCACATGTGACTGACCACAGGGGCTGATCTGTGTGCTCTTTAACACAAAACTCAGATCCAGATCTGCTTCAGAAGTTCAACATTTAAAAGACATGGATAACAACAGGCTTTTAAAAAAATGGAAATAATTGTCGCTTTATACTGATGTAATCAAGCCTGTGCGGGCGGAAAGACATGATCAATTAGTTTTATATCTTTTGAAAAAAAATGTGAGGAGTGTTTCCATGGCAACATGCCGGAAGGTGTTACAATGTGGTTATTATGGTATGTTGAGTGATCTAGCTTGTTGTCACGCAGTTGCTAGGGTGTTCGGGGCCCTTTGCTATGGGCCCCCCTTAAAATCATGTTGTGGGGTGGTTGGGGGTGGTGATGGGTCATAGGGGCTTTAATTGGAGTAAATAAGTGAATAAATTAAACATTCATCATTTCCTCACCTTCATGTCATTCCAAATGACTTTCGTCTGTAAAACTCAAAGGATGATGTTGTAAATGTTGTAGGGGCAGTCGTGGCCTAATGGATAGGGGGTTGGACTTGCAACCCAAAGGTCGCGGGTTCGAGTCCCAGGTCCAGCAGGGATTGTAGGTGGGGTTAGTGAGTAACCAGCACTCTCTCCACCCTTCAATACCACGACTGAGGTGAGACCCTTGAGCAAGGCACCGTTCCCCCAACGGTGGCTGCCCACTGCTCCGGGTGTGTGTTCACTGTGTGTGTGTTGTTGTTCACTTCTCACTGCTGTGTGTGTGTGCACGTTGGATGGGTTAAATGCAGAGCACAAATTCCAAGTATGGTCACTTCACTTCACTTCCACTTTCAAAATGTTACCAAACAATGTTTCTGCGAAAGATAGCGTAAAAATAAGGATGTTACCCTTTCTACTGGATGGGTAAAAAATGACTGAGTTTCTCCACAGAATATCACTGAATTATTTTCCACAGAAGAAAGGAATTCAGGTTTGCAATGGCATGATGTTGAGTACATGATGACAGTTTTCATTTTTGGGTGAATCTCTCTTTAAGAGTTGTATTATTTGAAATTGTAAATAAAAAGCAACTAATTTGTTTAAGGCCTGTTTATCTTTAATCAGGAACCATGTTCCTCATTACCATGGTTATTTTAAAATAAATAAATAATACATCTCTGGAAACACATTAGGCTGTTTGTACAGTGTTAAAGGGGTCACATGCACTGTTACAAGCTGGACTGAAATGTGTGTTGGGAGTGTGTGTACACGACCACCCTACAATGATAAAGATCCAGCAGTAGTTTTCTTTTCATTTAAATAAAAATAAGTTGCCCCTTCTGAAATCAAGCCATTCTCAAATGCATTTCGGTGTGACGTCACACCAACCGAGGCCACACCCACAATAGTTGATTGACAGCAGCGTGTCATACAGACTGAACTGGTGTCTTACCAGTGTGAGCCGTCATCAGACCGAGACGCAGAGACAAGCAAGACTCCTAAGAGATTGAGGTGTTTTGTTGTTGAATGTATTAATGAACACAGCAGTAGTGATTTACTCCCGACATCTGAGTGACTGAAGACACGGAGGATTAATGTTACGTTTGGTTCTAAATGGAAATGCACCCTTGATCAACTGAAATGCGTTTATGTTCGCGGGAATCATTCATGATCCAGCCTCACCTTCAGAAACAGTGAGTATAATGTCTTTAATGAATCTTTGCAAATGGCCGTTCCTTATGATGTGCTAGTTAGCAAGTTTCACTGAGAGTGCCTCGGAAAAGGAGGGCGGGGTCAGCGGAGCTCGTGAAGACTTAAAGGGGAAGTACACAGAACAGAGTGATTTCTAAAGAGCTGTTTTTTACGCTATCTTTGAGTAATTTTAAAACAAACTATATTACAAACTTTCCATTTAGACCCTAAAGAATCATATAAATTGGCTTTGTATGACTTCTTTAATAGCCTCAGGATTAGTTATTATGGTGCTGAATTGACGAGCATGTATAACAATTATGTGTCACACCTGAATGGACTGGCGTTGTTGATCTCTCTGATAAAAATGTGGAAGTGTTTGGTGGTTTCTAAATTCATCCCTGTTTGGATCCTAAGGAATGAATGAAGCTAAGCTAAACGCTAACATAAGAAGCGCCACGCGGTACAGCAATTAAGTGCACGCACTAAGAGGGATATGTATCAACTTGTCTTGTTGAGTCGAGGAAAGAACATAGAGGAATATGGACATCTCTACGTCTGCTCTCAGGGTTTTGACGGTGTACTGAAGTCTGAACATTTTCCAGCCTATGAAATTATTAGGCATTGAAGGTGCCATAGAATGCTTTGAGAGAATATTTTAAATTGTTCTCTGATATGTACATAGAAGGTATGTAGCTTAGGTA
>JAUMHQ010000065.1:15334461-15354674 GCA_032361165.1 Enteromius paludinosus | reverse complement strand
TTTTCATTAAATATATACATGCATGTGTTTGTATTTATATATACTTTATAAATATACACAGCACATACAAACATATTATGCAAAGAAAAACTTTTATTTTGGATGCGATTAATCGCAATTAATCATTTGACAGCACTAATATATATATATATATATGTATACTGTATACACTTAATGTATTTCAGTTAGTTGCCAAGGTAACATTTTTTATTTAATAATTTTTTATTTAAATATTATTTATTTAAATATTTTTTATTTAAATATTTTACCTAAAATAAAAAAGGGATTTTTTAAAAATAAGTAATACATAGAAATAAATGAATAAAAAACTAGTTTAACTCAAATTAAAGTGAAAATTTAATAAATTAATAATAGTATGTTTAAATTTGTCTGAATATTTTGCAAAGATGTATCATTTCAATATTTTTTTAATAGATTAAAATATAATAGTTTTTATACTTATAATCAATTAAAATATTTTATAGCGTACTACCGTTTTTGATAGCATCATCTGCAGTGCATCATGGGATAGTTTACTGGTTCATGGCTTGAAAGTGTTTATTAAGTATATATACATATATATATATATATATATATATATTTTTTTAAGTGCAGTAAATTACAGTTTTTTTTGTTTTTAAATGATTACCATTACTTCAGTAAAATTTACAAGCAATGATAAATCTACTGGGAATTCTGTGAAAATTGTTCCCAAGCTTTTTTCCAAGTAAATCCTACTCCAGGTTCTTTTAGTGTAGATAAAAATGAATGGGGAGATGCTTTAGAAGTGGGCGTCACCGTTCCTCGGCCTGTGGAGATGCAGCGATCGCCGGTTCTTCACTGCACTGGTGCTACTCCATCTCTCTCCACCCCCTTCCCATCGTCGACCGCCCATCAAAACCCACTCAGCCCTTCCCCAACACCCCCCACGACACCCTCCCTCCCTTTCAAGAGTGTAGCATTTAGTGATTAATGTGAGTTTTAATTGTCAAGCTCACTTTTATGCTCATTAAAGTGTATTATGCAGCAGTTAGGGTATTAAAGTTCAGTGAGAAATTTCATGCATACTAATCAGAATGCAAATGAGGCTGGCATAAAAGAATCCCTAGGTGCTGGCAGAAGTGTCGTTAGTTATCTCTTGCCGTGGCTGTCTCCAGCAAGCTAAAGAAATGACTTGGGCTAAATAGATTTTTTTGGTACATGTGCAGGGATGGAGCAGGCCATGTAAAAAGCCAGCTTAAGAATGGAAAGGAGCGTGATAAAAAGAACTATTCATTGCCGTGTAACAATTAGGACAATGGCGCTAGATAGAAATAGCTTTCTGAACAGAAAGGGAAAAAGCTGCGGCAGCCGTTGTGAATGGAAAACGTACATTGTGCCATGCTGTTTGCACTGGAATCTCGTGTAAAAACAGCCAAAATTATTGCTGCTTTTGTGAGCATGCATGCACAAAGGAGATATTTTTTATGTATTAACATATTTTACATGCATATTTGATTATGGTGAAAAGAACCAAAACAAGATATTTAAATAAAAACATAGTTCAGTCAAATATGAAAATTCTGTCATTTACTTGCACTCATGTCCAAACCTGTATGAGTTGCTTTCTTCTACGGAGCACAAAAGCAGAAAGCAGCTCTTCTGTATAATGAAAGTGGATGGGGACTGGAGCGGCCAAGTCCAAAAGGACAAAAAGTGACTTGTTATAGAAATTGTTTCCTTTTGTCATGCAGCCAGTTCAAGTGTCCAGATGATATTAATCCTGCACTTTTGAAATAAAAGGTTCTAAAAGTGTGTTTTCACAGCAGTGCCTATTTTTGGTTTCCTAAAGAACCAAGGAACATGAGTACTCACCCCCAGGACATCCAAGATACAGAAGTAACACTTAAGAATAGGTAGCACTTGTTTACTATTAACTACGACTTTTCCCTCAGTAAATTCTTAATTTGCTGCTTATAAATAGCTAGTAGGATGGTTTTTAAATATTGGGTAGGATTCGTGATGTAGCATGATTAAATGGCTAATATTCTAGTAATATGCATGTTAATAAGCAACTAACAGGTGTAAACAAAATAAAGTGTTTTTTCCCTTATGAGAGAAATCTAGCATTGCATCACTTTCACACCAAATGATCCTCTACAGTGAATGGGTGCCGTCAGAATGACAGTCCAAACAGCTGATTAAAAACATCACAATAATCCACATGTAATCCACACCGCTTTAGCACATCAATTCACATCACGCTGCATGTTTGTAAAACAGTTATCTTCTCTGAAAGCGTAGAGAAACCTGCACAAATCAAGCACCATCTACAAATCCAAAACAGTTCTGATCAAATATGGTGTGAATTACTGTGAGGTTTTTATCAGCATTTCCGACGGCACCCATTCACTGCAGAGGATCCACTGGTGAGCCCGAGGGTGAGTAATTTGCTGCAAATTGGACTATTCCATTAAGATAACTATTTTTTTTCCTAGTGCAATTTTAAAAAATCATTCTTTTGTGGAATATGTAACATTTCCATGGATCTTAAAGACCACCTATTATGCCATTTTAAGGCTGCTGATATTGTTTTGGATGTCTCCTACAATAGCATTACATGCATGCAAGGTTAGATTCTACAACTCAGTTTCACAATACAATTCCTACTCTGCCCTGATTGGTCAGATGGCCCTGTCTGCTGTGATTGGTCTACTGCATACGTAAATGATAGGCCATAGTTCTGTATTTTAAACGCTGGATGGAAATATAAGCATCTATTATTTTTCATACAGGTTGTGATTCAGTCCAAATAAACTGGGTACTGAAGCATCTTTCAACAGTTTTGTGAATCCTGCGCTGAATTCTCCAAGATTAGAGAAGCAATCGGCAGTAAAATGACCTGTTTGTGGGCGGGGTCAAGTACAACATTGGCGGGAGTTATGCAAATGTGTTACGCCTTGACGTGTAGCAGTCACGTAAGTGGGATTCAAATTACTAACGAGTTATTTATCATACACTTTCGGATTTATAACTTTGCAAATGGTTTACGGCTACATTACACACTGCATGACAGGTTGGAAATAGCATAATAGAGGCACTTTAAAGGTTCTTCGTGGAAGCATATGCCCACACCATGCAGTATGCTTTTAAAAGCTGCAGAAATGCAAATAGGGAATATTATTAGCATTTTAAAGTTATTTAGTGGAAAAATGATCTCCTGTTATTGCGAAGGCGAAGATGAATGAAATGTGCACGTGTGTGTGACTAAGAGCATAAACGAGTGCCCTCTCCTGCCCCTCACAGTAGCACACACACAGAGAGAAGAGCTTCTGTCATTATAGCTGCTCCATATTTCTGTCTGCAGGGCAAGATGAAACAATAATAAAGATATTCAAAATGAGGCCCATACATTTTCTCCCCAGCGTGAAGTGAGCGCAGAGATATGACAGCGCTGGTCCGATTGCTCGGCTCCAGGAGGGGGTTCCTGGATGCTAATGAGATTCACACAGGTATTTGGGAACAACGCGAAACCTTACTGGCTACCTGCATTGCAGGAAATTGTCTTGTTTTTCTCTACATTTCTTTATTGAGGGCTGTGCGAGCAACAGACTGAAGCCAGACTGACACACATATGTCCTGCTTTACTTTATATGCTGTTCAAAGAGGGTTAAGATGACTTAAAAGTATTTAAATGTATACGTTGTTAATAAAATAACCAAATGCTATCTAAATTAAAATTATTTAAATTACTTAAATGTATTTCTTATGTAATGTAATAAAATAATATTTACATCTTAATATTGTATTTTAAAATACTTAAACTCTAAATCAAAATACAAAAAAAATCAAGATTTAATCTGAAATGTATTATGTAAAATAAGCTAATATTTGAATAATAAAAACATACATTAAAAATAATAAAATATTATTATAAATAATATAAATAATTATAAATCATACTAATAAAACATAAATATTTTAAGCATCAGTAAATGTATTTATTATTATTAATATATTGAAAGAATTCATCTAATCTAATTGAAAATAGTAAAAATCAAGAAATATATATTTTTAATGTAATATTATAATGCAATAAAAAGAATCAATTATAAAAGAAATATAAAATAATTAAAGTATTTAAATGTATACATTCATTTTAATATGAAAAACAATAATTACTAATATTATTTTATTACTAGAATACATTTTTAATGCAATATTGTGTAATAAAATTATTATAAAATGCATCTCCTAACTAGTCTATATTTTTTTTGCTTGCTTTTAAACTTGACACTCTGACATTAAATTAGTGTCACGCTAGTTCTATATTCAAAATTCTAATCAGATATGACGCATGAAGAACGTTGCAAGAATTGATGTCTGTACTAAACATGACCCACGACTGAAGAATGCAGCACACAAGTCATATAAGCATACTATCACAAATATTCACAGAGAAAGGCAGGTTTTATGGGAAAATAACGAACTAATTATTTACTTGAACTATTCTTTTAATCATTCACACTTCTCTTTCAACAGTGTTTGCCAAATGAACAAATGTTCTCAGAAGTTCTCAGTTCTGTTTTACCCAGAAATGATTGCACATGTGACATTTTGCTTTTCATGCTGAAATGGACATAAAGCAGAAGAGGCGATGCCGTCGTGAATCCATCCACAGCCTTTAAAGGGAAACTAAAGTGATAGAGTTTAATACAAGCAAAATAGTCTTGCCATGATAAATCTATGTGTGTCTGTATAATTAAAAACACGGGAAGGATCAGAGTACAGGCGACTCGGGCCGGTCTAAATCCCCTGACTCTCTGTTTTGCCAGCTGTCATTTACATGATGCCAAAATGTTGTCAGATCAAACAGATTTGTTTTGGCCAAGCCTGTACGGATCCTTTGATCAATTATCCTAATTAGGAGGGCAGTTATCCAGGATAGAATTCCATATGCATGAATAAAAGTTTGTCCTCTGTGACAGAGCAGCCCAACTTTTCTACAGCAACACCTGAATGTCACATGGCTTGCTTATTGATAGGGATTTTATGGACAAACTAATTATGTTTTATATGCTAAGGAATATGCAGACGTGATAAAATGATTGTAACTGAACTAGGGTTATTTTTTGTTAACTTAATAAAAATTATTAACACATTCTTCGTGTTAAAAAAAAAAAAATCTAAATAAAATATATATTTTTTTAATTGCTGTCAGTATATTTAAATATTTCAACTTTAAATTAAAAGGCTATAAAACATCTTATAATGTAATAAAATAATAAATAAGAAAATAAATGTAATAAAACGTAAGTGTTTAAATGTACAAATTATTAATGTGTTAAAATTAGATATATTAAAATGCTTAAATAAATACTGTAAATCAAAATGGAAATAAAATGGATTTCATGTGTAATACTAACACACACACATTTATATAAAAATTATAAATGTCAAAATCTTAAAAGAAATTTATGAATATTATAATGTTAGAGAAAAAATACATAGTATTATTTAAATGTATAAATTATTATAACTAAATTATTAAAAAGCTACAAAATACATTAATCAAGAAATGTATATCTTATGTTACATTGTAATATTATAAAAATAATAAATATTAAATTATAATATATATAATATAATAATATAATTATATATATAAATATAAAATAAAATAATATAAAATAATAATATAATTTAGGTAATTAAATGTATGAATTATTATATTAAAATATCCGATTTTATTTAAAATATTAAAAAATGCTAGAAAAACATACATAAAAATAATAAAAAATATTAAAATGCAATCAAAAAAAATTCATACAAATATTACAATATTGTATTTAAATGCATACATTATTAATATTTTTAAAATAATTAAACTAATCTAAATGAAAATGCTAAAATAATACATAAAAATATATAAATAAATTATAAATATTAGATGAAAAACATTAAATTAACAACTGTAAAATAAAACTTAAACTGAAATAAAAAATAAATGAAACTTATAAAGTAACATTAAAACGTAATAAAAAGGGGAAAAAAATCAGATAAACATTTACATAAAATTGAAAAATATAGTTTATATCTAAAAACATTTAATTAATAATTATTTGCATGTTGTTTTAAGTAAAATTATTGCAAGTAAAATTGAGATTTAAACAAACCTTTGATAAGTTTAAACAAACATAAAAGTGTGCACATTTCCATGCAAATGAAGTCAAAAAAAGCTAAAAAATATTAAACTGAACCACATGCTTTCATCAAAAACACTGCATACTAAACGCTCTGATACGCTGCATGTGTCCATTAAAAGCTCTGAAATGATAGATGAGGGAAGCTCAAATTGTGCGGACACTAATCTGAAATACATTGCATTGATCGGCTGGAGATTACAACATCCCAGCAATGAGTTGCAATTAGTTACATCACATTTCTCAATCAATTAAACTTACCCTGAGGCCACACGTTTTAATATCACCGGTGAGACTCTTGCATGAAATTAAATTAGCACTGTCTCGCGTTAGGTGGTAACTTCTTCTTTTGTAGTTTTATCACAGACACCGACTGTGGTCTTCAGATCTGTCTCTTGATCAGATGTACTACAAGGAATCACCCGGAATGAAAATGAGGTAAGACATGTTCATGTTAATATGAACATCCGACTACAGCAAAGATAAGAGTTAAAACAGGCGAAATATGAAATATCTGCACAAAATAACTCCTAAAATGTGGCATAAAGTTTGCATGGATTCACCTTCAGATTGTGTGAAGGATAACTTTCTCAGCAAACGCTTGATCCGTTTAAATTGGGAGCAAACCTTTTCCCTTTACACTGCACATTTAAGATTAATAGATCTCATTTATCTGTTTAGCGTTTAGCAGAAGCCTTTAAACCAAAGCAGCATAAAAGATAAATGGAAATACTGTGTCGTAGTCTGCAGCTACATTTGAGCGAGAGAAAAAAACTTTCTTATAGGAATGAACTATATCACTCATTTTCATTTGGACACGCGGGGTATATACAGCTTTGGACAAGAATTGTGGATTATTGTTTACAATATGTGCATTGCATCAATAAAACAAAACAAAAATCTATAGAATTTATTACAAAAAGTCTAGTGGTTTTGCCCACATTTCTTTTAAGGGTTTTCCAAATGGTGTAAGATAAAATGTTACAGACAAATAATCAAATTATATTTTGGGGGGCAGAAAAACAATAAGGTTATTAATAATCTATGCATATAATACAATTATTTATTTATTTGTAAAGATTCAATAGGTTTTCAATATTAAAAATGTAATTAATTATTTATCTCTTTTTTCTTAGTTTTTATAATACCATGCATACTATTATATTATATATTTATTTTTACAATTTTATAAAAATAAATCAAATATTAAAAATTATTAAGCCATATATGTGTGTGTGTAATTTATAAAAAATATAATAATTATTTCTACATTAATTATATTATATTAAATATAATAGCATCATAATATATAATTATATTAATCATGTTATTATATTATTATAATATAAATAATATAATATATATTATTATGTTATTATATATAATATAATTAATTAATAATGTTAATTATAATAAATTCTACATGTATGTGTGTGTGTAATTTATAACAGATATAATAATTGTAATTTTTTCTTTATGAATTATATATTATATATAATAGCATAGTAATATATTATTATATCATTATATTAATTGTATTATTATATTATAATATAATTAATATGATATAATAATATATAAATTATTAATTATAAATAATTATACATAATAATTTAAATAAAATTAATTATCTAGATACATAGATAAGTAGATAAATATTTGACAAATAAAAGATACTAATAATTAACATGTTATAATATCTTTGTAATGCATACTGTTAACCATTATTTAACCATGCATACTTTGCACTATTTTTACACGTGGTGGCTATGATTTGGTCTGTATAATATGTAGCTTTGTATATTTTGACAGCTTGTGTGGGACCCAGTTTCGAGACTCCACCCAATCTCTATCCATATCTATCCACGCTTTATGAGTGTACCCCAATAACTTCTACGATTTTTCTGTATTTGTTTCGTTCGCGTGTGGACGGCTTTTCCAAGCTCTCATGCCTCTTCCTGTTGTGAACTTCTAACACTCATTATGACTCCAGCAAGGATTCGCCGACGTGCGAGAATTCCGCCTCCCATGCCTTTTTTAGCACGGCTGCAGACGCGCAGGCCACGCCCCCTGCTTATTTTGTCTACACAAAGGCCCCGAAGCCCCGCCCTTTTGACCAAATAAGTCTAGGCTGTCCTTACACGGCGAACAATCGATGCGCGTCGCAACCTTTTCCTTTCCTTATCCCGTTTATATAGTACGGCGACTTCCGCCCTTGCCGTTAAAGCAGTGCGATCATGGCGGAGCGCGTTCAGCAGCCCCCAGCTAAACGGCTCTGCTGCCGACCAGGGTATAGTACGGCGTGTAGACAGGGGCAGCGAGCCGGTGGAACGGTATGCGGCGGTTCTGGTTCTGGGCAAGGGGGATCCAGCAAAACCCAGAGCCCCGAGTCGCTCCTGGACATTGCAGCGCGGAAAGTAGCGGAGAAGTGGCCGTTCCAACGGGTGGAGGAGCGTTTCGAGCGCATCCCGGAGCCCGTACAGAGGCGGATCGTGTACTGGTCTTTCCCGAGGAGCGAACGGGAGATCTGCATGTATTCCTCGTTCAACACTGGCGGAGAGGAGAGCGCGTCTAGCGGGGAGAACGTAGACGAGACACGGTTACCGTTCCGACGCGGCATCGCATTGCTGGAGAGCGGCTGTGTGGACAACGTATTGCAAGTCGGTGAGTGTGGACATAAAGCCGAGGCTTGGAAAACGTTTAAATCTACCGATTCCGGTCCCCATCGCGCAGACACAGTCGAGAGAAAACGTTCGAATGCCGTTTAAAAGAGGAACACGAGTCGAATGAAAGGGACTATTGAATATACGGCGAACAAAGGGAGGAATACAGCGGGTTTAAATCTCTCGACAGGGTGCCGGGGATGTCGTGTCGTTTCGCACTTTTAGACACCGAGCGCCCCGGTTTATCGATCCATTCCGAGCGTTCTGGGAAACGTTCTGAACGCACCGTAGCGCTTTTGTATCTGCGCGAGATAAACAGCGCGGAAGTGGGGCTCGACGTCTGTCGCGCGATCCATTCAGCGTTTAAAGCACATTTTCTTGACTTCCTCGTTATTCTTTCACCTCGGACTTGTTTTGTAGTGCGACTTCAGTCGGTGTAGGGACACATTAATCGTGTGTTTTTTTTGGTAACGCGACTGAAATGTGACATCTTGCGAAGCTTGTCTGCTCTGTTTATTTTTCAGAAGTGAAAGCGTGAGGGGGGGGGGGTGATTGGCGTAGTAAGTAACTGGATGTAGAGCTGTCATGTCAACTAAAATAGCAGGAACACACGCGAATATATTTGTTATTATTGCAAGCAAGACGCCGACTCTTGTTTTTAGCAGCTGTTTTTGTATTTAGTGGGTGCGCGTATCAAATAGCCGTCAGGCATCCCTATTGAAATTGCCACTTTGTTCCCGTTTTCATGTTCGTTTGTGTCTTTTCAGCTTTCCGTTACCCTCCAAAAGGAAGGGAAACAAAAGCGGCTTTTTCACTGCTTGTTAAATTAAAAAGATTTGGGAAAAGGGTGGGAGGAATGGCGATTTAAAGACGCAGCGCCTTTTTAAATGTCCCCTAATGATATGCACACGTTCCGGCTGACCCTCGTGACGTCAGCGTGCGCTTCGAAATTGTCAAAGTAGCTGCGAACGCGACATTCAGCTTTGGCATGCGGTGATTCGCCCACTGTGTCGTTTCGCAACTTCATCCACCTTTGTTTTTAAAAGTCCCCGCAATTGATTCCGCGCCTCTCCGCCCTTTGGAAACGATTCAAGATTTTAATCACATTAGTGCCTTTGCTTAATTCGAATTGTAATGCAATCAGCGGACGTAATTTTCTGCATGACCATCCCCCCCAAGTCCGTAGCCAGCGAGAGAAGAGGTGCCTCAGCTGGGCTCTGTGCCCTCACCCTTCAGCCAAAATGGGTTTGCGCTCTTAGGGAAATGCGCACACACTGGCCCATGTGTGTCTTCCCTGCCTGGAGCCTCTTGAGCGGACTGGCTGTTTTGGAAGATCAAGGGCTCATGCCCTTTTTCCAACATGCTACGTTACGTGGAGCTTTCTGCTTTTGATTCCGCTTTTTTCCCTTTGTGTGCGCCTCATTCCGAGCTCTGGCGATGGGAAATGACAAGCCTGCGCGCACGGGGAGGGTTTCTTGGCTGATTGCATCCCAGTATGGAATGCTCTGCAAAAATAAAGCCAAGCGGCGATAAATAAAAGATGCAATCTTGCGACGCAGGCAGGGCCGGGGGGGTTGCTTCCAGCAGACCCGGATTAGCCCCGATAGGTAGAGCTCACCGTGACGAACGAGCCGAGACTGAATTCAGGACAGGAATTTGTTTCCCTTTCTGTCATATGCAGGGGGAGGGGATGCAATAAAGTGATATATTTCTCATAAATATGGCCGTGGCGTCCCTCGGATGGCAGTCGGCCACAATACTCTATATTTACATACCAAGGGCATCCGAGCAGCCCTCCTCTTTTAGCGCACGCAGGGAATGTTTATCGCGTTACGGGATGTGTAGATGGTACATGCAGCACTAATCTCGGGGAAAAGTGTGTGTGTGTGTTTTCGTGAACAGTTTGGCTGAAGCACACTACGGGACTATTGCTGTGGAAACGCAGACGTTACAGCTTGCAGTGGTAGTTATGTATTTATTACCAGTTCTTATGCGTCTGTTGCTGTGACTTGCGTCGTATTGATCACCCCGAGCCCGAAAGGTCACCGGGTTCAAGTTCAACCCCCTTCTTTCCAGCCGTGTGTTGGGTTTCCATCTGTTATGACTTTATTAGGCTGCCGATCTCTGATCCTATTAGCTTATAATCTGCCTTTTGCTTGCGATATGTTTGCCAATATGCTCAGCTGTTAAAGATCAATCGGAATTAACCGCAAATACCATGTGATGCGTGTCGCTGGTGTGCTGTTTGATGTGTAATAACAATAGAGAAGCGCGCCGCTGCAAAGATCACAGGTCGACATAGTATATGTCAGTACTTTCAGTTGGCGTAATAACTTGACAGTTAAATCTCAAAGCGACCCAGTGATGTCATTTTCCATTATTATAGCTCAAGTCAGGACGTTTTGCGGCGTGTTCTCGGAAATACTGGAGGTTTCTTGAAATTCTAGCGTTGTAGATGTTAATGGCAGAACCATATGTGAGTCCCAGAGGTGTATTGATCAGATGAAGAAGACAGTGTCTTAGCGGCGTAATGATATAACGGGACAGAATAAACTGATTTGTTTATTGATCTCGCATCAGAGGAGATGCACATTTCCATCAGCCTTATTAGCCCAGAAAGGGTGTGTGTGTAAGTGTGTGAGCCCTGCACATGCTGTAATGTGTGTTCCAGCTCACTGAGCCAGTGGAAAGAAAAGCCTTATGCCCGCGTTAACATTTCTGCCATTCATACACAGAAGTGCAAAATTTAAGATGTACAACTTAAATCTTGCATGAGGCTGTTGCTTTTGGGGCCTGTCAGAAGTGTAGTGTGGAGGAGAGCGTTGCTGAGTGTTTAAAGGCATCAGTGCTCCTGGTTTGGTAGATTCGAGGTCAGTGTGCCTGTGTAATTGCTTTATGATGCTTTATAAGAAGCGTGACGTGTCTGTTAAACTGCTCAGCCTTTTTTTCACCTGCCTAACACACTTTTGAGATGTTTTGGAGCAAGAGACCAATATTTCCGCCTTTTATTTTTCTCATTTTTACTCAGAAACTGCTGGTAAATTTCACAAATAGTTACAAAGAAGCAGCAATGAATTAAACGAAAACATATTTTATGTAAAATATACTTGAATAGTCTTTATTTTCAACTTATAACTTGAGAATACACACATTTTTTTGTATGCATACAATAGTCACAATACCAGGAATATCAGTCATGATTTTTAACACCTCTTTCTTTACTTATTTAAATGAAATTAAACAATGTGAAAAGACCATTAAATAATGCACCTTTGTTCCAGATTTGATTGAAAAAAAAAATGACATAGCAGTATTTTAAAGATAACAAGCCCTGCTGTATCTTAACAATGAAACATTCAGCTCAACCTGAAATAATAGTAAGTCTTAGTTTTAAACAATCTCTTTCTTTAATTAGACTCCCATTAGAAAGATCTTCAACCCTCGCTCAAGATTTGATCAAAAATGCAAAATAACAGTTAAGACGGTTAACTATTTGAAAAGCATAAAAGTATATCATATATAAAAAGTAAGCTATTACTGCTTTGCAAATGCAGATAATGCTTATTGCTATGTCAGCATGAAATCAGATTGCATGGTCTTGCTGTAAACACTACCTTTTCCGCAGCAGCTTTGAGAAGTCAGATTGACAGTAAGCCTCCAGATTTGCACCATGTATTGAAAGTTAGCGCTCCACCCACAATGCTCTTTGATGTAGTTTGTGGTGGAGGGCGTAAGCTCTGCTCTTTGCTGCAGGGTCTGCTATAATATTAGACTGCAGTTTCTTCACACGTCACACTTCAGTTAAAACTCTACCAGGGCTTTATTACCAGCATTACCACTCATATAAATACCCAGCGAATCATTCTTGTGGAATTCAGCCTGTTCTGGAGATTTGGAGAGCCGCGCTGCGAAATATCACATCATAACGAACTGGGTTTTTTGACTGAAGTTTAGCCTGAATGTTACATTCCGAAATACTGCTGTGACCCAAAGCACTCGTTTCAGCGAAACTAGGAACCTGCTGTCGAAAGCTAGTTTAGATGCTAGGTCCAACTGTTTACGTGCATGACAGACTTGATTCTTTGTGCTCCACAAAGCAAAGATGGAGGATTCTGGCCTTGAACGAGCTCCTGTTCTCATGCATTCTCTGGAGAAGTTTGTTCTTGTGAGTTATAATGTGATGTGCATTTAAGTGAGGTTGGTCAGAATAAAGTGGACTTGCTCGGCATCTTCATATTTCCTCCTGTCTTTTCACTTCCCAGTGAGGATAGGAAGCTTTTACAGTGCAAAAAAAGATGTGTAATCGATGCTTTGCGTTTTAGTGTTCTCATGCTGTCCCAGAGAATGATGTGAGATATTGTTTTGAAATGATGGCATGCTTGTAAAAGTGAAAATCCTCAGATTTTTGTTTTGTAAGGTGGGACGGACTCTAATTTTGTTGTCAAATCTGCCTTCAGAATATGAAATGTACATAAATGTAGACCTGTGACTGCTCATACTACGTGCACGTTGTTTATTTTGGTGATTATTGTGTACAGATAATATTTTATTAGATGTTGATCAAGTTACTTTTACTGCTACTAGAGGTAGTAGAGAATTTACCCTGGTAAAGAGGGTTTGCGGCTGTGATAAAACACGGAACCCCATGCATCTCGAACTCCTTTGTGAGATAAATGAAGTGCATCCAGTAAGCAGTCGGCAGTCATTTTCTGTAGCGTTTGACCTTGTTCTGGAGGATTGTAGTGTTTCTGGGTATGGTAATATCTGCACGCACTTCAGTTTGAGAGTGGCATCACGGTCAAGTATCTGGAGAGGATCAAGGAGTTTGACTTCGCAGAGCTTCCTCTCCGCAGGATCACAGAGCAACGACAGGCTGCCCTTATATCATTATTTAATAGCCACCCTTCCTGTTCCTCCCCGTATTATTTTGTAGCATAAAGTAAGATGCTACTCAATAGCCACTCGCGTCTCAATTGACAAAATACCCCAAATAAATAATGACAGACCGTTATTAATAAATGCTGTTGTAATATACATATGTTACATGCACAATATGTATCAGCATTGAATAATTATTTATTTATTAATTTAGGTTAGTTCTATGTTTACAATTGTTAATGCATTTGGTGTGTGGTACATTTTTTTTTATTTTGAATGTTTACTCATACTGGTTTGCGTTGTTACTAGTTTGTTTATGATTATGCAATAATGTTCATTTATGCAGCTTGAAATAATTGTAGAAATGAACATTAACAGGGTGTCACGCTCTTCAGTTTCAAATGCATATGTGCTCCATCTGTGCAGATGGTGTTGTCATATTAAGTTTGATTGGCCAGCGAATACCTTTTGATTCTGACTCAGTCCTCAGTAATCTGAGGGGTTAGGGAGCGTTCTGGAATTCTCCAGACTTTCTGTGCTGACGTGCAGCAGTAAAGCCTAGTCTGTGAACATACTGAAGCTATAGGTGTTTGTAGACGCCATGGGATTTTTTGGGATTGTGCTCAAGCCTGCACGAAGACACCTCGCCCTCATTGGCCTGTCATTGTTTCCCTTCGTTGTCTGAATCAATGCGTTCAGCTAAAGATAATGACAGATCATTATGCACGGCATAAGCGACGCTTTCAGTGTACTGAAAGAAGCTGTTGACGTGTCTTTCTGTGCATTCATCAGGCGATTATCAGCATTGCTTTAAATGCAAATGGAATTCAATTCTGTTTGTACAGAATCAATTTTTATTCATGTGGCAGTGATTCCGGAGCTGTATTGAGCTCAAGTAGAGAGTTCAAGCACATGAACCTCAGGCCACGGTCAGCGATTTCAAAAGGTTATGCTTTAGTTGTCTTTGAGAGGCTTTATCCAGACTGGATACATTGGAGTAATGATGCTGAAAAATCACATGAATAAATTCCATTTTAAAATAAATTCAAATAGAAAATGGTTATTTAAAATTGGAATAATATTTCAGAATATTACTGATTTTACTGTATTTTTGATCAAATAAATACAGCCTCAGGGAACATAAAAGGCATATCCTGCAGTAACATGCTATTCTGAACACGGCACAATAACGCGCTTCCCCTTTAAGAGCCTTTCTGTACTAACCTTCAACATGCACTTGGGCAAGGAGCTTGGGAAGTCTAAATATTATTAGCTCATTCTCTGGTTTGTTTCATAGGGAGGCGTTTGATGGAGGAGTGAGCGTCTTTAATTGCTTTTAGGGCCGCAGCTGTATGGTTTTTTTTGTTAGTTAATATTTAGTTAATCTCTAGACTCCAGACCTGCGGGAGAGTTTTCCAGCACCTCTTCATCCATCTTGCGCTGATCTGTATTCCTCCAGCACCATTAACCTTCACCGAGGGTGAGGAAGAGGGGGGTGAGGAGTCGAGTTTGTGGGGGCAGGGATACCGAGGACTCTCTCTGCTCTGTTTGTTTTCCATTACACGCCTCTACGCCCGAGCCTGTTCTCCTGGCCGGCGTTTGCAGCAGACATCAGGGCTCACCGCAGGGCCATACGGCACCGGGCCCTATAAAAAGGCTCAAACGTCGGGGCCCAGTATTCCCGAACGCAGGGAATTACCTCAAAAGCCAGATTGCCTGTCCTGTCCCTAATCCAGGCTCCAGCGAGACACTGGCAGCGGGTCTGGATTCGAACGGAAACCCCGAAGCGCTCTGACGCACAAACCGGGTCGGATCTCGCAACCTCTTGCGCTCCGTATGTTGACTTCTACGAGTGACGGCGAGCGGGTTGTTTGTCCCGAACCCTCTTCTTTTCCAATCGGTCTTCATTATCTAGGCCGCAGCTGAGACCTGAAAACAGCGCGGTGATGAATGAGACCTTTAAGCTCACATTAATAGCTAAGTATTGCTCATAAGGAGCTTTAGATTGGCGCGCGCTGCTTGATTGCTGCGTGCTCGCTGCTAATGTCTTTGTGTGTCTTTGAAGAGCGTTTCGAGTGCTTGTGCTGCTTTTAGATTGATAAAGCCTCCATTTTGCGTGTTTTAGGTTGCTCAGAGGCCTCTGGCTTGGTAAAGTGCTGCAGGCTCTGACATGTAGGGTCTACAGAGGGACAAAAAATAAATTCAGCATTGCCGAGACAGTCGCTGTGCTTGTGATGTTATCAAGTTTTATCATCATTTACTCATGCTCAAGCTCTAAAAATGACAAAAGCTACATAAAAGTAGTTTATATGACTTTCTGAAGACCCAGTTCTGCTGCATCTGTTGCACATGCTTGTATTTATGTTTGATCAGATCATCGGTTTTATTTCCCCAGTCATAGTTTGATGAAAATATGCTTTATGGTGCTGTTTTTTATTTTATTTTAAAGAAATGTTTTATTTTGTTCATCAAATATACCTGTTGGTGCCTGGCAGCACTTATTTCCTTGAATGGAAAAGAGCAGCTTTAACATTCTGCTCAGTATCTCCTTTAGTGTTTCCCAAAGGAAAGACACATACACAGGTCTGAGGGATGAGTAAATGGTCACATGATTTAAATTTGTAGGCAATCACTCACTCTCTCTCTTTAAAGAGCTCAGCTGTGAGCGTGTAGTGGAGGAGCCTGGCGCGGCGCGTTTGATGCTGATATAAAGCGGGCTGTGACGGAGGGGCTGTTATTTCCCTTTTCTCTTGTTTTTCTTCTCTTTTGTCTAAGCGTGGTTAACCTGACCACGGAGCAGAGCTAGCAGCTGTGCTCCTGACGATCAGTTTCAAAAGCAAACCCGGGTCACCACTTATCCACCATTTCCTGCTGCAGCTCCCCCTTCTGGGACCCATGTGCTGGATAGACTTACACACACACACACCTCCTCCGCCCCTGCCTTCCGTCTGCTCGCCGGCTCTAATGAGCTATGAAGAACAGGACGGCGAGAGTTTAACCTTCCCGTTCAAACCGCCTGTCTTTAGGTAAACAAAACAAACGCAGGCTCCTTCAGGGGCCGCACATGCTCGCACAGGCCCTTCGTGCCCCGTGTGAATCGCTGTTGTTGATCCAACGCCTCGCCCATCACTGTCTCACCCTTCAGCCGCCCCGGCGAGAAATGAGTGCCAGTGGGTGCGAGAACCAGAAGATCCTGAAGTCAAACAGGTTGAAATGCATCACGAAGCGCAGATCTGGTGACGCGCCGCACGGGATGAACGCAGAAGTGTGATTTGGGAGTCGCAGTGGATTAAACGTGAATCACATTCGAGCCGGTTCACTTCCTTAATGCACGTTTCTGGTTTTGTGAATGATTCATTGGTTATTCACGAAAACGCACTGGTTATTGTAATCATTCCCTACTTTCCTTATTAGCTGCGTCAACAGTCACTCATACACTCATACTCCCTCCCTTGTTGCCAGTGTTTTTTCAAAATGATTCACGTACAGTTTTTAATTAAAGCATGTAATTTTTTTCTGTTTACATCCAAGTGAGAGTCTCTCATTGAAGTTTCTCATTTAACAATTCTATTTTAATTTCAGTTCATATAAAAACACTGCTTGGACATTTTTCTGTATCCGTTCAATTCTTGATGGATAAAATCATGATTTTCGTCACTGAATATTGTTTTACTTTCTAACCTGTGAGAATACAGGAGTATAATGAGTGAGTGACATCATGTCGACTTTAGGACTTTTAGGGGTATAATATTAAAATATCTTATTGAATATGATAATAATAATGGCTTGCGTTTGTCATTTTTATTCATGTCTATTTTGTGTTATTTTTATATATTTCATCTCTCATTTCAATATTAAAATACGTAAATGCAAAAATAATAAGTAAATGATTAAAGATGATCCCAATAGTCACATTTAAATGTTTTGAAATGATGAATGTTCTGTATTTCTTAATTAATAATATTTATATTATATATTATTTGATTTAGCTCAAATGACTGAAAACTAATTTTAGTTAACAAAAATAAGAATAAGATTGGCTGTTGTGCATATTCTTAAATTCCTGCAAATGAAATCAGATATGTTGTGGTCCCTAATTGTTTGTTTGACTCACTAACCTGTTGGATTGCTGAACTTAAATAAGTTTTGAGTGATGATTTGTGTTCAGGATCCACTTTAAGGCTGTTTTTGTTTCTGTTGATTGTTTTATTGTTTTGACGTGTGCGGGTGGCATGTTTTCCCATCAGGTCTTGAAATGAGGCTGCCAGACGGGGGAAATGGAAACGCTGCGGCACTGCGACGGCTCGATTTGCTTGCCGAGCCGGAGTATGCAAACTATTGACAGGCCTTTATCATTTTTATTTACTGGAGCGCGGGAGGCAGGAGTGTGTGTCAATTCGCTGGCAGAGCCCAAAACCGTCCGAGATTTATGGGTGCATAAGCAAGACGAATGGATGGGCCCGACTTCCTCCGCGGAGCGCCTTTCGATGGCAGAGTAAGCCATAAATGACATATTTAGAACTGTGAGAATCGGGTGGCATCCATTAATTTAGCGTGATTATTGACAATGCCTTGAAAACGGGGGGGGGGGAAGAGGCTAGTCGTGAACTGTAATAATGATTGTAATTCCATCCGTGAGCTACAAGAAAAGCTCCAAAACCGAATAGGATTCTGAAATGGTGTGCGGCATGACAAATCGCCCATGCCAAACCAAAAGGGTTAGCAGTCTGTAAATTACACCCGGAGAAAGAAAACAAAAACATGGGAGCGCTTTTTTCACGTCAGTTCAACAGCATGTAATCTGCCTTATTCCTACAAGATGGAATTGTGCAAAATTGCTTGTAAAAGACACCATGAGCCTTTGTTTAGTTTGTTGCCTCTTGCCTAACCTGAACGATTAGTCTTTGTGTTTGGGATGAAAGGTGAAGCCATCGGCGCATTAAGTTGACATTAAGTGAATGAATTGTTCGAGACGTGCCGTAAGATAAGCGAACAAGCCATTCTTTGTGTTTGACTCAGCTACAAGCCTGCTTTTGTGCCTCTAAGAGTTCACAGCACCCCCATAAAAATAGCTAGTGAGTCAGTAACTGTTCAGACGTGGTTTGGAGTGGCTCATATCCTCTAAACGAGTTTTTCTGGATAAGGAATCATCAACACCAGGCCAGAAGTCTTTAAGAACTCCCCAGTAAGCGTTTTCTCTCAGAAACACGAGTAATATGTTTAACGTTAAGGAAAATCAGTCTGCGGTTTTGCGACGGGCGGCCGCACTGGCACGGCAGCCCTTTGCAGTAAGTCTGCTGTGACTTTGACACGCTTTTAAAAAGTTCTTGAGCGGAGCACAGCTGTGCCCGCGCTGATTGTCCACTCACACACACACTTGGCTGCCAGCAGGCGTGGGTGGCGTTTGCATTACTAAGGTTTTGGCATGTTTGTCTCTGACAAGGTTAAAGTTTTAAATGGGCATTGTGTCACAGCGCCCCGCATCTGTGTAGAAGAAATGCTCACATAATTAACTTTTGGAGATTTGTTGCAAGCGGTTATGAAAGGCAAAGGGCTTTTTTACTCTCAAGCATCGGGTCCTTGATTTAGTTTCATTTTATGCTGCGTTTATTTCTCTGTTCGGATTCCCAGATTTAGAAATCATTTATTTTCTATTGCTTAAGAGCATCTATGGGCCGCTGTATTGTTGATGATGGAAACACTACGTTTTGTGTCTTTATGTTTGTTAGCTTTGATGTTAAATTTTGCATGCAGATGCAGTTTTTGTGTTACAAGAAAACTGACCAAAATGATTGACTTTGTGGCCTTTTTGTTCAGCACAAGAATACAAACATCCACCCGCATTGAAATTCTATGCAACAATATTATTTTAAGCATTCTCTTTTTCATTCAAAATATGCAAAATCGAATGCATCGATATTTAGCAAATAGTTATTCATCCTTATGATGTAAACTAACAAGCCCTGGCATATGCTACTGTTTCTGTAGGAAGTATGTCAACACGAGAATTAAGTTGTAATGGGTGATTAATATAAGCCTTAGGGATGGCACAGTTCATGAAAAAAAAACCAACCGTTCGGTTCGCTTGTCTCGGTTCGGTGCATGCATGCGTCGCACGGTTTTGGACGGTTCATGACATGCGCAAAGTAGCCTCGTGCCCCCTATGTGACGTCAGTGTGTTTCCCTTTCGCGCGAAAGAATTGAGGTGTGGAGTGAGTGCTGCAGGTCATAATACTGTACGTGTAGAAATGGCAAGTGGGACAGAAAAGGAAGGCTGCCCACAGTTGGAGGATGCGCCAGCGTCACATAAATCTGGTGTGTGGGAACTAGGGTTGGGTTGATAGACGATGCCATCGCCGATGGCCGATAGACATCACTACGCTGAGCCGCCATCGCGATCCTCTGCCCCGCCACAGCAGCAGCAACCAGCTCGCGAAAAACACACTTAATCTATGGCGGCAAATCTATGCCTTTAATAAGCGAGCGCACC
>JAUMHQ010000065.1:15323577-15334361 GCA_032361165.1 Enteromius paludinosus | reverse complement strand
AAAAGCATGTTGAAATCATCATGTCTTTCCTCTTGCTGTATCAAAATCTCACCTAGCTTTCCTCAGAGATGTTCCCATTAATGTGCTTTGAGTCAAGTCAAATTCAGTTTACGCATGATTACATGAAATAACTTTTTAAATACTGTATCCTGTAGTTGTGGATAATTAAGCTATATATGATATGCTGAAGTACATTTCTGGAGTGTTAAAGATTAAAAGAAAACCGTGAACCTAAACCGAACCGTGGGTTTTGTGAACCGTGCCACCCCTAATAAGCCTATTCTCTTTCTAAATATTTATTAACAAAGAACCCCAGGTACATTTGCAAAATGCTGGTATACATTTGTTGTCAATAGTATTGCGACGCATCGTTCACATAGTAGTCACTTTCAAAACAGGCAGGTCAATGTGTGATTTGGCATGGCGAACATCACGCAAAACTCTCAATTGCATAGATTTCTATAAATATGAGTGGATTTGGGGAAATTTCGCCAAACAATTGCAAATGTAATGGCTGTGATAACATGACCTATTAAAAAGCTGCTACTTTTTGCTAAAATGCAAATTGGAAACTTGCGTTCGTATTCAACGAAGATATGAACGTTTTATGCTAGGTCACGACATTGCTTCAGTCCCGAATAGATGTTGGTCACCAGTCAGAACCGCAGCTGTGGACAGAAAACGCAAGCAGGCCGCTGACAAAACCCTGGGGTATCTCGAGAGGTTTCAGCTGTCTCCGCAACGCACACACAGAGAATAATGGATCTGTTTGTGTTGTGCTCCGAATGACACATCGGACACAATTTATACGTTCTGACAGTGCGCTTGAACTAAAACACAGTCTGTGCTAACACACCTCTGCAGATCACCAATACTGATACGATCTGGGCGCAGTACGTCTTTGTTTGCTGTCGGTTTCTGCGGCATCCTTCTGGGAAGTGGCCGCATGTGCCTCCAGCACTGATCACACACTGGGAATTAGGTCTGACACGCACATGGCTGGTTGGCTCACTCTCTCTCTCTCTCTCTCTCTCTCTCTCTCGCTCGATCCGGGGGAGGAGGTGTGGAGGGGCGGAGCTTGGCAGCAGAATTCCTTCTTTGTGTTGCAGTTGTAGGCCCGGCTTTGTCTCCAATTTCATGTCGGTTGATGTCGCAGACCGAGGACATGTGTGCTCGTTAGCTTTAAAAACGAGCCATGTGGCTAAAATGAGCAGCGCCACAATAGCCATCTCCTTAGCCGTGTTCCAGCAGGCACAATGAGGGCTTGGCGTGACAGCCTGTCGCCATGCCACTCTACCCAATGGCTCCAGCTGCATGCTGGTCCCGTTCCCGCTATGCGAGAGGGCTTTTCCAGATGGAACGAGTCCACCTTCCACTTTCCCCTCAGACAGGAATGCGCCATCTCCCCGCTGGATCCGAGCTCAGGTTTTGGCCATTAACCTCTACAAACAAATGACAATTGGCTCTTTTTGATCAGCCCAAGTGGGAGCATATGTGGCGGGCCGCTCTTTCTTCTTCTACCGAACCAGAAGGATCGGACGTTGTTTATAACCTCCTTCCTTTGTCCGTGAGCCGATGCGGCATGTGGTGCCAATTGAGAGTCTTTTTCTGGCGTAATAACTCTTTCCAGTCAGCTTTGAACAAACTTCTTTGAAAAGTTTCTGTTAACAGGAAGTGCAGCTGAGTAGCTGGAGGCCGGCTAAACGGACTGTTGAATATGTCTTGAGCGTCAAGGTGACGGATTCTTGTTCAAATTGGATTGTTGTTTTTTTCTGCCTATTTATGCAGCCTGCGCACCTGTTGGAGTTAAGAGGTCAAGGGCCGTGCTGCTCTGTTTGTGCCCTGCCCCCAGTCTCTGAGCACCAGCAAGTGTTCATTTGTGCAGGTGAAGCAGCACTGTCGGCTCTCAAATGGTGCTGGGTAGTTGACTTTAAAGTGACAGACTGCTGACAGGTTTAACTCCAACTGCACATTGCTAACAGATAGCTGTAATTAACATGCCTGCTCTCTTTAATAGCGTTGGCGTTTTGTGACATTCAGTATACTTAGACTTTTTAATCCGGTTGACGTGGTCAACTCTTTTTAATATTTAAGAAGTATTTCATATTTTAATGAAATGTCAATAATTTATATCATTTATAAAATTACGTATTTGTTTTGTAAAGTTGGTGTAATTTTACAATAACATATTGGTTCAAACAATTTTTTAAAGTGTTTAAATAAATTGACAGCTGTGTAGACAAAGTGTAAATATGTACATGTCAGTGTTGATCGATATAATATTGACGTTAAACAACTTCATTCCAAACCGAGATCTTTAGGCTCAACTGTAAACACAAGCTCTTTCCAGCTAACATTACCATAAGCCAGTGTTTGCATTTTAAATATTTTTTCTTCCAAGTTTCTGTTATAGCTGCAGTTTCCATAAATATTTTCATTGTTAAAAATGTATTTGTTTTTTTACAACATGAAATTTCAGCTCATTTCTAAAGATTATTACAATAACATTTTTATTTATCCACAGCAATTTTGTTTTTTTTCTTTAGGTTTTTTGCTTCTATAAAGCATCTTCGACCTAAGTTAAACGAATAAATAACTATTTCATTTTTTATTTGATATATTATATTTATAATTTTGTGTGTGTGCATGTGTGTGCGTATGCATATATATATATATAGCTAAATATTGAGTTTTTATTACATGTGCCAACATCACATGCTTTTTTATTTTTACTGCATTTTACTGTAAGCCCCTTCAAGTTCTTTATATCTTTAATCTAACACAGTTTTTCAGTTTATTATCTCACTAGTAGAGGGTCTGAGCCTAAAAAAAGGGGTGTTTGATACAGGGAAATCTGTAAAATGTGTGTTGTTTGAAGGGCCTCCAGGAATCACTTTGAGAAACGCTGCTTTGGATGATTTCAAGGTGAACATTGTGACTTCTGTCATGGCACGCATGGCCTTTCTCTGTTGTAATCTGAGATTTTTTAGAATGTATTACTTCCTCTGTCGTCCCACGCAAGGTTCACGCGAGGCAGGCTGATGGATATTCATGCGATCCATGAGCGTAGAGGTTTTCTCTTCTGATCTGTGCTTGGCAAAGGTCTTAGGGCAGAAGGCATCCATTTGACATTTTCCTTCAGAAGAATCATTTCAGAGGGAGATTTCTCTCAAACGCTGTTTTGTTTAGCTGTTCGCTTGTACTCGTACTCCGCCCTTCATTGATCAACTCGTTAAGTGTTTGGTTTTGTTAATGAACACCATACATCATGGCCAGAACACATATCTTATCCCATCTCTGAAAGCCGCCTGAATGCTAAAATCCAACAAATATTGAGTAAACCAATCCCAAGGACGAAATGTAATGTTATTTTCATGTTTCAGTGATGCTTGGTTTCCTTTGGATGAGGTGGAGCTTGTGAAATGATAAAGCATTGATGTGTTTGTGGGTCGTGGTGAAGCTCTCAGGACAGCTTTGCTTTAGGCGGGTCCTCTCGTGTGTTGTGGAGCTCTTTAGTCGTTTCCCTTGCAGCTGGCTCTGAGAACAGCTGACAAAACCTGAGCCCAGGAGGCTTGTGGGAAGCCGTGGTCCGTCAGTACGGGGAAAGAGGGGGTTTTGGCCACGGCCTTTACGGCAGGAACAGCTGGAAGCGACCTTTTTTGAACTGTCCTTAAACAAAAAAAGTAAAAAATGTATTATATATAAAGGTGCAAGATTCATTTATATGTGTATATATAATATATATATATATTTATATATCTCTTATAATTTCATAAAATAATAAATGCAAGTATGTCATTATAATTAGTATTATTAAAGTATCTATACCTTTACATTATTACATAAACAAACCAAAAAAAAAAAAAAATATATATATATATAATTTAGTTTATGTATGTATGTGCGTGTGTATAAATATATATACATATATATATATATATTTTATTTTTTTTTACAATAATGCTACATTTTACAGTATTATATATATATATATATATAAGTGAAAATGTTGGTATAGCTACTTTATTATGAAATAATACCATACTTGCATTTATTATTTTAAGAAATAATTGCTAGAAATGTATTTTGGCGTATGTGTTTCTGTGTATTATGTATGAATTTAATTTAATTTAATTTTATATTATTGTTATTATTATTATTATTGATATTTGATCCATTTAAACATAATTTGTTCATGCAAATATATTATCAATATTGTTTTGACTTGTTTGAAAAATAAAGTAATGCATGAAAAAATATATTTTGAAAGTAATGTATATTTTATTATTTGTTATAAATGTGTTATAATTACTTGGGTATTATGTTATTATTTTCCCCTGCGTCAGAGCTCATGGTAGATACATTATCACTAAAAAAAGGAGATTTTTGTGGTGTTTTTTTTTTTTTTTCCAAAGTAGAGTTTATTAATTTTCAGAGTCCTGGAAGCTTTTGTGTTTGCAAAACCACTCGAGTGCAGATCAGGAAGTTGGAAAGAGTGGAGTTCAGGAAAGAAGATAGAAAGCAAGGAAGGGTTCGGTGGGCGTCAGCCACGCCAAACCCTCAAAAGTGTCTCGGGGAGCCTCTCAGAAAAAAACAAAAGATGGCCGACCAGGCCGGCTCTGTTAAATATGTTTTCATTTTAAGTAGCAGACAGACACTGGGGCTTTGGTTTATAGCGGAACAAAGCTGAAAGCCATATGCCCGGGTCTGATCAATGGGGCCTCGCAGCACGTCGATGTGCCTTTATAGCCAGTGCCTATATTTAATTACCCATCCACCCCCACCTGATCATTACCACATGTTTGTCGCTGGCGTTTAGTTGTCAAAAAAACCCGCCGCTCGGTCCGTGACGACAGGAAAGTCTAGGTGGCGATGTAAGCTGTTGTTTGCTTGTGCTCGTATTAATTTGTGTACTTGCGTGCGAAATGCAAGCAGACGTATTTGGGTTACAGATTGTAGTGCTCTTGAGAGAACCGTGTTCTTTAAAGCCTGTTGGAGGTTTGCTTTCATATTCAATGAAATGGCTCTAATGCATCCCGCGCGCCTCTGTCCTCCCCCTTCGCTCTATTATGCTCTCTCTATCTCTCTCGCTCTGCTTTTCAGTTGTCTCTCTTAGTCTCCGCTGATCCAAAAACTCAAGCACTACTTGTCAAGTCGCTCTCCAAGCTTGTGTCCTTGAGAATCAAACGGGAAGGAAAAAAAAAAAGCCTTTTGAAATGCAGCTGAGTGTCCGTTTCTCCTGGCTCTTTGGAGGCTTTGTCCTGCTCTTGGTGAGAACTTGGAGCCGAACACGCTGTTTGTTGACATGCCTGAGTGTGTGTGTGTGTGTCCGGCTTTCGTATGATGTGGCTTTTTACCCCGTGATAGCGCGGCACCGATGGCCCTGTTCTCCTGATAAGGCCGTGGTTTAGGCGCTTCTGTGCCTGTTACCGCCTCTCGGCCCTCTTCCCTCGCTCCTATCGGACTAAAAGAAGATCCGGGCTCTCGGAGGAGCCGTTTTAGCCCTGTTTTTTCCTCCCTTATCATCAAGAGAGAGTCTAAATATGAGCGTGTCAGGAAAATAGGCCTGACCCTGCGTGATCTGCAGCAGTGCTTCTCAACTCGTGGTTCAGATGGGGTCACGGACGGCAGGGAAGAAGCTAGTGCATGCAGATAAAATGCAGCTAGTTGGGTACAGTTAAGATAAGTAATTACATATGAAATATATTGACTTATATCTAAAGTATTCATATATATATATATATATATATATATATATATTATAAATAGATATATACATACACACATACATATATATGTGTGGGTGTATATTAATTTAAATATTTTTTTACAAATATATTAGCTTTTTATTATTTTTATGTATTTAAATTTGAATATTAAAATATATAATTTTGGTTCTTTTCAGTTTTATGTTAAACATTTCACATTTCATTGTTTTATTTATAATATTTATATGTAATTTAAGTACATGAAATAAATTTTGATTTTTATAATAGTAATTATTATTAATGATAATTAAATATAATATGTAAATATATTAATTTTATGTAAAGAAATATTACATCAACATATTTTAGTGCATTCATATATTTAAATATATATTGAAATATATTTTAATATACAAATGTATGAGTATATAAATTGTATTTATGTACAGTATTTATTTTAAATATTTAAATATAAAATACACATATATAATATAATATAATATAAAAATATGTATAATATAATTGTAATATATTAATATAATTTTTACTGCATGCACATTTCCTCTGTTTAAGTCATCTGATGCTCTAAAGGTTCATCTTTAAAATCACTAATAATTTAGTAAGACTAATAAATATATTTTATGTGTATATATATATATGTTATTATTATTATTATTTATTTACTTATTTGAATATATTTGTTTTTATTTAAAATGATTGTTTATTTACTTAAAAAATATTCAACTAAATATTTAAATATTTTTCAAATTAGAATTAGAATTGTTTTTAGATTAAAAAAAATCACATTTACTTTAACGTTTCATTTTTTTGAAGACACTTTAGTTGACTTTTGCGTGACTTAGGCAGAGTGTTGGGTTCATGTAAAGTGGTGACGCTCAGCACTGTGTAGTTTACCGTCCGGGTCTGGATCTGCTCCTAGATCCTCTCTCTCTCTCTCTCTCTCTTCTCTCTTCTGAGACGCCGGCCGCGTGAGCTCTCACCCCGTTCCGTGTTCTTTCTTAATTGAAAACACAGACCTAATGCGTGTCGCCGCGGAGGAGGACGGTTCTCTGTGCAGGAATTCTGGGAGTTAAAGGTGAGGGAAGTGAAAAGGCTGACTGCGCTGTGTGTGTGTTTGCATTGCTCCTGATCTGTGTGTCAAAGCGCCACGACTGTGAACTAGCCAGCTGTCCTGTCTGATGAATGCCCGCTGCTTTTACTGCTCTTAGCTGTTGCTGTTGGAAATGCGCAGGACAAAGGGGAATTTTCATAGAGGCTAAAACCAATATCTGACCGGGCATTCACTCTCGGACAGAATGCTTTCAATGTGCAACTAGTTAGTGGAACTTTGTTTTGAGAGCGAGGGGGGATTGTTTAGGATGAGCGATGTGAACGTTTGGTGTCGGGAAAAGGTTCCAGCGGTATTTGAAGAGAACTAGCTTTTTACATTTGTTGAAGAATACGTGCGTGCCAATGCAGAACTCACTGCCAGGATGCCAGGAGGTTGTGGGTGCTTGCCAGGACGTTGCTATGCAGTTGCTAGGGTGTTCTGGATGGTTACTAGGTGATTGTTTTCTGGCCCAAGTCTTTGTGATGCTTGAGTCCCTTCACCAGTTTACGTCTAGAGCTATCTATATAATGATTTTAATTTCATCGTATGTTTTCTTTGTCTCTCATTGTTTTTACATTCTTTTTATTTTTAATCTTTTAGCCATTTTTATAATTGTTTTATAGATTTTATTCATTGTTTTTTAGTTTTATTCTTTTTTTATATAGTTTTTTCTTTTCCATTTTGTTTTTATTTATCTTATGTTTTTATGGTGTTTTAAAATGTATATCATTTTGTTGTTTTATTTTCATTTAGGTTTCTTTCTTTGTTTTAGAGGTTTTTTTATTTGTAATGTTTTATTATTTTATTTGATCTTTTTTATTTTTTACATAATATTTTGTCTTGTATTTTGCCACTTTAAGTTTTGCCATTTTATTTCATTTCTTTGCTCTTTATTTATATATATATATATATATATATATATATATATACATATGTATAATTTCTTATTGTTGTTATAATTGTATTTTTTTTTTATATATATACCAGGTAGTCATCATAAGTAATTGCATGCCTCTTCATGATTCAACATTACGTCCATAATTCAAACCGTGAGAGACGAGCTACTCAGAAAAGTTTACTACCTTAAGTATAAGCAATAATAATCACGGTACTTGCTTTAGCGAAAACCACTAATAACTTGCTGCCATCCATTTTGCTCATGAAAGCCAGTAGGGTAACAACCACATATTGTAATCTATTATTCAGAGAGCTAAGTGCATGAACTTTCCCTCCAATTAGGCCTAAGTGTTGGTTGCACCGAGATAAAGATTAGAGCAAAGACTGTCAAATTTCAGTTCTAAAGCTGAAGCTCTCTCTCTGGTACACGCCGAGTGCTTGCGTTCAGTCATGCTACTTGGTTTCCAGTAATAAAAACAATAAAAATAGTCAGCAGCAGTTATAGTTTCGGTAAGAACGCCGTTCTGGTTATGAATGTTTTGGTGATTGTAATAAGAGTCATTCCAATTTGGCACGTGTTAACGTCACATTTGTGGTCAAAAGCATGCTTGTCGAATCAAGCCCAGACTTTATAACCAGTCTTACGGGAACGGAGACGTTGTCAGCGAATTCCTCTGGTTTTCGATGAGTCTCTGTATCCCATAATCACCGCTGTGATCCCTGATCGCTAGTTAACTAATCGCTGGAGTATCCAAACATCATTCATTTCTGAAGTTGGCGGATCTCTGTAGGCCTTTAATAGTTGGGCGATGCATGTCACGGCTGGTATTGAAGGCGAGTCGTTAGTCAGTAATGCTGTGCAGCTGGTAGAAGTGCCACTGGCCTTTTTCTTTTTTTTTTTACGAGCTCGCACACTTTAACACAAATGTTTTAGCTTTCTGTACTCAGTTGTTTGAATCATCTGTCAGCTTTGTTTTGAAAGAGAAGACTCAAACCGTGACCTTGTTATTGTACGTTGACCTCACTTTCTCCACCCTGTCTCTCCACCCACGTTGCAATTAGTGAGTTGCAGCGAGCTTGGTAATCCTCACTCAGTTGGTCATTCTGTCGACTCACACTTAGAGAGTGCATCCTCCTCTGAGCCTTAACCATGGGTCTCCTACTGCCCAAAGCCAAAAATCCAATCATTCCCATGGCCAGATGGAGCTCTTTTATTTTAAAGCTAATGTTTGAAGAGGAGCCCACCACTTTCCACAAATGAGTCTTGGCAGGCTCAGGCGGAGGCACGATGGTCGCAATTAGACTCAAAATGTCACCGGACCGCCCTGAGAGATGAGTTCTGAGTGGTTTGATCGGTTTCTCTACAGAAGAGTGACGCCACTTTGAATATAATCGGGCCAAAGTGAAGTTCAATTCAGGAGTCGGAAACAACTTGTTAAAGCGGGCTTTCGGAAAAGTTGGCTTTGGCCTGTAAATGCCTTCTAGCTCCCATTGGTCCATTTGCAATTATGTATTAGTTAGGCTCCGCCTTCTTCGAAAAATGCTAATCTTCTCTGGTTAGTGGTTCAGTCTAAACATGAGTGCACTGGAGATCTGCTTTAATGTAACTGAAGTTGTGGGTCAGAATATGCAAACTCTGACCCAGTTCGTATGCTGACTCCCATGGCTGCAATATGCTGCATTTGCCACCAACTGGAGTTGAAATACTATTGGTTACATTGGCAGTGGGCGGAGTCACACAGACCAAAACAAAAACGGTCGTTCCGACACATATTAGAAAAGTAGAATAGCATGCAGTAGTGTTATTTATTGGAGTAACAATTGTGTTAACATGTTTCGTCAACATATTATGGTACTTTTATGCTTTTGTTTGTTCTTCGAGCTCATCAGGCCTTTAACTCCTCAGATTAAAGCTGTGCGGCACACCCATCCACCCTCATCTCGATTTGTTTCATCAGGCTCCAATTCATCAGGGTTTCAATTGACCTAGTTTGGGGGGAAATCCTCATTGACCTAATTTGTCCTGCTTGCATATATCCCGGTTCCTCCCCCCAGCTCCCGTCACGTTCTCCTCCACCTCGCATCTTTGTCGTCTGCTCTGAGGTCTTTGGCGGTTTGGACTGGAAGGCCTTGGCGGCTCTTTTTGTGGTTCTCCTAGGGCCGTGGAGGCCTATTGTTGTCGAATCTTTAGCTGGAGAGCCCCTCACTCTTCTTGACAATTACGTACCGACCCAAACCCCACCCCCTCCTCGGTTCGACCCCTCCAGGGGCGAGCTGGTGTGTCTAAAGGAGAGATTGGGTTCTCTATTGTAAGCGGGTCTTACAGCTACCTTACACTGCACACCTAACCCCGCACATTCAGTCGTACACAATGCAGGGCTGGGAGGGAAGCCGGAGGTCTTGTAGGAGGGGTGGGATGCTGTTGAAAGAGGTGGGGAATGCTATTGTGTCCCGGGCTTGCAGTTAAAGACAGGTCTGGTCACAGCAAGTTGAGAATGACCCCCTCCAGACAGTTGTGTCAACCGTCTCTTGAACGCCGCGGACCCCACCGCTGCTCTGAATGGGGAGGAAGAGCCTTATGGTGCCTTGGCTCTTTTACAGCTTCCTCTCATGGCCGGTTTTGGCTCGCTGGCTCAGTAGCGGCGGTGGTGCCATTTTGTTTGCTATAGCCTTTGAAAGATGAAGCTGTTTACTATCCAATTCAACAGCCAAACAAACAATGGCAGAAATGGGTGAACGTTTGAGTTTCGTCAACCGATATGGGTCTTTCAGTTGCCAGTGTTGCTGATATTAAAGCAGGCTGGGAATATTATATAGATCTATACAAGGGTATGTTCCTTTTATTGTTTTTAGCTTGTATTATGTTTGTTAATTACTAAATATTTTTTTTCTTTGCTGCCAAAATAAAAGTACTTGTTTACATAATATATGTGTGTTTACTGTGTATATTTATTATGTTTATACGCATGCATGTATTTATTTAAGAAAAATAAGTTATGTTTACATGAATATATATATATATATATATATATATTCATGTAAATATTTCTTATACATGTATAGACATA
>JAUMHQ010000065.1:15309557-15323477 GCA_032361165.1 Enteromius paludinosus | reverse complement strand
TAATTTATTTCTTTGCTGCCAAAATAAAAGTACTTGTTTACATAATATATGTGTGTGTACTGTGTATATTTATTATGTTTATACACATGCATGTATATATTTAAGAAAAATAAGTTATGTTTACATGAATATATATATTCATGTAAATATTTCTTATACATGTATAGACATACATACACATATTTTACCTATAAATAGAAACATATGTAAATGCAGATCTTTATTTTGGATGGTATTAATTGTTTTTATGCGTTCAATTACTTATTTATGTATTCATGAAGAAAGATGGTTTTTTTTTTTTCTAATACTGTATAATATTTAAATACCAAACGAGACATTCTTTCGAAAAAATAAATAAATAAATAAATAAATAAATAAATATTTTTTTTTCCCTACATTTTATCTATTGCATGACAATTTTAACCTCTTATGCAAAAGTAATTGAAAAATCATGCAAATTCAGAAATTGTGGGAATCCTGTGCACAGAAATCATAAATAATGCTCAGTGTTTCTCAGAAGTAGCCAGGTAGTCTCATATCGCAGTATAGTTTACTAATCTAATTGCAAGCCATCAGCCTGTTTTTCAGGAGCACACACACAGACTCTTATAACCCGTCCACGTTCAGGGACACAAGGCTGCCAGGTGTAATTTGTAGGCAAGGGGACCTTCCTCCTCAGGGGTGACATTTAAATCTTATTTGTGGGCGATGCAGTGAAGTTTCACCTTTTCAAACATGCTATTTGCTCTCCTTTTTTTAGCCCATGTGCACGTCTGTCTCCCAGGACCGGAGGATATTATAGACCCGGGCGGCTGGCGGTGTATTAACGCTCCAATGAAAAGCGGATAAACATTTATGAGATGCCGTAGTCTTACGGCTGAATTGAAACTCTTGCTCATTCACAACGGAAGCTAGAATTGACTTTTTAAAGAGGTCCGCCCGCACAAAGCTAGAGATTCTCCTCACCACCGTCGAAGCATCGTGTCTGGTCGTGTTTCTAAATGCCATTACGTGCCCTTCCTGTCCATCAAAGGCCTTGTCTGCTGCTGGTTTGAGTTCCAGATATTTTCATATCTGGCAGTGGAGGAGGCGTCTGGCAAGAACTTGGTGTTTCCGAGAGCTGGGTATTTGAATTCTGGGAAGGAGATTTGCTTGTTCGTTTAGTGTTTTTTGGTGTAGCACACGTCATACGTTCATTTTAACCCTCCACACGGCGTGTGCTCAAAATAGTGACCAGGATGTAAAGAGTTAAAGGTTGGCGGCTGTGGCGGCCGGCGCTATTATGCAAGCTGTTAAGCGAAAAGGAAGTGCATTACAAAATGCTGAGCTCAGAGGTCTGGCGTGCGGCCAAGCCTTGGGTTTTTTTCTTCGCCACAGCTGAGGGCTTTCTAAGCTTCCCACCAGTGGGTTTGTCTACTGTTTAGGAATTCTCTCTTTCTCTCTCGCTCCTCCTTCGTGTGCCTGTGACGTCAGCGGTTCAGCTCCGGGCCAGGCACGGTTCAGGGTTGGGCCACACAGGGGAGTGTCTGTGGCACGTTTTGTGTGTGGGTTTACTTGGCTGTACTTTCAGGATGAATTTATCCCCAGACGTTAGTGAGATTTGACTCCTTTTGAGGACGCCTTAGTTTGGAAAAATCTTTCAGGGACATGTTTTTTTATTATTCCTAAAATGCAATTTTATTTTAAAGCATTTATGAAAACAAGGCAAAATGCAAGGCCAACACATTCTGATACAATTGGTCATTTTTGTATGTAAAAACATTATTAATTTATGTAATGTTTTCTTTTAGTGGCTTTTACTAGGTCTTGGCTATTATAGATCAAATTGATTTTTCTAGCGGTAGTATAATTTATTAATATTTTTCAACTCTTTAAAATGTGCAATATTTTGCAATATTAGAAATACTCATTTATATGCACTAATATGACAATACATAATTGACAGAAATATTTACATGTATTTTCTAAATTGTATATCAGTCTGAAAATCATCTGATGCATTATGACTATTTAATGGTTTGTGTGTGTGTGCTTATTCAACATTTTTATTGGTTATTTATTGATAGTTGTGTTTTTCTTTAGGAAAACAATCACTGACAATTTTAATATAGACACCTTATAAATTTCTACTCCATAAATTATTTATTTTTTATTATATATATTATTTATTAGTAATATATACACACACACAAAAAGTATATATTTACAGTATATCAGCTAACTAACACAATGTGTGTGTATATATATATATATATATATAAATATATATATATATATATAGTAGTCAGCATTTGAAGTGGATCAAAAAAGTTAATCAACATTGTATATATTGTTCGTTTAACAAGGTTTAGGTTGTAGTTTTTGATAGTCTAGACTAGCTGTTTATCATGGTACAATTCTAGCCTAGATTTAGATGGCCAAGAAATATGTTTTTGAAAGAGCACTGTCCTCCATAAGGCTTTTTATTGATTGAATTATTGCAAATGAAGCATGTGTGCATGTTTATGTGGTTTTGTATAATAATACAAATTTGTATAATGACATAGGTATTACAACATGAGGACATTTTCAGTGTCCTTGTAATTCAAAGGCTTAAAAAACATACTAATGTGTGTTTTTTGAAAATCTAAAAATGCATAGTTTCCTGTGATGGGTAGGTTTAGGTGTAGGGTCAGTGTAGGGCGATAGCACAAACAGTTTGTACAGTATAAACACCATTACGGCTATGGAGAGTCCACATAAACCACAAAAACCAACATGTGTGTGTGCTCGTCGTCTGTGAGAGGGTGCTGGTGGGTGTCATCTCGTGTGGCCTTAGTGTCTCCTGACTGTGGATCAAAACAGGGCCGGGGTTTGTCTGGGCAGGTCTCTTCACTTCCTCTACATATCTGTGAACCCCTCTCGTCCGCGAGCCTCCGTGCGTGTCTGGTTTCCTCTCGTGCACATTATTAGTCAGGTTTTCCAGTCGGTTAGTCTGGGTGTAAATTCCAGACATACTAACCGAGCAAGCGTCTCTAAGGGGAAGTGAAAAGCTCGCTGAAGTGTGCACATCTTCACCACTGTTCTCGACTAATAACCGCTTGGTCCTTGAAGCCTAAAATTAGTTTCGAGACTAGTAAACTTAAGACTTTAATTTGTAGTTACGTCCTAGCATTACAGCTCTTACAGGCTTTGTATGTGGATATAAATGTACTAACAAAGCTTGTGCTGCCATGTTTTATCAAATGGATTATTTTGCCTTTAAATGTCTGATTGAACTATATTACTTGGTAGGTGACTAATATTACTCATTATTACTTATAAATATTGTACATAAGGGTAGTTAACGTATCATTGTGTCCTATTGAGTTATAACTAATAAACTGAGCAATAGTGTCATGTTGCTGCTGTAGCAGTTTTACGCCTGAATTTATTATAATACGTATATATTTGTGTATTTCAATTGGACATAATCTAGATTACACAGTTTGAACAAACTAGTAAACTTGATGCTTGATATTTGTCAGTCATACATAATTGTTTTTTTGCACTCTTCTAAAGTTTCATGCACATCTATCTATCGCTGATATAATGCGGTGAAGGAGCGTAAATGCAGTACATCCTGTGTTACATGGCTCCGTCTTATTTTTAAATGCCGTTTGGCCCTCACCGCCGGGGCCCTAATGTACAGGGAGGGGTCCAGATCCGCTCATGGGATGGGGAGAGACGCTCGTGGCCTGGCAGACTCGGCGCTGACATTACTCACAGCCCGGCAGGCCTCAATCACGTCAGACCGTGTGCACATTGGTTAGACGCCACGTTTCCACCCTGTTTATTCCTAGACAGTCTCTGGCTGCAGCAGCAGGAGTCTGTTTTACAAAAACCCAGCGAGCGGCCCACCTGGGCGGCATTTTTAGGGAGCCTAGATGTGCTCCTTATGTGAAGGATAGACTAAATGCTAAATTAGCACTGTATGTATGATTCATAAATAAGGCGATCTCCGAAGACAAACTGGTGAATCATAAAATATAGAGTACAGATTAATTCATAGTTTATTTTTTTTTAAATTCTGTACAGAAAAGTAGGCTAATAATAGAATTATAAATGCAAGTTATTATTTTAATATAATTAATGTTACAGTTTTTTGTTAATATTTTGAATTAGACAGTATCTATATTTCGTTTTCACTTTCATTTAAAAAATTGGTTTTGTTTTTTAAATCTTTATGTATTTATTGTTTTATTTATTAGTTTTCGTTTAATTAATTCTAGTAATTTTAGTACTTATATTTTATTTTATTAAAATGAATGTATATAAATAGTTTAATCCAGCAATGCTTTTTAGTATCACTGATAAATTAATATAGTTTTTGGTAATATTTTGAATAAGGTTTTATTTTGATGTTTAGTTTTTACTTAAACTATAACTAATATATATATATTTTTTTATTTATTTAAGTACAAAAACTAAATGAAAAAGAAATGTTGACTTTTTAATGTTATTTCTATGTTCTTTATGGTTATAGCTTTAGTTAACGATAATAACCTTTCTGTTTAATGAAAAATTATTTGGTTTTGTTGTGTATTTTACAACTTAGACAGTTTTAGACTAGTCTCCGTAGTGTCTAAAACCAGCCGTGTTGGGCTGGGAGACAAGTAAACTATTTTAGGCTGTTTTAAGTTTTTTGCAGAAAAGTAAGAACACAAGGTTCACCAGCTTCTGAAGCTTATCTTAAACTACAACTCTTTTTCTTGAAGTGGCTGATGGCTAACGCTAATGGTTGGCATGGTGGGAGCTCCTGACCCTACTGAAACACTAAGTGTGTCCCAAATAGTAGTTTTCCACTTCCCCGGCAGGCCGAGCTGAATGTCAGCGCTGTTGTTCCCTGCAGTGATGAAGTGGACCAGCACTCATGATAAAGGGCAGGAACGTTATATTTAGGAGCTTTTACCATCAGTGTTCAGACTCGAACTTTACCTTTGCTTATCTTGTCTTCTCCTTTTTTCCATGTTTCCACTGGGAGATTTGGCCTGTTTTTCTTTTAGTTGTCATATTTTATTATATTATTTATATTTTATTATAGTAACTAATAATAAAAATAACAATTGGTGTCATCATCATCATCATCACTAATTCTTCTTTGATGAGTACTTTGCATTGGACGACAAGGCTTTTAAAATACTATGCTTCGGTTTGGGCCTCATGCAGGCGCGGGTGGATGTTGTGCTGTAATATATTGTGGATATTTTAACAGCTTCAGCACTCAGCGTGTAGTTCGGTCTCGAGCACCAGGGAAGCGGTTCGTCCGTAGCCTTCGGTGCTGTTCCCTCGCCATGTGTTTCCAACAACCTGGTTTTCCGTTTCATCCCGAATCCGTGCCGAGCACGACCCACCCACACACGTCTCCGAGCCCAGGTGTACGTGTGTTTCTTCTTCTCTGGTGCGTGTCTGTGTGTGTCGGAGGGGTGTGTTCCTCTGGTCTCCGCTCCTCCTCTCTGGTGTGTTTTGGGAAAGCGATCCGCTGAGCAAACAGAAGAGGAGCTGGAGACCCGGCTGGTGGACGAGGGCCCCGTGTGGCATGGTTAAGCCTGATTGTTGTGAAAACACCGCTGGGCTGCAGCTGTGCTTTTCCAGGCCTCTGGAGCCGAGAGGAGAAGACCTGTGGCACGCTGTTTACCGACGGACCACACACCAAGACTTTTACACACTCCACAAATCAGCATAGGACGTGGAAACACACCGAGTCGTGCATTAAGCAGGTACTCTCTTCAAATCAACATGAAATCAAATGCAGCTTTCTTATTAGGCATTTTGCATTGCGTTGTGGAAGCTCATAAACGGCGTTTCATGTTGACTTTAGATGTAAACATGAGGTAAATGGCTGAATGTTCCCTGTAGTGTCTGCTTTCAGTGGTTTTCAGGAGAGCAGATGTAATTCCAGCCTGCAGATCGAGGGCCATTTTCTGGTTATTTTCAGTCGGCCTTTCACAGAGACAATATAGGCAGTCTAATACCCAGAATGCAGCTCTCTGTGGGTCAGAGGGGGATTCATTCATTACGACTGGCTGACCGTGCTGTGCCAATGTCCATGAATTCATGCGCTCGCCTGTGCTTTTGAAAGAAGTCCTTTTTGCTCAACAAAGCTGCGTTTATTTATTTGAATGTGCAGTAATATTGTGAAATATTTAAAACAGCTGTTTTTTAATTTAAATATTTTGTAAGATGTAATTTATTTCTGGGATGCAAAGCTGAATTTTCGGCATCATTACTCCATGTTTTAAGTGTCACATGATCCTTCAGAAATCATTTTAATACACTGATTGCTGCTCAGTAAGCATTTTTGATTTTTAACAGATATCGAAAGCAACTGCTTTTTTTTTTTTCGAGGTGCATTGATGAATGGAATGTTGAAAAGAACAGCTATTATAACATTATTAATGTCTTTACTGTCACTTTTTAATGCATCAATTTAATGCATACTCATATACAATAAATAAATAAACAAATAAAATAATAATAAAAAAATATATTTATGAATTATATATAATATATATATTTATTTTGTCATTTGCACGGTGATTAATAAATAAAAAAGAACTGTAATGGAATTTCTTTATATTTTTAAAACTCATTTTTGTTTTTTGTTTTGTTTTTTAATGTGATTTACATGTTTTTATATACTATAAATATTACTTTGTTTATATGCACTAATATAACAGTACATATAAATAAAAATCAATATTTACCAAAATTTTTTCCCTTTATATTGGCATCACAATCATCACAGATATATTATGGATATGTAATATATTTATGTAGACTTAACATTAGATTCCATTTCAAATTTGAGCATGGATGATTTTTATTCTTTTGCATATAAAGCCCAACAACGTGCTTCAATCCACTGCAGGAAGAAAACCTCACAAGTGCATGTCAATAACAATCCAGCATGTTTTCATTAGGTTCATTCCCAGATAACTCACAGCTGAGGACATTGGTTATATTCACTTCACTGGGATTTTCCAAACTCAATTAGACAAGCATTTGGCTATGGAATTGAATTTGCTGAAGTATTCAAAAAATATAAGATAAAAGGCTGCGATCCCAGTCATTAATGTTTTCCAAACGTCTCATGAGATCAATTATTTAATTTGCAAGCAGGGAAACAGCTCCTCTTGACCCCGCTTAAGGTTTCCAGCGAGCGTTATATACTATATTTGGCTGCTGTTATTTGACATCTCATTTTTTCTTGAAGTGGCGAGCGCTGAAGGGACGTGGTAGTAATCGCTCCATCGACCGTTTTAGCAGACGTTAACTGCTGTGTTAAAAATGCTTTTGATCCGCTCCCGTGTGTTTGGGTGGTCCGAAGAAGAAAACAAACTGGTTTGTGTAGAAGCGCAGTGAGGCTTTCAGTACGGTTAACTTGGTTTCTGGGATAACGTCGCAGTGTTGGGCTCGGGCTAAAATTGGCTACTTTCGAGACACACTGGCCTCTTTGGGAACTCGTGGGTGACCCGCCTTAAGGGCGCGGAGGGGTTGAAATGTCAGCGTTTAATAACTTGCACATGAGACACAGAAACGCACATGTTTTCTAATCATGCTGGGATGAGGAAAAAGAGGCATTTTTTTCCACATAGAAAGTTCAAAGCTGCTTTTAATTTTAATCTTTTGGAGCATGTCTTTACCGTCACTTTCGGTCAATTTATTGCATCATTGCAGAATAATATTAATAATGGCAATAATTTATAATTAATAATTTTTTTGGTTTACCATTTTTTCCTCTTCTTTCTAGTCCTAAATAGGAAGATTTTTAAAAATGTACCCTGAGGCCATCCATGATGTGTATAAGTTTGTTTCTTCACCGCATTTAGCGAAATTCTATCACTTACTCAGCAATACTCTGCAGTGAATGGGTGCCGTCGGAAATGAGAGCTGATAAAAACAGTATAATAATCCACACAACTCCAGTCCATCAGTTAATGTCTTGTGAAGTGAAAAGCTGAGTGTTTATAAGAAACAAATCCATAATTATTATTAAGCCATTTTAAGTGTAAACTCAAATAGGAATCTGAGGGTGCAAAAAATACTGAGAAAATCAAATCTGTAAATTTGTCCAAATTAAGTTCTTAGCAATGCAGAGTATTAATCAAAAAGACATTTTTAATATATTGACGGTAGGAAATGTATTAAATATCTTCATGGATCATGATCTTTACCTAATATCCTAATGATATTTGGCATAAAATAAAAATCTCTGAAGTAAATCCTAGCGATTTATGACATATTTGTCCATAAAAGTCCATCTTCTGTTGTCCTTTCACATCAGAAATGTATATCTCTTGCACTGTTTTTGCTTGTAAACAGTGTATATTCTGTGCATATTTCTCTCCTGATTCAGACAAGACAGCTTTCTCACTGGAGAAAGCAATATTATGGACGGAGGACTATTAATTTAGCTTAAAAAATGTCTTAATGATGGATTTGTTTCTTACAAACATGCAGCTTTTGGCTTCACAAGATGTTAAATGATGGACTGCAGTGGTGTGATGTTTTTATCAGACTCTCATTCTGACGGCACCCATTCACTGCAGAGCATCCATTGGTGAGCAAGTGATGCTACATTTCTCCAAATCTGATGAAGAAGCGCTTTGTAAAGCTGCTCATCTGGAGGGGTGTGACGATGAAGCCAGTGGGCTGAAAACACACATCACATTAAATCCGAGTTGTTTTTGCCAGTGTGGCGGGGATAAGATGATAGCCAGGAACAGGCCTTCAAAGGTAAACACCAACAACACGCTTTGCATCGTTTAGCACCGCGTTTCAAATCTCTGCCATCGTCCCCAAAGCAAACATTCCCTGGCTCCAGTATCTTCCAGCATAATGCAAACCACTTGTTTGTTTGCACGTGCCACGTAGAGCAGTGCATTGTGGGTATCCGTGTGAAAACGGATACCCACGGGTTTATGCAGGTAAGCGTGCAAGAGACGTTTGTCTACTTGTTTAGTAGCTGTGCTGCAATCCTCTGCCTTTTCCAATGTGTAGGTCAGAGCTAATTGGACATTTCGAGACAGAGATCCTTGAAAAGGTCGGTTTTGGGGCCGGAAAGGTTAGATGCACGTCTGTTTGAAGGCCAGCATGGGCATAGCGCTCCGGCGTTGGACGGGAGAGGATTTACGGCAGAAATTTGCACGGCACTCAGACTTGTCGATCTCTCGTAGCGCGAGGCTGTCTGCGCACATTTCTGCTGTGCTTTTCAGGGCCGGAAAAAAAGCCCTAGCCGCTATTCTTCTTCATTTACTTTGTCAGGGTGTGTGAGAGTGACTAGCCTCGCTGTCGGCCAGGAAACGAGAAGTTATCAATCTCCTCCACTCGGTAGCGTCAGGTCCAGCAGCTCGTCTGATAGAAACTTCACCTCGTTGCGTAAATGCATCCTTATGTAGATCTAGTTCTGGGTTCATAGATGTTCATAAGAAGCCAACCTCAGTCTGTTTGTATTTTCATTGCTTTTTGTGTAGTTTTTGAGGATGTTGGCATGTCACCCTATCCTTATGTTGACATTCATTGCCAGTGAATTTATGCCAAAATTTCCCCAAAAAAAGAAAGGAACAGAAAAAACGAAAAGTTTATATTTGCTGCGAACATATGTCGATAAAATAAAGGCATAGATCAACAAAAATTGTATATAAAGTTATATAAAAATTTACTTAACATATAAATAAAGATTCAAAAATTAATGTGTGTGTAGTAAAATGTATTATTTATTTTCTGTTTATGTTTAATTTTATTTTTGATGTTCAAATATATATATTTTTTATATTTAGCTTTAAGAAAAATGCTATTTTTTTGCTAATATTATGTCATTTTTTATTTATGTGATTAAATTAAATTATTTTATTTCACAATTTTATTTTGTTACATTTATTTCTGTATTATTTTCTTACATTTTATTATTATTATTATTATAATTATTAAGGTTTTTTGTTGTTTTTTGAGTTGACCTAAAATGTTGTTACATGTTAAAAAAAGTCTTCTATAATAATAATAAATAAAAAAAAAAACGTTTTTTTTTTTCAAACAATAAGACTACATAGGGTGCGATATTGTTTTGATCCGAACTTCTTAAAATATGTATTTATTTATTTATTTATTTTTCTATACAATACATGATTGTAATGACATGAGGGTGAATGATTAATTACACTTTTAATTTTTGGGTCAACTATCCCTTTAACAACCTAACCTTAGAAAATAAAAAACAATGCATAACGTCATATCTGTCTCCCGTTGATAATCGCCACAGTAGATGGTCCATCCATATAAATATAAATCCTGACCTTATAAGTTCAGAACTTTCAAATCAGCTTATTTCCGCCTCTCGTAGCAGCGTTGCGTTAGCATTTCTAGCATGTTGTGATTTTTCTGCCGCCCAAAGCTGCTTTTTAGCTATAGATTGTCCTGCTGTGCCAGTCTGAAGTGTGTGAACTCCTCAGGGTTTTACCTAAGTGCTTTAATAAAACTGACCACAGAGAAAATGTCTTAATTAAAGTCGTACTAATTGTCTTGTTGCCCCAGCTATTCCATTAACTCTGCCTTAAACACTATCTGTCGTGCAGTAAATCCCCCTGCAGGACAGTCGCTGACATAACTCATGCAGCTCCAGCTTATAAAAGCATGATATACGACACCGGGTATAATTATTTGTCATAAAAACCCAATAAATGTCAGTGTGGCATGTGTGAGGCACATTGAAGCTGCATTCGCCATTGCGTTGCGTACATAGTGCAATTATAATAGAAAATGCCTTCACTTGAAATACTTGATGTGTGACATGCTGTACTTTTATGCATGCATCTTTTATGAGTTCAGTCGAGAGTTTAAATGAAAAATATTTTTATATATAAAAAAAAATTATATATAAATATTTAAATATTTATTTATATATTAATAAGAAAACATTTTTAGAAATATTTTTAAATATATATATTTTTTTATATATTTGTAAAATTTATATAAAAATGACAAATATTTAAATATTTTATTAACATGTTTAAAAACATGTAGATTTTTAGAAAAGATGTGAATATTTTAATGTAAATTTTTCTATCGTATTTACATATATTTAAAAGTGTTTAAAATGCTTATTTCAAATATTTGCATGTTATTATCATGAATTTAAATATTTTCTTATTTTTAAATAACTAAAAAACATGTAAATATTAAAATGCATAAAACAGATTACAAGCATGTCATTTTTAAATTATGAAAATGTTTTTAATGTAATGTTTTAAGTTTAAAAATGTTGTGCTGTCAAAGGATTAATTGCAATTAATTGCATCCAAAATAAGTTTTGGTTTACATAATATGTGTTTGTACTGTGTATATTTATTATGTGTATATATACATACAAACATGAGCATGCATTTATTTAACAAAGATTTTGTTTATATATTAAATATATTTATATGTAACATGAAATATAAGAATATAAATATATAAATGTAAATGCATGTAAATATTTTCAAAATATATGCTTTATGTGAGTGTATTTATATGTACATAATACATATATACACAGTACACAGTGTGCATATATTTTGTAAACAAAACCTATAATATTATTAAAAATAATATTAAATAAATATTTCAGATAGCTTGTAGGACTGTAGAATGGACACTTCCAAAGAAACAGCGAGATGAAGTATCTTAGGCTGAGTGGTGTAATACAGGGAGAAGGTGGTGTTTGGTGGAGGTGAGGCTAATTATTTAGCAGGCTGTCAGAGAACAGCAGGAGGCTCCCGGCAGCCTTTAACCCGGTCTAACAGATGGCTCCGTTCTGATGAACTGTCCTGGAGACACGGCTCCTCGCGCGATACGAGGACTCGGGAGGCTCTGCGCTCTCCCTGTACGACATCCTCTCCTGACGCCGCAGCTCGTTAAAGAGCTCCCTCGTTTCCAAATACACCTCCATGCCAAGAAAACCATTTAGAGAGTCGATATAGTACATAGAGTCTATATACAGCTCACATTTCACCCTCAAACCAAGACAAAATAGACTTTGCTCAAAGAAAAAAATCAGTGTTATTGCATTCATCTGAATATGAAATAACTCTTTTTGTAGATATCAATCAACAACTACCCTCGCCCACCTGTAGGGGATTGATAGGTTTGTAGGAGAAATGACCAAGAACATTGTTTGTGTATATATGTGTGTGTGTGTATAAAGAGAGTTAGAGGTGGGAGGTTTAGATTTAAATATATGTATTTTATTTTTTATTTTATTTTATTTATTCATTTTTATTATATATGATATATGTATTTATTTGGATAATTTATATATATATATATATATATATATATATATATATATTTAAAAAATGTATACATACACATGCAAATATATTTAGAGAATTTATCATTATTTTATATTTCTTTAAAAAAAATGTATGTACAATTTAGGAATTTCTATATTTATTTTTCATGTAGACATAAATAATAATGTAATAATGTTTTATGTTTTGTACAAATTTTAATACTTGCCGTAACTATTTGTCTTTTAGATATATTTATACATATATATTTATTTTCAGTTTTCCATAAATAATTTCTTAATGCTTGATATTGTATCTAATTTTTAATAATCAAGATTCATTTTATATAATATATATAATATAATTTATGTATGTTTTCTAATAATTATATAAAAATAATAAAGAATTATTAATTAGTTATAATTAATTATTAATTATTAGATTTATATAATTTCTATGTAGACATGTTCTAGGTTTCCTGTTTTTTATTTTTATTTCTCAATTAAATAATTTTTTGTGATGTAAGTTGGCCCAGAATGGTGCGTTGTCGTCTGCCCACGTGCTGCTCCAGATTCATTTGGGTCATGATGAATAGCAGAATCTCTCCCGTGTTTGTTTATATTGGCTTCCAAATCTGTGCTTGCTTTCATTATTACCTTCCCTGTCCTCGGGGAGCGTTTTAGAGAAAAATAATTTTGATTATGAAGCTCGCTGCTGAGAGTTTAAGTGTTTGTGTCTGGTGATGAACGGAGCGCTGTAAGTGGCCACCTTGAGACCGTCTGCATAATAAGTTGATTTGCAGCATGATATACCAAACATCGCCGCTTTAGTTTGCGTCCCGTGCAGATGAATAGAAGCGCTGTGTCCTGCGGCGGACGAGAAATCCCCCCTAAACACGTCTAGTCGTACGTCACATGTTTATTTAGGATCAGACCGTCTTAAACACTAACCAGGGTCTAAACGGAGTACTCTAGGTGGGTGTCTTTCTGCTTCCACGCAAACCTGCTCCTGTCCGTCTGAGCATCAACAGAGCATCAAACGGTATCTTACGTAAGCGCTGTTGGGCGAAAGCATGGATTGGAGCGCTGCCCGCTAGTTTCTCTGCGTTCGGCCTTCTGTAAAAGCTTTTCTTGAACTTAGTTTCGAAATCGCTTCTGGCGTCTTCTTTCTTCACATCCTACAAGCGAAGGCTTCTCTCAAGTGATTGAATATATTTAGCGTTGAGGAAAGGCGTTTAGGTGGACACTGCTGGGTCAGCACTTTGGGAAGGGAAGTGAAACTTGAACATTCATCCCTTTTCTCTTGCAGCAGTAGTAGTGGGCTGTGCCCGCCGCTAACAGGATATGTGCTGTTTAAGGGTTAGGAGGCTTTCTTAGGCAAGAGCTCATTTGGATCTGAGATGCAGACTCGATTTGATAGAAGTAGTTTATTATATTATTTTCATGAAGGTTGGTGATTTCGATGTGTATGTGTATTAGGATAGCAAGAGTTGACTCATTTTCTCAATAACTAAATAATAGTAGTCAATACAAACAAAACTAACATTTTTTAAAACAAAATGTTAAAAAATATATGTATTATTTATGTTTTCAAATTATGATTTTTTAAAATATTTATGAATTCAGTTTTGTCA
>JAUMHQ010000065.1:15280451-15292033 GCA_032361165.1 Enteromius paludinosus | reverse complement strand
GGTCAAATTCTAGGGTTGTAAATGGACCTGTAAAACCATTTCTGGGCATTTTGTCCCCTTACCTAAGCTACATACCTGCTATGTACATATCAGAGAACAATTTCAAATATTCTCTCAATGCATTCTATGGCACCTTTAAAGAAATCAGAAATAACGTTTTTATAACTTAATGTTTTTGTTGTCTGGTTTATTATATAAATCCTTTTACACTCTATAAAAATGCTGGGTTAAATACAACCTAATCAAATATGGACAGAACCAGCAGCTGGGTTGCTATCCAGAAGGTTGGGTTAAACATTCTGCTGGGTCAAAACAACCAACCTGCTGTTCTGTCCGTATTTAACCCAGCATTCTTGGAGTGAAATCATTTGTATTGGTCTTTTATGATAGTAAGTGAATGTGTTTTGATGTAGCTCAAAAGACAGAGCATCTCCCAAGGTCATGAGTTCAATTCCTAATGAATGCATGAATTGAAAAAAGAAGTCACTTTAGACATGCACAAACGTAAATGAGATACATAGACCTACTGCACAGGATGCACTAAATACACCCTAATATCAAGTGAATCAAGCACAGTGCATTGCGGTATAGGTCGTGGTGCGCAATTATTGCAAACTGTGCGCAGCATATATTGAATACATATTGCAGAAAGTAGTACGCTGTTGTGTTCAGTCTGCACACAGAAAAGACCAACACTGGCTCACAGCAAATGGGTAACTAAATAAACGCAGGCCGTTCAGTTTTGCCGTTTTATATTAGATTTCAATTGTTTGCCGTGATGTCCTTTGCTCTCTTTCCGTGCGTGAGGCCTTTGTAATCTCGCACCGGTAGCAGGGGTGAGGGAGCACAAACACACAACAAACGCCTTGTTTTTCTGCAGCACACAATCTCATTCTGCGCTTCAAAATCTCTGGAGGAAGTCTTTCAGTCGCCCTTCACCTCGCTGTGGGTCCCGATCAGCCCGCGTGTCGTCTGTCAAATCTCCACGCGGGAGAAGAAAAAGACTCGGAATGAGGGAGCGCCGCATCCGAATCCATTCCCCGGGTAATTCATCTCCTGCTGCGTAAAAGAAAAATGAGTGCAAAGAAAGTAAATACGCTCCATTCACAGAGACAGATGCATCATGGGATGCGTGTTGTCTTCCTCTCCACTGCCTCAATCGTCTAAACAGAGACCGTCCCGAACCCTAGACACCCTGATCAGAGGAAACACAATGAAATAACGATATCGGCCTTGACATTTTGCTGTGATTTTTCAGAGGGATATTTAATTGTATTCATCACGACAGGAGCATAAGATGCAGAGTCTGACCGGGAAGAAGCCATTAGTCAAATTACACACACCGTCTAGGTCTTTACAAAAGCCAATATCTGACACCAGCCTCTTTTATTGCAGAAGAATGATGGCAATTCTAGCGTGACACATTCATTTCTTTGGTTCAGACGGGCTGTGTTAAGGGCTTGGATGAGGAATTTCTTTGTCATCGCTGAACAAAGCGAAAACAGACACAACAGCATTAAGGAAATATGATATTTTGTAAGAGGGAGTTTAACTATTTCACATGATCACAGCGGAGTGCCATATGGTTAGTTTACTGCATAATTCAGGTATATACGATCTACACACACTGAAGGAGTGTCATGGGTTCAATAGTTGAGTTTCTGATTGCCACAGAACATTTTTTTGATTCATTCATCATTTAGTCTAAAATAAAATAAAAACCTCACATTTTTGTTATGTGATAAACATTTTAAAGGGTAATGAACTGAGAACACAAAATTTCTTGATCTTTTGACATATAATGGAGGACGTGACATGTGGCCAGGTATGGTTTCCCATTCTAGGAATTTGTGCTCTGCGTTTAACCCATCAAAGTGCACACACACACACAGCTGTGAGAAGTGAACAACCACGCACACATCATGAACATCATGAACGCACACCCGGAGAAGTGGGCAGCCAGTGCAGTTGGGGGAACGGTGCCTTGCTCAAGGGTCTCACCTCAGTCGTGGTTTGAAGGTAGGGAGAGTGCTGGTTATTCACTACCCCCACCCACAATCCCTGCCGGACCTGGGACTCGAACCCGAGACCTTTGGTTTACAGGTCCAAGTCTCTATCCATTAGGCCGTGTAAAAGGAGAATGTCCATCCTTCTACATCATTGCCTGTTTAGTCCTGCCCACCTGGTGCCACATGTAGTGTTTACAACAGAGCCGAATGCGTTATATAACAAAAACATGTCAACACATTATATATTTATTAAATTTTTTATGTAATTTTATTATTTTTAACTAAGGGGCGAGTCCAAAAGAAATTGATTTAAATATCCAATAAGCCAAAAAATGTCAAATTATTCTAATTATTCTAATTCTAATCTATTCTATTCTTAAATTTTGTACAGTTGCTTTGTAAGTTTGTAAGTCTTTTACTTATATCTTTGTGACCTTGTGGAGATTAAAGGAATAAAAATATGTTTTTCAGACCATTTTTAAAGCGATCAAATGAATTATTAAAAATCAATCAATTTATTTTTCTTTTAATCTCCAAGAGACCCCAAATAGTAAAAATCTACAAAGCAACAATACTATAATATAATATAATATAATATAATATAATTATTGTTTCAATAATTGCAAGATTTTTTAATTTTTATTTTTTTAAATCTCTAAAAGGCCAAAAAGAATAACTTTCAAAGCGACTGTACAGTTATGTTATATATGATGCTGAAAATTCAGCTTTGCATCACAGTAATAAATTACATTTTACAATATATTAACCATAGAAAATTGTTATTATAAATACCAAAACTAATTCATAACATTGCTGTTTTCAATTCAATAAAATGAGCAAAAAAGACTTAAAACTTACTCTAAATACTTTGACTGATCGTGTACAGTATGTAATACAATTAAATTTACACTGAGCATATTTTTTAGATATAGTTAAAAATTTTTAAAAACTACACCCGACCCTTAATTGTACATAATATATATGATTATGCCCTTATGCATAATATATATTATATTATGTCATATATATAATATGATATCATATTATTTTTTTTTTTTACTGATTAAGGTATGTCAAAATTATTTAATTCATTCCTGTAATCTCCAAGAGGCCCAAAAAACATAATATTTTACTAATCATGGGAGTCAAAAAAATGTTTTCCCCTGTAATCTCCAAAAAGTTTAAACAAATAAATACGGTTAAAACCCATTTACATCCCTTTTGGAAATATATGTCATTCTTTGGTCAATGAGTTTTCTGAACTAGTTCTTGTTTCAGATATATGACAGTGTCTTGTTATTCCATGTTGGATTTTTAATCAGGTCCGACCTCAAACAGACAGTCGGTATGATTATGTATGAGAGGCCAGAAACATATTAGTTATGATGCCACTGCAAACAAAGAGAGCAGGGCAAAGTTGTGCGCTGAATCTCTGGGGTGTTTTGCAGCTCCAGTGCACAGGAGTAAGGGCTGCGCGTCTGCCGTCTCCCATTATTCATGAAACCTCTCTTCTTGCCCCTCATTTCCACTGCGACTTACACACTGGAGTCTGAGGGTTGCGTGACATTAATTAAACCCGGGAAACCTGCCATGACTCTGAGCCTTTATTTGTTTGCTGCTTTAGTGACCAATGAGGTGAACGCCAATCTGCTTTTAAACAGATGACTAATTGAAAACATTTGTCAGATCTAAAGAAGAATAAGACTGCATATGTGTTACGGATGAGAAGGTCTTAAAACTGCATGCATTTCATTGCATCAGGTAACAATATGCTCCTGTATGAAGTCATTTCTCTGAGACTGTGGCAGGGCCGGTTGACTGTTACTGAGGAAACAGATGATGAGAGAGTGATGACGAACCCACCCGGGACTGAAGAGGTGCGTTCAGCTGACAGCGAGAGCGGCCCGCTCCATTCATCTCCACCAATGGATTGTCATCATATAGAAGAATGACAGCACAGTTCAAGGCAAAGGAGGTGAGGAAGTGCCTGCGTCTGACAGATGTTTCCAGCTCACACGTACAGCACATTTTCTCATTCAGACTTCAAACATTGCATGCTGTAACACATTAGGGTTCAAAATGAATCTAAAACTAAATGTGAGTTTCTCAGGCGCTTCTTTGATTTCTGCCTCAGGAAAGTAAAAGTGTGACATCATTTTCCAAAAGGGTCGGGGAAGACAATTAAGGGTCAGGTGTAGTTTTTAAAAAAATGTAGCTATATCTAAAAAATATGCTCAGTGTACATTTCATTTAATTGTATCCCATACTGTACACGATCAGTCAAAGTATTTAGAGTCATTTTATTGAATTGAAAATACAGCAATGTTATGAATTAGTTTTGGTATTTATAATAACAATTTTCTATTGATAATATATTGTAAAATGTAATTTATTCCTGTGATGCAAAGCTGAATTTTCAGCATCATTACTCTATATAATCCATCGGAAATCATCCGATCCAACATTTCGTCTTATTATCAATTAAAAACAACAACAACAACAAAAAAAACATACAACCATCTATCTGTAATAGTAAAGTTTTTAGCATCATAAAAGTGTTTTCTCTCACTTTTGATCAATCTAATGCATTCTTTCTGGATAAAACGTTTACATTTTAAAATTTCTGCTTTAACAAATCTTACTGACACAAAAAATAAACAGCAGTGTATATATATTTAGTTACTGAATCCATAAACGTTTATAGATTATTGTTCAGTTCACACAAAAGTAGCGTACTTGAACAGTGAGGTTTCCTCATAATTCAACTTTTATTTCCCACTGAAGTTGTTTCTTTCAGAGCTTTTCGTGCAAACTAGCCCTTTGCTGCCATCATGTGTATTTCTGAAAAAATAAAAAATAAAAATTAAGTTACATCCTTAAGAATAAAATGTTTTAAATTAATTTTATTTACAGTTTGAATGGAAGCAGTTCAAAATAATACATTTGAATATACGAAAAATTATAATTACAGCATACATATATATTTTTTTTACGTTTGACATCGTGTTTTATTTCAAATTTTCATTAAAAATATTAATAAAAAACAATCTTGTTTAAAAAAAAAAAAAAAGATAAGAAAAATAATTACATTAAAAATAAATAAATAAATAGTTGGACATACTGCGTCCAATGCAACTAGACAAAAGAGGCTGATGTGACATTTTGTGATGGGTGTGTGAGTGCTCTGCGCATGCGCGCTTATTCTCTCCCTCCTGACCTCCTCCCGGTTTCTGCTGCGCCGCTGCTGTTCAACTTCTCCCGTGAAAGCCGCTCAAAATCCTGCATACAGATCCTGGCACACACATGAAGCATGGCAGGTCTCTTCGGGAAGATCCAGATCGGCATTTATGTGGAGATCAAGCGCAGTGATGGTGAGTCACACCCAGCAGCAGCTCGTTTATCAGGCTGAGATGCAGTTTGTCGGCGCATCATCTTTGTTTAACCCGGTAAACCCGTTTAACACAAGACATCTGGTGCAAACGACGGGAGAGGCTCCATATAGGCCTGTGCATAAACATAACATACCGTTCCGTTCTTGGCACACCGTTGTATCGCCTGTTTTTGGGATGCATGCTCCTGCTAACCCGTTAGCGAATTTACGAAAGCTACTATGGCGCAGGTTTTCCTCATTAAATATTAACGAGTCCTCCTGACGTTGCTTAGAAACCGTGTTCGAGCGTCCGGGCGCGGACAGCCGTGAGTGAGTACGTCATGAGAAAGCTTACTCGCTGATGTGAGGATTTCAGCCAATCAGAGAGGAGTATTGGCGAAACGCAACGGAACGTAATTAATATTCATAAGCCAAACCGCCGCCATAGTACCTGAATAAATTCGCAGTCTGTTAGCATCATCCCTGAGGAAGACGCCCAGAGACATCGCCTGCAAAACTCGTTCGTACTGCAGTTTTAGTTTAGTTTATTGTCATTTCAGGATTTTGCAAGTCTAAAGTTAAGCCAGATGTAATTTCTGTCGTGTATATTACGAAAAAGACAAATAATTCATTCGAAACTGTTGTGCAGTAGTTAGTAACGTTAGGCTAATCATTCAAACGTGTTAATTATAAATAAACACAGAATGATACACACATTGTACATAATAGTCTATTTTTATATTTCAAACATCTGATAAAAACTCCAATACATCAATTAATGTCTTATGAAACTAAAATCTGCAGGTTTGTGATAAATCTATCATAAACCCTCAGTAAAAAAGCAATCTTATCTGAACGACGAGAGAAATATGCACTGTTTACAAGCTGAAATGGTTCTCAGCAAATGTATGTGTGGCTTTTGATGTGAGAGAAGAACAAGAAATTAACTTTTTCACTGGAGTAAGTGCTATTGTGGATTATGGACCCATTAAGTGCCTTTATTTTTTCAGGCTTTATTAAGTGTTCGCAGTTGTATCATAGTTCTACAGCTTTTTGCAGTGAAGCATTATATTATGTATTCCAGGAAGAATCCACCAGGCCATGGTGACGTCGCTGAACGAAGACAATGACAGCGTTACGGTGGAGTGGATTGAAAACGGAGACACAAAAGGGAAAGAGGTGAATGTCTGATAATCATATTCAGTATGTCCATCATAATGCACCAGAGACAAAAGCTTATATGTTTCATTCATGGTTAATTGCCTTTGTAGTTGTACATCTGCACCAGAGACACACAGAAACAATACTGATGTGTCAGGATCAAGGGAGATTTATTCTAAAGCAGCATTTGTACCTCTGCCTTAAACAGCTTCCGGGGTTTATCAGCAGTAATTCATTTTTAAATGCTGTGCGTTAATGTGCGTAAGTAAGATAAAAAACCTAGATATTGCTCACATGTTGCTCTTTTGCTGCTAAATATCAACTTAATCTCAGATGTTTCTCCAAGCAGTCCTCATGAGAAATAGAGGTATTAAATGAATATGGATTGCAGCTCAGATCATATGATCCTGAAAGAGTTTGATGAGAAACATCTAAGCTCATATTGAGATCAAATCTAAGTGCACTTTCTGATCTTCATAGGAGTCTCTATTTCATCTCATTGCTGTCCAGGAGAAACAGCTGAGATACTGAGATCTCGTTTTGTGTCCTGTGGGATGGTTATTTTTAGCAGCTTTTACAATTGTGGAAAATCCTGTGCGCTGGTGTACCGCGAGTACAAGTGCTTTTAAAACCGGCAGCCTGATGCCCGTGCTCTCGTTCTCCATGAACAGATTGATCTGGAGAGCATATTTGCACTAAATCCAGACGTTGCACCTGAAGAGGAAATCCCACAGAGTCCTGAGACCCCTCCGCCGCCCGTGTCCAGTGCCATCAAAATCAACAAGATCCCTCAGAACAAGGTCTGTATCCTTTTCCCTACACCTTAATAGTCGTAACCAAGAGGGGGAATGAGCAGAGCAGCAGACAGACAGATGATTGTATTGCACTCAATATGGTTTTTATAACATCTCAGATGGATTTCTAGACAGAGGTCATAAAGTCATAAAAAACTGTTTCCAGTTTTTACGGTGAAATCAATACAGGCTGGGTCATTACTAGTCGTAAACACACACAAAAACACTAAAATGCCTTGCATTGTGGCATCTTATGTTACCCATAAGCCCTTGCGTGTGTATCTGTCTGTCTATCCATAAAAATATACTACAGAAATGTACATTAGTTGTTTTGCTTACTTGTTATAATAGTAAAAAAAAAAAAAAAACTAAATTCAAATTAAAGGATTGCAAAACTGCAATCATAAATTACCAAATGCATGTAGCAACTAGATTCTTGTTTCGTTGTGTAGATGTATTGTAGCTGCAAACATGTTTATTTTCCTGCATTCATAATTTCTAGAATCGTCGAACGGTAGCGCCACCGAAAAATGAAACGCCTGCCAGGGATAATCGAGGTAAGGTGTCATGCAGATAAATTATTCTAGTCCTATAGTCATTTCAGCTTGCTCAGGATTTTAAAAAGGATTTTTAAATCGGTGCTATTTTAATAATATTTATGTATTATTATAGTTGTTCATCTATTATATATATAATTTCACCCATATTAGTAGTAGTTTATTTATTTTTCATTAGTTCCCAAGGCTAATTTTTGTGTACTTTTTTATCTGCTTTTTATATTTCATTTTAATTAACGAAAAAATTTTCATGGACAATGATAAAAACTGCCTTTAAGTTTCTTTTAAGGTTTTTCTTTTTGTTCTTTATTGAGTAATATAACAAACCAAAAGGCTGTTCCTCCTTCAGTACAGTTTAAAGCGTCCTAGGATGCACTTCATGAAGTTAATAATTTGTGTCAAGTTTTGAACAACATTCTCATCCTTCCTTTTGTGTTATTAAAAAATGTATAACTTGTGATTATTTTAACATGTTAGACAAGACTTGTTTGTCTGATAGCTGTAGCGTTTGATCTGCCTATGTTTTGTGGTTTGTGATGTGATCTCCATTATTCAGTCACTGTAGGTACGACTCGAGCGCGGCCGAGCCAGCAGACCGAACCTCCTCCTCCAGCACCCATCCCGCCTCCACCGATCCAACACCAGACCCTGCAGCAGCAGAACGGTACCACACCACATCCCTAATGCATGCAATACCATTCCAGTGTTTGAGGTCAGGAGGAATATGAATGTTGTTTTCCACAAAAATACAGGTATCACAATCAGCATTGATAATAATGAGAAATGTTGAGCACAAATAAATATAAGAATTCATTCTGAAGCATCACGTGACACTAAAGGCTGGACTAACTATGCTGGAATTTCAACTTTGCATTACAGGAATAAATGACATTTTATATTGCAGCCATTTGCTTAAATCATTTAAGTTAATTTTTTCCCCATTAATGTACACACAGCACCCCATATTGACAGAAACACACTGAATTGTTGACATTTTTCCAGAATTATTAAAAAAGAAAAACTGAAATATCACATGGTCCTAAGTTTGCTCAGTATTTAGTAGAAGCATCCTTTTGATCGAATACAGCCATGAGTCTTTTTGGGAAAGTTGGGAATCCTCTCCAGTTCTGTCAGGTTGGATGGTAAACGTTGGTGGCCAGCCATTTTTAGGTCTCCAGAGATGCTCAATTGGGTTTAAGTCAGGGCTCTGGCTGAGCCATTCAAGAACAGTCACAGAGTTATTTTAGCTGTGTTCATTGTCTTGTTAGAAGGTAAACCTTCTGCCCAGGCTGAGGTCCTGAGCACTCTGGAGAAGGTTTTGGTCCAGGATATCCTTGTGCTTGGCCGCATTCATCTTTCCCTCGATTGCAGCCAGTTGTCCTGTCCCTGCAGCATGATGCTACCACCACCATGCTTCTCTGTTAGGATTTTATTGGACAGGTGATGAGCAGTGCCTGCTTTTCTCCACACATACCGCTTAGAATTAAGGCCAAAAAGTTCTATCTTGGTCTCATCAGACCAGAGAATCTTATTTCTCACCATCTTGGAGTCCTTCCAACTCCATGCAGACTTTCATGTGTCTTGCACTGAGGAGAGGCTTCCGTCGGGTCACTCTGTCATAAAGCCCCGACTGGTGGAGGCCTGCAGTGATGGTTGACTTTCTACAACTTTCTCCCATCTCCCGACTGCATCTCTGGAGCTCATTCACAGTGGTCTTTGGGTTCTTCTTTACCTCTCTCAGCAAGGCTCCTCTCCCCGATAGCTGAGTTTGGCCGGACGGCCAGCTCTAGGAAGGGCTGTGGTCGTCCCAAACGTCTTCCATTTAAGGATTATGGAGGCCACTGTGTTCTTTTTTTGTAACCTTGGTCAGATCTGTGCCTTGCCACAATTCTGTCTCTGAGCTCTTCAGGCATTTCCTTTGACCTCATGATTCTCATTTGCTCTGACATGTATTGTGAGCTGTAAGGTTTTATATAGACAGGTGTGTGGCTTTCCTAGTCCAATCGGTATAATCAAACACAGCTGGACTCAAATGAAGGTGTAGAACCATCTCAAGGATGATCAGAAGAAATGGCCAGCACCTGAGTTAAATATATGAGTGAGCAAAGGGTCTGAATACTTAGGACCATGTGATTTTTTATTTTTATTTTTATTTTTTATTTTTTGTAAATCTCCAAAAATGTCAACAATTCTGTGTTTTTCTGTCAACATGGGGTGCTTTGTGTACATTGAGGAAAAAAATGAACTTAAATTATAAAAAATAAAAAAATGGCTGCAATATAACAAAGAGTGAAAAATTTAAGGGGTCTGACTACTTTCTGTACCCACTGTATATATAATCATACTGACCCCCAAACCTTTGAACAGAGGTGTATTATTCAAGCACAGCGTGTATGTGTGTTTTAATGATGTTGAGAGTGTGTGATATCTGTAGACGAGAGACTGAATGGTTCTCGGCGCGTCACACAGTGGTTGTTTTCTTCGTCATGTCAGAACAAAAGCAGCATTTAGAGTTGTTTTCCAGAGATCAGCCCTCATGTTGCCATTGTTGAGGGAATCATTCAGATACATTAATTACTAATTCACACTGACTTTAGAGTTCTGTAACATGAAACACCTGTAACACTAAGTTACAACTGATCAGTATTATTAATGATAAATATATGTGTTTGACACTGGAAACAAGCTCAATATTTTACAGGGTTGTGTATGTGTGTGTGTGTCTATCAGCAGCTCGCAGGAAGTCCAACTGTGTGAAGGAAGTGGAGAAACTTCAAGAGAAGCGGGAAAAGAGACGATTACAACAGCAGGAGCTGAGAGAGAAAAGAGCACAGGTGACAGAAAACACTGGAATACTAGTGTTGCTTAATGCTTAAAGTGTGTGTGTTGTTTTATTGTGCATTTAAAGTGCATTGCAGTCACAACTTTGGTCACATGACCTTACTATTTAAATCAGTGGATGTTATCCAGTTATTATCTTAGTAACTCTGAAAATTGGGGTCGGAATCATCAATTAACTTAACAGTCAATTTTTTTTTATTACACAGGAAGTGGATGCCACAACCCCTAATTATGAAATCATGTGCATGATCCGAGACTTCAGAGCAAGTTTGGACTACAGACCGCTGACCACTGCAGATCTGGTGAAGAACTGCATCATGTGCTCTCACACTTCATTTCCATGGGGTGCTGTGCCGTATGTTATTATAATAGATATGTCTTAATGCGTATGTTGTCAGATTGAGGACCACAGGATATGCGTGTGTGTTCGGACACGTCCACTGAACAAGAAAGGTGAGGATGCAATCTTGTGATTCTGTGTTGTCAGTGTGTTGGTGATGTTTGTGATGTAGCACACATCACGTGTGTTGACCCTCAGAGCTGACCATGAAGGATCTGGACGTCATCACCATCCCCAGTAAAGACGTGGTCATGGTCCATGAGCCCAAGCAGAAAGTGGATTTAACCCGATACCTGGAGAACCAGACGTTCCGCTTTGATTACGCTTTCGACGACACTTCAACAAACGAAATGGTGTACAGGTCAGTTGTTTGCTGTTTGACAGAGAAATTGTGAAAATATAAAAATGTAGATATTTGAAATATATATATAATGTTAAAATCTAACATAAAAAAAAAAAAAATATATATATATATATATATATATATATTATATTATTTGTTCAGTTTTG